>OZ022246.1:18672048-19039639 GCA_963978895.1 Erpobdella octoculata
AAAGTGTTATTTAATTCATACATAAAATTTGAATTACGAAGAAGTAGAAAAATTGTTCAAACTGGAACGATTCTTCAAAAATACCATACGATCAAACAAAGTGTCAGTCATTTTGCATCTCTGTAGCGGTAACAATGGAATGATCCAGCAATACTAAATAATCGTTCAACAGCTGAGCTGCTGGCAAGCGTAGAATTTGATTTTATGAACGCGCTCTGTATAGATGAATAATCCTTTAGTGATTGAACATTCGATGCTTTAGATCCCAGATAATCTTCCAGTTCTTTGCTAGGCAAACTCATACAAATCATCCTCGTCTTCATGTCTACTAAATTCAGTTGCAGCTGTGTCTTGTCGGCAGTTTCCACAAATTTCAGTAGTCTAATCTGCAAGTTTTTGAATATATGTTAGCACTTTCCGTTTGACATCCAATCTTTTGGCTCCCAATAGGAAATTTAACTTGAACTGTGGTAGAAGCACAGACGCAATCAAGTGTTCATCGTTTGTTAAGATAGACTAAAAGCGCTTCTTGATGCCAGAGGTCAAGGCCTCCACAAGAGGAGCTACCATTTTGTCTGTTGATCTTTCAAGTTTTGATCGCAATTCAATTATAGTCGAGATGAGATGACCCAGGTATGTTGTCCTCTCCCCTTGCCGTACATTGATGGCAATTACTATTGGTTTCATAACTTGGTTTAATGCGCTTTTGCATACCTAGTTTAGTTTTGCTTCGGTCCTAACTAAAAGTAGTTAAATAATCGTAAATAGTTATAACTACTTAACTAGATCATAAAAGTAGTTATAACTACATGGCAACTACCTAAAAACAAAAGTAGTTATAACTACTGTATAACTACTAACAATGTAGTTATAACTACAGTAGTTGCAACTACAGTAGTTAAAGTGCCCATCTCTGGATATAGAACAACTCGCCAATCTGGGATATCCCTTGTGCCCTCGAAATGTCCTCAATACAATTATTGCGGATGGATTCATAGCGGCCATAAAAAACTCTGAAACCCAAAAAGCTCTTAGGGTCGCCCGAGTAGCTGGTCCCAGAGCTGCTTTGGCATTTGCCTTGAATTATGAAGCCTCTGAAAAATTATCTGATAGGTCTTGTCGGGTAAGAAAGGTGGGAATCGAAGAAGATGATCTGGATGATCGTGTCCAAAAAATTATGGATGAAAGGCCAAGCTGGAAAAAGAATAACAGTTCACCGCGCTGCTGGAATTGCGATGGGTTGGGACATCTACAGAGGGACTGTAGATTCCAGATGTTTAAACATTGGCAACGAAAGCAAGAGGACTCCAAAAAGCACAATGATGTCTGACAAGCAAAACCCATAGTGGCCCGTTCCAACAAACAAAATCCAGACTCTGTCACAATAAACGATATTTTACCTTATAAAGTGGTACCAATTTCTATTCTGAAGAAAGAGACATGTATATTTGTGGAAGGCAGACTGGGAATTTGTCATTGATAAAACTGTAAGTTTATCATTGATACTGGAGCTTCTTGTTCAATTATAAGGCCTTGTTTAGCAAAAAGAGAAGTTTTGCAATGTGGAAATGACATTTGTGTCAAGACTGCAACTGGGGAGCTTGTCCCAGTAGTTGCTAAAATTCAAACTAAAATTAGGCTGTGAAATTGAACCTTTCAGCATCAGTTTTTGGTTGCCGACATAGAAGAAGAGTGTCTACTTGGGCTTGATTTTATGAAAGCACGTGGTTTTGCATTGGACTTAAAAATGGGAACATTTAAACAGGGGATTTGGAAATACCTGTTTATTATAAAGGCAAAATGATTTCAGTGAAACGAGTATTGGTAACAAAGAGCATCGTTGTACCTGCTCAGTCGGAATTTTTGATTTGGGCAAGAATAGAAAACGATAAGAACTCAAGAGTTGTTGGGTTCATCGAGCCCTTGAACGGAATTGAAAAACATGGATTAATGATCGGAAAAACACTGGTACGAACGAAGTCAGGAAGCTACGTGCCAGTCAGAGTTATGAATGTGACAGAATGCGACAAGCGACTAAGAAAAATGACGAAACTGCGGTATGCAGCCCAGTCCACCACATATTGTCATGTAACACAGTGATTAGTAGAAATAATAATAAAAAAAGGAATGAAGTACTCGCAAATTCAGGCACTACTTGAAGCCGCTAAAACTTCACTAAAAGCAATGGACTATGACAAAGCGGAAAAGTTGATTGAAGAGTATTGTGATATAATAGCTATTGACGAAGAAGACAATGGAAAAACAAAGATCGTTGAACACCGAATTCGAACTGGTAATACAGAGCCCATTCGTCAACTGCCACGAAGGCTTCCACTGGCTAAGCGAGAAGAAGCTAGAAAGATGCTGGAAAAGATGAAGAAACAAGGATTTATTGAACTATCCAATATAAATGTAAATGTAAATGTATAACATTAGGGCGCTACTTCGTATATCAATTAATACCCCAGCAGCGCCGGGAACTGCTAGTGCATATGGGATCACACAGTGTTACCTGCCACCCGCACGTGTATCCGAAATCGGAATGTGCCGAACCCTATTACATCCCAGTCGTGAAACTGGTACTCATTCATCGACCAGTGAAGGATGAAAGGCTGAGTTGGCCTGAGCAGTGTGAGTGAATTCTTTGCTCAACGGAATTACGCCTCGCCATGACTGAGATTTGAACCCACGACGGCAGGATGATAGCATGACTGCTTTCACCCCTGTGCTACGGCGCCTCTTAATAGTCCATAGAGTTCAGCTGTAGTACTTGTTAAGAAGAAAAATAATTCGCTACGTTTTTGTGTCGACTACAGAATGTTAAACGAGGTCACACAAAAAGACATTTACCCTCTGTCCAGAATCGATGGCACATCGATACACTTGCGGGATTTCGAATGTTTTCTACTTTAGATCTTAAGAGCGAATATTGGCAGGTGGGAATACATCCGCAAAATCGCGAGAAAACTGCTTTTTCAATAGGTGAAGGATTGTGGCAATTTACAGTTATGCCATTTGGCTTGTGCAACGCACCCGCAACTTTCGAGCGACTTATGGAGTATGTTTTACAAGGATTAAATTGGAGAACGTGTATGGTTTATTTGGACGACATTATTGTTGTTGGAAAGACGTTTGAAGAGCATTTACACAATTTTGGAAAAGTTTTCCAAAGGATCCGAGATGCTGGTATGAAGCTAAATCCGGCAAAGTGTGCACTTTTCAAAAACAACGTGAAATATCTTGATCATATAGTTTCTGCCGAAGGGGTAGAAACCGATCCTGAGAAAATTGAAGCGATTAACCATTGGCCTGTTCCGAGAAATTCTCAAGAATTAAGAAGCTTTTTTGGTTTATGCACATATTATCGACGATTTGTAGCCAACTTTTCCAGCATTGTAAAGGAATTATATAAGCTTACAGAAAAGAATGCATCGTTTGATTGGTCAGAGGGAAATCAACAGGCGTTTGAACAGTTAAAAACAGCTTTGAGTTTGACGCCAGTTCTGTCGTATCCAATCCCTGGAAAAGATTTTGTATTAGACACAGATGCAAGTAATGAAGGAATAGGGGCAGTGCTTAGTCAAATTGTTGACGGCAATGAAAAGGTTATAGCTTATTATAGCAGAACTTTGTCAAAACCGGAGCGCAATTATTGCGTCACCAGACGTGAGTTATTAGCAATCGTTGATTCTATTAAGCACTTTCACAAGTATTTATATGGTCAAATGTTTTTGTTGAGAACGGATCACGCTGCTTTGAAATGGCTTTTAAATTTTAACAATCATACGAGTTTGAAATGGCTTTTAAATTTTTACAATCATACGAGTTTGAAATTCAGGATCGGAAGGGTGAACAGCACAAAAATGCTGACGCACTGTCACGACGACCTTGCAATGATGAATGTAAGTATTGCATTCGAATGGAGGGAAAGGAAATAAATAATCAGTGTTTTCAGGTACGGTTTCAAATTGACGACACTTGGTCAGATGAAGTGATTCGAGACAAACAATTAAAAGATGATGATATAGGGCCGATTTTTAGATGGATGGAAGAAGGGAAGAAACCTGACTGGCAAGAGATTTCTGAATTGAGTCCTGCTACTAAATCGTATTGGGCACAATGGGACTCTCTAAGGAATGGGAACGGATCTCTAAAAAGAATTTGGGAAAGCACTGATGGTTCAACCAATGTTTTGCAATTAATTATTCCAAAAGTAAAAGTACCAGAAGTGCTCCAACAAATGCACTCCAGAGTATCAGGGGACATCTAGGGAGGAATAAAACGTTGGACAAGATCCGCCAAAGATTTTATTGGGTATACTGTAAAATGGATGTAGGGGAATGGTGTCAAAAAATGTGGTACCTGTGCCGCTAGTAAAGGACCACCCGCTAAAACAAAGGGCCAATTACAACAGTACAATGTAGGTTCCCCTTTTGAAAGAATTGCTATAGATTTAGCAGGTTCATTTCCAGTGTCAAAATCTGGCAATAAGTACATTTTTGTGGTCATAGATTATTTTACAAAATGGCCAGAGGTTTTTGCTATACCTAATCAAGAAGCAGTGACAGTTTCCAACGTTATTGTTGATGGCTGTGTTAGTCGCTATGGAGTACCAATATAGCTCCATTCAGATCAGGGCAGGAACTTTGATTCACAATTGTTTAGAGAAATGTGCCGTGTTTTAGGCATACATAAAACCCGCACAAATCCCCTTCATCATCAGTCTGGCGGTATGGTGGAACGATTTAATCGAACTATTCAACAGCACTTGTCTAAAATGGTCGGTGAAAACCAAGTTGATTGGGATAAACACATTCTGTTATTTTTTATGGCTTACAGAGGATCGGTTCACAACACGACGAAGGCCACCCCAAGTGAAATGTTATTTGGTCGGGAGATACGACTTTCTTTTTTTATTCATTTTTCTTTCACAACGCCTTTTCCAAGACTTAAGTCTTGCTCGAAGGTGAGAAAGGGCAGTTGCAGAGGCAGCCATTTATAGGCGCCTACCCTTTTAGCAATGCGAGTGAACTCCTTGCTTAAGGGAGTTACGCTGGTGACGCCGTCGAGGTTCGAACTGCCGACCTAACGATCGACAGGCGAACGCTCTACCGCTCTGCCACCAGCGATCTTATGTTTGGAAGTCCGGGAGACAAAGTAGAATCGGAAAGCGAGTATGCCGCACAATTGCGGGCTCGGTTAAATGAAATTCATTTCGTAGCCCGAAATAGGATTAAGGCAGCTAGCGACAGAATGAAAACTCGGTATGATCGCCAATCAAATATGAAAGAGTTTAAAGAAAATGATTTGGTGTGGTTCTACAATACACAACGCAAAATTGGGAAATCACCTAAACTTCAACAAAACTGGGAAGGTCCATATAGAATTATTAAAAAGATCAATGATGTCATCTACCGGATTCAAAAGGGCCAACGTACTAAGATGAAAGTAATTCATGTTGACCGCCTTGCCAAATGTTAGGGAGGCAATGAAACTGTTCGGGATGAACAGGATTAAGAAGGGAGTAGTTTTATATATACGTTTATAATTTTCTATCAAAGCTGATAAACCTCAGAAGACTTTATGAACTAAGAAAGACATAAAACTATAGAGTTGAGTGATTACATAACTTCAATCAGTTACTAAGACACAAGTTTTTTTTTATTAAGTGTGTATTTCTTCTAATAAATAAAGGACCATTTTCAAAGAACCTGAATAATATATATATATATATATATATATATATATATATATATATATATATATATATATATATATATATATATATTCTACTAGGAATCTACTAGGAATCGAACCCACGTGTCTACGGAAACCGCCTTGCCTAAATGCAAGCGCTCTTACCAACTGAGCCACCGACCATGGCCAAAAAATGATGGCTAGAAGTCTCAGTCTTTCGGAACTACTTAACATTAGACTACGACTGTGATAAGCTCAGAACTCCTTACTTCGGCTCGACAGTTAGTCTGCTGCCAGATAAATAAATTCCTTATGAAGGGAAACATTGCGTTGAAATGTTTCGAGAGCCTACAAATAGGATGACTAACTGTCACCACAAATAACGCAAATATTTATACGACTCTACTAGGAATCGAACCCACGTGTCTACGGCAACACCGCCTCGCCTAAATGCAAGCGCTCTTACCAGCTGAGCCACCGACCATCACCAAAAAATGATGGCTAGAAGTCTCAGTCTTTCGGAGCTACTTAACATTAGACTACGACCAGTGATGGGCAACAAACTACTTTCAAGTAGTTAAACTTTTCTGTAGTTACATTTACTTTTTAGTAGTTAAACTATGTAGTTAACTACTTTTTGTCAGAGGTAGTTTAACTAAAGTAGTTAAATACTGTAAAGTAGTTAACTACTTTTAACTACTTTTTTCTATAAACTTGTACACTAATACATTGCGTTGCTGTATTAGACCTCACATGATCACCATTAATTATGTTCACCATCTAATTTATTAAATAAAGCCCTGACAAATTGTTTTTTTTTAAATTTATTAATAAAAAGACACATATTTTATAAGTTAAATATCCAGTCAATCAATCTACTTCAGACGGTGTCAAACATCGTCTTATTGCCTGTAGATGATTATCTTTTGGGTACATGACGCAGGAAAACAAGCTTTTCAAACATACTGTCAGACACTTTGCACTGTCTTGGCACTAATATTTGACCTGCACAACTGAACAGTCTCTCAACAGCAGCACTGTTTGGTAGACTTGTATTAAACTTGAGAAAAACTCTTGTTAGATGAGGATACATGAGCAGTGAGTTTGTTGTTGAGTCATTTGAAGCCAGATCTTTGCATAAAATATTATACAAGCTGATTTAATTTTTTTTAGACTTCAACTACTTTTAGGTAGTTAAACTAATTGTAGTTAACTACTCTAAAAAGTAGTTAAACTATTCTTTAACTACCGGTTACTTTCGGGTAGTTAAACTTTTTGCCTTAACTACTCCAATGTAGTTAAACTAGTAGTTAACTACTAAAGTAGTTAAAAGTAGTTAACTACTGCCCATCACTGACTACGACTATGATAGGCTATATATATATATATATATATATATATATATATATATATATATTAAATATATATATATATTTATTTCTCTTTCACAACGCCTTTTCCAAGATAAGTCTAGCTCGAAGGCGAGAAAGGGTACTTGCCGAGGCAGCCATTTATAGGCGCCTACCCTTCTAGCAATGCGAGTGAACTCCTTGCTTAAGGGAGTTACGCTGGTGACGCCGGCGAGGTTCGAACTGCCGACCTAACGATCGACAGGAGAACGCTCTGCCGCTCTGCCACCAGCGCCTCTTATATATATATATATATATATATATATATATATATATATATATATATATATATATATATATATATGAATATATATATATATATATATATATATATATATATATATATATATATATATATATATCACAAACTAGTGGGCTTTGTTCCGTAATCATTTCATAACCAAAAAAGAGATCTGCACAAAATTTGGCATGGTAAACGAAAAAAAGCTTAAAAAATTTGGGCAACGCTGAGTAATTTGCTAGTTTAATAAAAAATTTAGAACAAGTGAACCATTTAAGAACAGTGCTTAAAAAAAGTACTTTATTTAAAACTTATTAAATTTAAACAGCCGCTTTGGAGAGTTATCCAAGATTTCTTGGAGACTTTAGTCAAATCACATTGTTGTAAATATTTAATTAACAATCTATATTAATTACATATAAATGATTTGCTATGTCTTATGGAATAGTTAAGGCGTTTCTTTTTGTTTAAGACATGATTTATTCACTCGTTAACACAAAAATTATAATTCTGTATTAAACTAGTATGAGTCTTTCGAGGGCTAATTGCCCTTCCCTGCAAATAAACGCCCTCGCTAGCGGTCCAGAAACTGCTTTAGTTCCAATAAGTATAATCAAGGAATTCAAGATACAACCAGTAATTGTCAACGTTTTAATTTTTTGAATAAGTTGTATTATTTAAGCATTTTTAGCAAATCCTTATAAAATAGTAGAATCGATGTTGAAAGAATCTTTTTTTTCTCAATCTTTTCTTTAAATCCCTTCGAACAAATTTATTTGTTTTTTAAGCATTGGTGGAGATAAACAAACAATCAAACGATGAATTGAAAGATAAAAAACAAACGTTTAAAAATGTTAAATAAAGTAGGAAAGAGATAATAAACATAAGATCAATAAGAACGTGGAAAGTAAAAACGAATGGGGAAATAATAAAACATAAAACAAATAAGCCAAATGTTTAAACAAATAACCATAATGCAAACAACAAAAAGATAAAAACGACAGGTCACGTGACGAACGAGACCACGTGATCTCAGTGCTTGAGGACACGTGAGCAGAATTCCGGAAGCGGAAGTAGTTCTTATACAACGATGCGTGTGAACGTTTTATAGCAGCAATCAATTAAAAAAAATGTTTGTAATTTGTGTTGTTTTTGTTAAAACTAATTTAAAGAATTAAATACAATCAAAATTAAATTTTTGATTTAATTTTAACTTAATATTTCAACAAGGCTTTCAATTATGTAACTTGTAATGTTTTTAAATATAAATTTTTAAAAAGCACATGGATGCAGGGTTTGAATGTCATTGGTATCTGCGACAAACTGTTACAAAAAATCGTTGTGACAAAAAAGTGTTAGTTTTAATTTATTCATAAAACTGTCGCTGATTGTGTGATGATTTAAAAACTATTAAAAAAGTTGTAAATATGCAACGAAAGCAAACGACACAAAACGACCGGCAAATTTAACAGGTTGCTGATGCAATTATATATGCAGTTTTCTAGATCTTTCGCATCATTTTGTCTTGGTTTCTCTTTCACTATCTCCTTCTTTCTTTTTTTCTTTTTTACTTTCTTTTTTTCTTATTGTAGTTTTATAATACAAATTATTATAAATTGATTGGTATAGTTCCAGCAGTTAATTCAGAGGTGCGCGGATTAATGTTCAAAAAGAAGAAAATTGTTAGGTTTTTAAGGAGTTTTTTTGAGTTATGTCAGACAGCTCGGGTCCTCATTGGTGGTGGTTTTAAATTCCAGATGGCTAAAAAACCTATTGGCACATTTCAAGTTAATAACCGGTTGAAAAAGTACAATTTAACTAAAACGAAAACATTTCATATTTGAAAAACTTTTCATTTAATCAATTATAATTGACTTGGTCGGATACCAGGTGTTGCCCGGGCTTTATGGGGTTTTCACGTTTTATTTTGCTCTCATTAATTATCTTTTTTTTGTATTTCTGATTTTTCCTGCTTTGCTTTCTTTATTCAATTTCTCACAATATCTGTTTGTTTTGTTTGCCCTTTGTTTTCCGGGTGTTTGTTTACAAACGAATAGCTGAAGTGAAAAGTGTGTACAGAATTTTTTGCTGTATAGGTAATAAATTGGAAATGAAATAAACAGTTAATTATTTGTACTTAGCTGCAAGTTGCATCATATTAATAAAGTATTTATTTAAAATTGAATAAATATACTTAATTGATTAATCACTTAAACATTAATTAAGTACTTTATTAATATGATGGAACTTGCAGCTAGTAAAAAATTTATTTAAAATTGAATAAATATATTTAATTGATTAATCACTTAAACATTATTTAATTTAGAATTAAGAATTACATTAGTTTGTTTGATTTCGGTCTGATTCCTCAGTTTCGAAAAATGGAGCGTGCTATGAAAAAAGTCGTTTTATTTAAGTTAAGAGCCGTTTTTCTTCGAGCAATTATTAAAGAACAATTATTGCCAAAATTTGCTGTATATATATATATATATATATATATATATATATATATGAATGTTTGTATATATGTATGTATGTATGTATATATATATATGTTATTCATGCATTGCTACACCATTCATCCGATCGTAATGAAATTTTCACACAACCTTGAGAGTCAAGGGGAATTAAATATAGAGAAAAGATTTGAAATCCGACACAAAATGAGCGGAGCGGAGCGGGTCAGCGAGCGGGAACTATCTTATATATAAAAATGAAATGTTTGTTTGTTTGTTCGGACATAAAATGTAAACGGCCGAACAGATTTAATTGAAATTTGGCACACTTATGTATCTTATTTAAGCGGTGGTTCCTGTAAAATTTTAAATAAATTGGTTTCTCCGTTGATGTTTTATGGACAAAAAACGTTTTGGTCAGCGGTAGTAAGTTGGAGTAAATTTTTTTCTACAAAATAAAATAAAATTAATTTATAGTTAAATTATACAAAATATTTTTAATTTTTTTTTCTTAAGTTTTAAAGGTTTTAAATATAAATATTAAATTAAATAAATATGTGTGTTGTTTAGTGCGCCCATAGATATCTATGGTGCCGCCGGTAACCTTTGTTTTGATTTCATAGAGCTCATTGAGGCTCATTCTCTTCCGAACCTCCACGAGGGAGAAGTTGGCTGCGCAGCTGGATCCCCGAACTATTGTGCAAAAAAAGTTCGTGCATTGGGGTTGTGCTATAGATCGTTGGAAAGGTATTTAAAAAGGAAATATAATGGTGTAAAAATAAATTTAATATTGCAAAAAATAAAAAAGTTATAGGCGAAAAACCGTCGCCGTCCCTATGTAAATGTATGGAGACGATTTTTCATACCCTGATCTATATTTTGCTTCATAACTTTTTTATTTGTTGGACTATTTTCCAAAAATTTGTTTCTATGTTTGGCTAATATATTTGTCTTTCTAATGCATTAAGCTAGAACCCCAATGCGGTCGAAAATTTTAATCTACATGGCTCCAAACGCAAGTGAAAAATCGTCCCTATGTAAATGTATGGAGACCATATTGTAAAAGTTTCACTGATATATGAGGTGCATGAAATTTGAAAGAAATGAAAGCAAGTGCAGTATTTTTGTGTTTCAACAAAATCATGAACAAAGTTCTCAAGCCAGCCTATCAATCTGCTGCTGTTTTGTTCAATTTATAATTGCATCATTTGCTAAATAAAAGTGGTACTCTTCGATTGTTCCAAATTGATGATCTCAGAAAACTCTCGGAAAATTCATTAAGTTAATGCTTTGAAGGTTTTTAATATTATTATTACTTCATGTTTTATTTCAATCTGTGTTTAATATCACATTTTTCAAAGCCACGGGTCAACATTTATTAACATGCCACATGTAGCGTTATATTACGGTTATATGCTTTCTGTAGGCATGACACTTAAAAACTAAGAACAACTCAAAAACTAAGACTAGCGATTTTACGAAAAGCAGCTGTTGAACAGTGTGATAAATCTATTGTAAGCAATTATAATCTTACAAGTATTTAAAATAAATATAACCTGTTGAGATATATGAGCGGATTTTAACATTATTGCAGCCGTTAACTAATAAATTCTTTTTTTTCAGCTTCAGTCAATCATAATAAGCCTTTGCAGAAGATCACACTTGCAGAGTGGAACCAATTGATTAAAGAACACTAATTAAAATTGAGGATGTTCAGACGTAACTAAACGAGCAAACCAAACAACAAAGTGTTAACGAGAGAACAGATCAATTTTGATGACTGTGCACAGCATTCCGCTACAGCCCATCTAAGCCACATTGGGAAGGCTCTAAAATTTAATGGAGGAACAGAAGAGCGAAAAGAAGAGCAAGCTGGAGCGGTAAAGCGTAAAAGCAACCGGGATCGGGAAAAGTAAAAGAGACCGGGGCCGGAAAAGCGACCGTGAGCAGAAATGCGACCAGGAGTGAGAAAGCGACATGGAACGGGAAAGCAAGCGGTTAAGGAAACGGGAGCCAGAGAGAAAACGATAAAAAGCCTTTAAAATCCCCGGGCAACGCCGGGTAACCCAGCTAGTATCTATATATATATAAGAACATGTCCTGACTGACTGACTGACTGACTGACTGACTGATAATCAACGCCGAGCTAAAACGCCTCATCCTAGGAACGTGAAATTTGGAACTTATATTACTTTTATTTCGTAAGCATCCACTAAGAAATGATTTTTGAAAATTTTGCTCCTGAGGGGAAGAAACTGGAAAACAAACTTTTTTATAAAACAATGTATATCTCGAAAACCAAAAATGAGTAGATTTTGAAATTTGGTATATGGATTCTTTTTGAAAATTAAAAAGATACTTGTTTCACCATTTTCGAAAATTCGGTTTCCCGGACCTCAAATGTGGGTTGGAAAATTGGTTTATTAGGTTTTTAAAGTAGCTGCTACTCAAAAACTGTGAATGCTACAGGAGTAAAAATTAGTATTTAGCTTCTACTCCAAAAATAATGAAATACATGTTTTAGCATTTTTTGAAAATTTGGTTTCCAGGACTTCAAATGTGGGGTGGAAAATAGGGTTATTTGTTTTTTAAAGTAACGGCTACTCAAAAACTGTAAATACCACCAATGTAAAAATTAGTATTTAGTTTCTATTCTAAAAATAAAGATATACGTGTTTCACCATTTTTTTACAAATTTGGTTTCCAGGACCTTAAATGTGGGGTGGACAATAGGATTACTTGGTTTTTAAAGTAGCTGCTACTCAACAACTGTAAATGCTACAAAGTAAAAATTAGTATTTAGTTTCTACTCTAAAAATAAGGATATATGTGTTTCACCATTTTTTGAAATATGGGTTTTCAGGACCTCAAATGTGGGGTGGAAAAAAGGTGTCTTTGGTTTTTAAAGTAACTGCTACTCAAAAACTGTAAATGCTACAGATGTCAAAATTAGTATTTAGTATTTACTCAACATTTTTTTAAAATTTGGTTTCCAGGATCTCAAATGTGGGGTAGAAATAAGGGTTATTTGATTTCAAAATAACTGCTACTCAAAAACTGTAAGTGCTACAAATGTAAAAATTAGTATTTAGAAGTTTTGTACCGGTTAAAAGTAGCTAAGTCCAGTTTATCACCGGCCGGGCCAAGCCGTTAATTTAGAGTCTTCACACGGGCCAGGCCAAACCTTAAATCAAAGTGGGACGGGCCGAGGTTTTTCACCAAGTATATAGATATTTTAGTGATTTTAGTTTCTTCAGTTGCGCCGGGCCAAACCTGAAGTCAAGGTGGGACGGGCCGAAGTTTTTCATCAAGCATATAGAACTTCTAGGCCTGTAAGTATATATATATATATATATATATATATATATATATATATATATATATATATATATATATATATATATATATATATATATATATATATATATATATATATATATATATATATATATATATATATATATATATATATATATATATATATATATATATATGTATATGTATATGTATATGTATATGTATATGTATATATATATATTTATCTATACGCGGAAAAACGGCCGGGAACGCGACGGGAACGGGAAAGCGGAGAAGGAAACGGGAGCGAGAGAGACAAACATTAGAAAAACCTCTAAAATCCCCGGGCAACGCCGGGTGCCCCCGCTAGTATATATATATATATATATATATATATATATATATATATATATATATATATATATATATATATATATATATATATATATATATATATATATATATATATATATATATATATATATATATATATATATATATATATATATATATATATATATATATATATAAATGAATGTTTGTATGTATATATATTCATGTCCTTTATGCATTGCTACACCATTCATCCGATCGTAATGAAATTTTCACACAACCTTGAGAGTCAAGGGGAATCGAATATAAAAAAAATTTGAAATCCGTCACAAAATGAGCGGAGCGGAGCGGGTGAGCGAGCGGGAACTATATATATATGTATGTGCGTATGTATGTGTGTATGTATGTATGTGTATGTGCATGTATGTGTGTCTGTGTGTGTGTTTATGTATGTACTAGCGGAGATACCCGGCGTTGCCCGGGTTTTTTAGAGGTTTTTCTAATGTTTGTCTCTTTCTCTCCCGTTTCCTTTCCCACCTGCTTTCCCACTCCTGTTCGCTTTCCCGTTTTTGGTCGTTTTTCCGCTGCCGGTCGCTTTCTCGCTCCCGGTCGCTTTCCCGCTCCCGTTCGCTTTCCCTCTCCCGGTCGTTTTCCCGTTCCCGGTCGCTGTCCCGTTCCCGCTCACGTTAGCTCTCCCATTCCCGCTCACGCTTGCTTTTCCGTTCCCGCTCGCTGTCCGTTCCGGGTCGCTTTCCCGTTTCTATAATAGACAAACTAACCCACAAACATTCATATATATATATATAGTCTTAGCAAATCTATTTTACGTTTTATAGGCTAACAGAAGTTATGAAAGAATGGAAAAGAGAAAATGAGCGTGAACGGGAACGGGAACGGGAGAGCAACCGTGACCGGGAATGGGAGAGCAAGCATGACCGGGAACGGGAGAGCAAGCGTGACCGGGAACGGGAAAGCGACCGGGAACGGGAAAGCGACCGGGAACGGGAAAGCGACCGGGAACGGGAAAGCGACCGGGAACGGGAAAGCGACCGGGAACGGGAAAGCGACCGGGAACGGGAAAGCGACCGGGAACGCGGAAAGCGACCGGGAACGCGGAAAGCGACTGGAATCGGGAGAGCAAGCTTGGAAGGAAACGCGAGCAAGAGAGAAAATCGATAACAAAACTTCTGAGCGGGAAAGCGACCGGGAGCTGGAAAACGACCGAGAGCGGAAAAGCGACCGGGAACGCGACGAAAACGGGAAAGTGGAGAAGGAAACGGGAGCGAGAGAGACAAACATTAGAAAAACCTCTAAAAACCCCGGCAACGCCGGGTAACCCCGCTAGTATATATATATATAATATATATATATATATATATATATATATATATATATATATATATATATATATATATATATATATATATATATATATATATATATATATATATATATATATATATTAAAAAAATCTTTAATCTACTTTACTTCATATTTGTTGTTACACAAAAATCATGAAAAAATAATTGTAATGTTAATTGACTGAAGAAAAGTTTAAACAGGAAAGGATACACAGAAAGAAAGGCGAGGAAGAGAAATATCCACGAAGGAGTTTTCCGGGAAAAGTGTCTGGGGGGAAGAAAGTCTTAGACTAGACCCATTATGGCTTATTTATTAATTCATCTATCGATTTGTTCGTTCTATCAGTTACTTGTTATTTCTTATATTCGATCATTTGTTCATTAGTTCATTCGTTCATTTATTCGTTCGTTCGTTCGTTCGTTCATTCATTCATTCATTTGTTCGTTCGTTCATTCATTCATTCATTTGATTTTTTTTATTTATTTGTTTATTTATTTATTTATTTAATTTGCTTAATTAATTTTAATAAACAGATCCATACTTCACAAGTTTAAAATATATATAAAAAATAGAAAATATAATTATGAAAAACAATATACAAAATAAATAAACAGTATTATAATTAAATTTAAGGAGTATTTTTCAATAAATAAACAGTATTGTAATGAAATTTAAAGAGTTTTTATAAATAAATAAACAGTATTGTAATTAAATTTAGAGAGTATTTCTAAATAAATAAACGGTATTGTAATTGAATGTCAACGGAAAACTTAGCGGGTAAAATTGTTCTCTCCGTGGGGCATAAAAAGAACAGCGCCTTTGAACTTTGGAAAAGGCGCTTTATAAATTATCAAACAGTTACATTTTTATTTATTTAAATTTAGAGAGTATTTACAAATAAATAAACAGTATTGTAATGAAATTTAGAGAGTATATAATTTTCAACAAATAAACATTGAACAAGTAAAAGAAAAAACGAATTTTTTACACAACCTTTTATTTCAAATACACTCGATTCAGAAATACAAAAGATGTTCAAATTAAGTTTTTTTAACTATGTATTGTCATCCAATATAAAGCTATGCTGAAAGTTTCAGCTTCCTAGCTAGGCAAAAAGCTGGTTAAATTTTACTTGCAAGATTTGCATACAGAAAAAGCCACAAACACACACAAACAAAGATTGTAACCTAAATAAAAGTTTGTAAAAACAAGTAGATTTGCCCACGGGGGGATCCAGAGTTCATCTGTAGACTAAGCTACCCCCCCCCCCCCCCCGTGAAAATCCAAACAGTGCAACTTGACACAATTCAAGATGCTGACGTGTTGAAAATAATGTCTTTGAAAAAGTGGCACTGTCAGATAGCACACATGGTACGTCCTATATGGCCGGTGTATACACTAGATTCACGGCTTTCTTAGAAAAGAGATTTCCGAAGTACACTGTCACCTGGTGTTATGAAAACATCTTAAACTCGTGACGTTAATGGTGAAATCTTACTTAACCTATTTGGTATCTTTCAAAAGACTGTTGTGTTGTTAAGAGAACCATATTTAAGAATGGTTAGAACATGAAATGACTCTAAAAAGCAATGGTCGTCACATCAGGGCACCATTTCTTGAAATACATCTTAGCAGCGCCTGGAACTGCTTGTGCACATGGGAGTACACGGGCGTCAATTACATTGGCTTCAAATGAAATCACTGTTTTACCTGCCACTCGCACATATTTCCGAAATATATTCCTATAACCCCCAATAACGAAACTGGTACTCATTTATTGACTAGTGAAAAATGAAAGGCTGAGCTGGCCTGAGAAGTTTGAGTGAATTTCTTGCTCAACGGAATGACGCCTCGCCACGACTGAGACTTGAACCCGCAACGGCAGGATGATGGCATATCTACTTATCTACCTTCACCATTGTACTACGGTGCCTTACTTAATCGATGCGTGTCATGTTTAAAATAAACATGTTGAAAAAGTATAATCAACAACATACAAAAATGAATGGATCAAACATTTTCAAAATATTTGGTGACAAAAGGGTGGTATGTACAAAGACCACGGCAGATTCAGATCTCCCATTAGAAGTTTTAACCAAACAAAATGAACCCTAAATTTTTACTAAGCGTGCAACTTCATTCTTTTTTTTGTAGCCTGAGGCTTTATCTTTACTAAATTCACCTTTGGCCATCGATAATTCTGATGTTCGGCAAGAGTTTAAAACTTTCGGACCTTTTTAAAACCACTTTAATGCAAAACATATTTTGATATTTCAAAGAATATCTGAAAAAACATTTAGACCTCGACCGGCAGGTCTAGCAAAAAATGGTTAAATGACATTTTCCTTTTTATAAATATGCTTAGAGAAATTTAACAGCTAGTTCTTACAACAGGCAGTAATCATTTGTAATATAAATAAAAAATTAAAACATAAACTAAAATACTGCCGGATTTCTTTATGTCGACTGGTTTGTTTGCACGTGTTGGTTTCTAACTATGGACTTCTATACAATAGCAGTCCATGCTCTAACCGTAGAATATTGCTAATAACAGAGGTTTTACAGCGCAACAGCTATAATGGGTGAATTTAATGGGTGTAAAGCTATTATCAGGTACTAACTGGTTTTTTTTTCAATAATCGCTTCAACTACCACCCAGATATGCTGCCTCCAAGATCTGTGATGATCCGAAAATTTAGATTATGTTCAGATGTACAAACGGACTTTGTAATTGTATTCTTTTTTCTCCTAGTATTTAATACTGCAGCTTAAAATTTCAGCTTTGAAGTGTCTGATGACCTAACTCTGCAGCACGCTAGAAAAAAGATTTCTTGTGTTGATATTGCTACAGAGAAAAAATATACAAGGAAGGTGAAAGAAAAAGAAAGAGAGTGAATAAAAAGTGTACTTTTATTTCCTTTTGTTTGGTTTTACTAAATAAAAGTAATTCAAGATATTTTACAACGGGCTGCATGACGACAGTTATCAAAATTAAAAAAAAATTGTCGAGCCCACTTACAAAATTGCTGGATCCACCGCTGTACATAGACGTCGTTCAAATTCTGAAAAACGCAGCTGTTTCCACCAAATGAGACATTGACGCTTAAAGTCTCTTAACATTGCAGCCTAAATACAATACTATACTTGAAAATTTTCTATCATAGAATCCACTACGTTCATGTTTTATCTGTATTAAACTCATGAAAAAACCTTCAATAATCAACTTGTTTTATCTAGAAATACAAGTAAGTACGCAATTTTAATCGAGTTAAAGCGTTGGCTGACCGTTTTATTGAATCTTCTAAATTCTTCTACAATTATTATTTTAAAGAAAACGCTGTAAGCTGTAATCAGGACTGATTTGCTCTATAAATGCAAACAAAGCTAAAAAAATCCAGGAGAAATAGCAAAACATGAAGCACTAACAGATCTTTTATAAAATTTAAAAGAGAAGGTGCAAAACATAACATAACACATTTGTGGGACGTTTTCAGCAAATGATGAGCTTGCGCCGACATAAGCTGCTGCAACTTTAATATGTAGTCTGACTGAGGTTGAAAAAGATAAAAACTAAACGACACCTCCCTCAAAAGAGATCTCTGAAAAAAATCATAACAGCTTGCAGTTGCGGCTTAACACGTCATAAAAAAATATCTACAGCAAGAGTTGTCTGCTGCACCTGGCTTCCAATTTTATCCTGACTCTCTCAATCACTCATGTTGCTGTGAAAGAACCTTTAGGAAAATGAAATGCGCAAAAACCCGATAGCAATTACTAGCCGAGTCATTTTTATGTGTATCAAGAAAGATATATCGATCCACACAGCAAACGACCCAAATTATTTATGAATTAGCTAAATCGGATACCAAATTTAGGAAATAACGGTTTTCTTGATTTTCAACGTCTCCAATGTAAATAAATATGCAAAAATAAAGCATTTAAAAATCACAACTCAATTAATAAATCAATTAATAGTTTATTAATTTTCTCAAATTCAAAACAATGGTCGCTTAAAAATCGAACGAAGTAAAAGGGCGAGCTGTCCAGGACCGCCTCACTAGTCTGACCCGTCCGTAGTGGATAACAATTTCACGACACCATATATTGGAGTGTTTCAACTAAAAACAGAGTCGCACATGGTCAAAGAAAACCAAATAATCTAGTTATGCATTTGAAATTGTTTATATTTTAATTCAGATTAGCAGGGTTATCCAGCATTGCCCGTGTTTTAAGAAGTTTTCTCTCATTGCTTCTCTATCTGTTTTTTCTTCCTCCCGTTTCCCTTCTTTCTCGTTTGTTATACCTTTGTATTTTTTTAGTCGTAACCCTAGACTTGACCCTAGCCCTAACTCTCGGGTTAGCGTACCCTACCTAAATATATACATTAGAAGTCATTTTTAATCTACGTTAACTTTTCGATTAACCTGTTAAAAAATTAACTCGATTAAAAATTTTAACGCAGGTGAAAAGCTTTAATTATTTCTTTCCTAGATATAATACGATGTCTATGATTTTTTTAAACAATAATGTATGGTTTCTTATTTGCATTTTCGTTCACATCAATTTAAATCGTTCACGTGCTTTATACATAAATAGAATCAAAATTTATGAGAAACTAGTAGATGATGAGGAAGACATCGAATTTCAAAACCTCCAACCAAGCGGCTATGAACCTATGACGCATCAGATTCGGAAAAAGAAATACTTGTCAGAAAAGCCAGTTCAAATCAGAGCCTGAAACTGACCTAAATAAATGTCCAATTGAATAGTTGAAAAGTTGGCAGTAGTCAGCAGTGCGCGCAGGCGTGTAATAAAAGTTATTACGCAATTGTACAATGTCAGTCCTAAATATAAAAAAAGGTGGCGCTGCAATCGCAAAATAATATATAATAAGATTTTTAAAAAATCTGCCACTTTTGACGGGCTATCTTTAGTAAATATAATAATTATATAGGCCCTACCGCTATTATCGGCGTACTACATTATAGGGAGTGATATTAAAGAGTCTTGCACTGTGGCCCTTCTAATGGAGCTATGAATGGAACAACTATGTCAATTTCATTAATTTTAGCTCAATTATATTTATTAATTGTCATTCATTGTGTAAAAGTATTAAAATTAAAATTTACTCAAAATAATAGCGCATTTTAAAATTGTGATAATCAAATTCTACGCTTTCTAGCGCTAACAGTTAATTGATTTGTGGCCGTCTGAAAGTCCCTAAGCTAATACATTTTGATCAGTGCAAATTGACGAGAAGGGCCTATATACTTATTCTATATCTATGACCCCATGTGGATGGGGTACGGAGTCGAAACTTTAACTAAGTCTTATCCCTTATGAGGACTACCTCTTTGTCAAAATTGGCTTAGATTGATCCAGCGTTTCGGATGTGATAAGCAAACAAACAAACACACACACATATTGCCTGTTATATTTAAATAGATAGCAGAACCACACTAGCTTATCTGCTGCCAAAAACTCATAAAAGTCAAGAATTTTAAATGAAGTATTCTGCTGATCGAAAAAGATTTAATATTAAATTTCTGCTACGATCTAGATAAATTCTAAAAAGCAGCTGCTAAAAAAGAATTTTACTGTAAAAAAAACCCAACTTTGTTTTTAATAATCATATTACTTTTCCACTCACAAATCGACCGCCCATGTTTTTTTCCAACGTCTTCAACACACAGCCTCGCATTCATTCCTCCATTCGTACAACTTTCGTACAGTTCCATTGTATTTGTACGTCATGCTACGGCGCTGGTGGTCTTCCAACAATGAGACAATCGATCCAAAACAGCGCCGGTGTCATTGTCTTCTTCTCCCGCGCTAAGTACAGAGGCTGTTGCCACGCAACATCCCACAACTTTTAAATCATTTTCTCAATAAAAACATTTCCATGCAGTTGTTTTGATGTTGGTTTCGAGAATGATAATGATGACGATGATGATGGTTTAGTTTCTGTGTTAAGGGATACCATTTTACCATCAGAGTAGTTGAGTTAGAATTTCAGCTTTTTTGTCGCAAAAATTTTTCTAATTTTTTTGTCTTATTTTATCTTTTATAACTGTCTCTCCTTGTAGTGGCTCAGAAAGATTTATTACCGTAAAACAAAGACGACACTAAATATTCGGACAACTGTTAGACAATCCAACACCTGATAACCTTGAAGTTCCTGTGACTGTCACAATCTTGAAGTATTTTGCTCAAAATACCTCTACTATTATTTTGGCCTTTCCCATCATAGGACACAATCAAGCGCATTATAAATTAAACTAGGTTAAATAAAATAACCAACAAACATGTATGTATGTATGTATGTATGTATGTATGTATGTATGTATGTATGTATGTATGTATGTATGTATGTATGTATGTATGTATGTATGTATGTATGTATGTATGTATGTATGTATGTATGTATGTATGTATGTATGTATGTATGTATGTATGTATGTATGTATGTATGTATGTATGTATGTATGTATGTATGTATGTATGTATGTATGTATGTATGTATGTATGTATGTATGTATGTATGTATGTATGTATGTATGTATGTATGTATGTATGTATGTATGTATGTATGTATGTATGTATGTATGTATGTATGTATGTATGTATGTATGTATGTATGTATGTATGTATGTATGTATGTATGTATGTATGTATGTATGTATGTATGTATGTATGTATGTATGTATGTATGTATGTATGTATGTATGTATGTATGTATGTATGTATGTATGTATGTATGTATGTATGTATGTATGTATGTATGTATGTATGTATGTATGTATGTATGTATGTATGTATGTATGTATGTATGTATGTATGTATGTATGTATGTATGTATGTATGTATGTATGTATGTATGTATGTATGTATGTATGTATGTATGTATGTATGTATGTATGTATGTATGTATGTATGCATGTAAGCAATTTGTGTTACGCTGCCAAGTGGCGCTACAATCGTCACTAATTATTTTCTGTCAATTTTGACGGCTTGTCAATGCTGACAGCAACAAATTATTATACAGACAATCATAGCAGTGAAAGAATTCCTAAGCTCAAAAAAGCATCAAAGCATAAGCTGATCCACGAAACAAATGTATATTATAAATAAAGACGATAATTGAGATAAACTTTAAGAGATATCGATTAGAAAACCTGAACAACTTTTGATATAAACAAGAATGACATAAATAAAAGCTGTAAAGACAGAATGAAGCATTTTCTCTTCTGATTGTATCGAGTTTCTGCACATAGCAATTTTCTTTAGCAATTAAATTTAAAAATGTTATAAAAAATAGGAAAAAAATAACGAAAACATAGTTTAATTTTAAATGTTGATAAATTTTCCACATTCAATATTACGTATAACAACATTGATAATATAATAATGTAAACCATCAATGCCAAAGCCCAGTTATTGGTTCATAAAAAAAAGATGGTTGTCAGGCTTGCCATTCTAATTTATAATCGAACCTTTTTTAGGAAATTTGAGCTATAAAAAATTTCCAGATCAATATTCATATTAAATAGTTGCTAAAAAGTCGAAAGAGAAAGAAACAAAGCTGGTCGGTACGAAAATGTCAAATTTGTTTTTTTTTTACAACAGCTAAAGACTTAAGTATCTTTCGCTTGTCTTGCATATTTAAAAATCAGATAATCCAGAAAAACATTATCGAGACTTACAAATTATTAAATGTTTCTAGAAGCCTTAGACGTTATCCGGTCCAAATAACTCTTAAATGTCAACTTGAAAAGCCATATGATTTTGCTACTGATGCTCTACAAGTAGTTTTATTCTCAATTTTTCAATTATTATATTATCTAGTATCTTTCTAATTGATCTAACGCTAATTTTGTATAAAAAATTAAAAAATCAATACTTGCTGTTTGTGATAAATTATTTTAATGCAAGCCTACTTTAATAAAAACAAACTGATTTGACATTGAATAAAATTTTTCGTTATTTTTTGAAAATAAAACTTTTTTCTACTTGTAAATATTACGAAATTAAGTAAAACTTTAATAAATGAAATAAATAATAATAAATACTAATAAATTCAAATTTTTATTATAAGGATATAAAACTTGAAGGTTATCAAAACGCATTCATTAATCATCTGCCTTCGACGTTTTTCTAATAGCAAAGTTGAGAATCAAAATTCTATCGGAATTGAAATTTATTTTTATACCGATTTTTCTAAATTGTTATGCAATTTTATTGATTTAAAAGAATGTTTATATAACCTTAATAATGAATAAAAAATAAACATAAACAATGTCACTTAATAATAAACTTTCAAATTCATTCAAGTTAATCATCATCGACAAAAAAATTACTAACAAAGTTTGAAGTCAACCGACCAGAATAAAATATCCGCACTTTCCACACAAAACACGTCTCAACATCAAAGAGTTCCAAATTTTTAATTTTTCTACACAGCACCGAGGTAGGTAGCAAGCATGTGTTGAAGACATTTTATAGGGAGACGAATTCCCGCTATAGAGGGGGCACCGATTGCTAACAAAATATTTTTCTTCTCTCTCTCTCTCTCTCTCTATCTTTCTATCTTTCTCTCTTTTTCTCTTTTTTTCTTTCTCTTGCCCTTCTTTTCTCTTTTCATTCACCTTTTTTCAGGAAAGAATCGATTCGTTTGCCAAACTCTGCTACTTGGCAAACTGTTTTTTGTTTGTTTGAATTCGAATATTGAAATAAATGACAGGTGCATGAAAGGACATGTGTGCATGTATGCATTGTGCATGTATGCATGTATGCATTGTGCATGTATGCATTGTGCATGTATGCATTGTGCATGTATGCATTGTGCATGTATGCATTGTGCATGTATGCATTGTGCATGTATGCATTGTGCATGTATGCATTGTGCATGTATGCATTGTGCATGTATGCATTGTGCCTGTATGCATTGTGCATGTATGCATTGTGCATGTATGCATTGTGCATGTATGCATTGTGCATGTATGCATTGCGCATGTATGCATTGCGCATGTATGCATTGCGCATGTATGCATTGCGCATGTATGCATTGCGCATGTATGCATTGCGCATGTATGCATTGCGCATGTATGCATTGCGCATGTATTCATTGCGCATGTATGCATTGCGCATGTATGCATTGCGCATGTATGCATTGCGCATGTATGCATTGCGCATGTATGCATTGTGCATGTATGCATTGTGCATGTATGCATTGTGCATGTATGCATTGTGCATGTATGCATTGTGCATGTATGCATTGTGCATGTATGCATTGTGCATGTATGCATTGTGCATGTATGCATTGTGCATGTATGCATTGTGCATGTATGCATTGTGCATGTATGCATTGTGCATTGTGCATGTGCATGTGCATGTGTGCATTGTGCATGTGTGCATGTATGCATTGTGCATTGTGCATGTACAGAAAATGTCTTGATAATTTTATTTTCATCTTGGATCTGTCGCAACTAAATTCTTTGAAAGCTTTTCTCTGTTTAAGCAAATAATTATTTTAGGTTAAACAAAATTATTTATTTGTTTGTTTTTCACCGAAAATCTGCACATATGGCATTCAATAATAAAAAAATAAAAAGGAGAAACCCGAGTGAAAAAAGAGAAAATGAATTGAAATAAGGGGAGAATGAAACAATGCAAACAAAAAAGTGTTTGTATATATAAATTTTAAAAAGTAACATAAAATGTTAAACACTTTCACATTGATATAGGTTTTTCCAACGGACACAACACACGTGTGGTTGTTTGTGTGTGTACGGGTGTGTGTGTGTGTATGTGGAATTTATGAGATTCTTTATTAAGTTTTTTTTTAATTCCAAGCAAAAATAAAAACTAATTTTGTGAAATATTGATTGTCGGTGAACAACCATTATAAATTATTAATCAATCAATCATAAGAAATAAATAAAATGATTTTTATAAACAACTTATGTTATAAACAGGTTAAAACCCTTTCCTTCAAAGAAAATATACAGTAACATAAGCGATAACTTTAAGATATCCGATTCTATGTCAGTTGAGTTTCTATTTCACTTCTGGTTCAAGTCAAGCAAGCAGATTTAATTTACACCGATTTTGAAAAAGCATCTGACAAAGTGCTACACAAAAAGTTAATTTATAAACTGAAGTGTTATACATTAAACAATACTCTGTTAGGATGGATTGAAAACATTCAGACAACAAGTCACTTTTAAGTCAAGGTTAATAACCAGCAACCATCTAGGCATAAAGTATTGAGCGCGAATGTCAGAATTTCAACTATAAAGAAAGACTGAAGTATCTTGATCTATCCACTTTAGGACTAGAAGATCTAGAGGAAACATAACTGAAGTTTATAAAACATTAAATGATTTTTATTGTGCTAATTCAGATCCAAGTTTGTTAAAACAACTAGTTTATTCAACACAAAAGGTCACAAAACCAAATTCTAGACTTTTCTTTGCTACAAGAGTGATCAATACGTGAAATAGACTTCCTGCTTCAGTCATAGAAGCAAAAAACAATTTCAAATTTAAAAGTATCC
The DNA here is from genome assembly GCA_963978895.1 of Erpobdella octoculata. Classification (NCBI taxonomy): domain Eukaryota; kingdom Metazoa; phylum Annelida; class Clitellata; order Hirudinida; family Erpobdellidae; genus Erpobdella; species Erpobdella octoculata. The sequence goes on from OZ022246.1 coordinate 18,697,399, forward strand.
TGAATGCTCACTGGATGGACCATGCTACCTGATTTTGTTGGAAAAATAAAATTTGACATTTAATTGTTGCTTTTTTTTGTTTTAACAATTTTTTTACTTTAATTTGTTATTTTTATTATTTTTTTTAATTATTGGGACATATAGGCTTTGCTTGCGTCTTGTAATAAACTATTTTATGTTATGTTATTAATCTATATATATAAAAATGAATGTTTGTATATATGTATGTATATAGGTATGTTATTTATGCATTGCTACACCATTCATCCGATCGTAATGAAATTTTCACACAATCTTGAGAGTCAAGGGGAATCAAATATAGAGAAAAAAATTTTGAAATCCGTCACAAAATGAGTATATATATATATATACGCGGAAAAGCGACCGGGATTCAAGAGGAATCAAATATAGATAAAAAATTGAAATCCGTCAAAAAATGAGAGGAGCGGAGCGGGTGAGTGAGCGGGAACTATATACATATATATATATATATATGCACATACATATACATACATAAATGAGCGAAAACAGGAACGGGAAGCCAACTGAGAGCGAAAGATAGAGCGGGAAAGGGAAAGCGACCGAGAGCGGGAAAGCGACTGGGAGCGGAAAAGCGACCGGGAACGCGACGGGAACGGGAAAGCGGAGAAGGAAACAGGAGCGAGAGAGACAAACATTAGAAAAACCTCTAAAATCCCCGGGCAACGCCGGGTGCCCCCGCTAGTTATTTAGAAAGTATTTCAATGCTGTATGTTCAATTTCTGACAGTAACTGAACTTGAATGACACAACTGTTGATCATAGAACCTGACATGGTTCAAAATCAGGTTTTCAGAAAAAAAAAATAAAAGAACTAGCTCCACAAGCAAGGGAAATACACTGCATGATTCACCGGAAAACCATTTTTGGTGTTTTTAATTAGTTCTTAAAATTACCTTTTTTAATTGGGGGTCGCGGGTCACATGGCTTTTATAAAAAGGGGTCGCCACCCGAAAAAGATTGGGAACCACTGCTCTACAGTCTACCACACTACAGCATTAAATTTCTGTCTCCGCTTTCAGCTTGACTCCATCTATCTCCTGAAAAATAAAATGCTGCAATAACATAATTTAATGTTTTTTTCAAAGAATGAAACTTAGATCCTATCGATTGACTCGATGTACGATAAATCAAAGTGAAAAATCGATGCTTTATTTTATGATGAACCACTGCACACATCACTGGCTTTGCTGTCGAGCGCAACGATACTTGCTCATATCTCTACGCAGTATTTTTTATACAAAACAAAACGCTTGAGAAAACAGAAGATTCAAAGTTTGGCTTTTTTAAAACAATTTTAAATATTTATTCTTTGTTGTTTTAAATCTATTTTAAGTTTCAGCAACATTTAAAAAATTATTATTTGTTTCGCGTGTGCAGAAAATGCTCTGTTAACCTGCCAAAATCAATTTACTAAAGCAGTTTTGTTGGATAACTTTTAAAATTCTTAATATGAACTTTGACAGTGTTTGTCTTTTGTTTTTTTTTAGAACATTTGTATTTAATGAATTTATTGAAAAGCAAGCGCCTTTGATTTTAAGAAAAGGCGCTTTATAAGTTTCATTTCATTTCAGTTTGACAATTTTTAATATGGCGTGAATCAGCAGACTTCTAGGCCACAAACAGATGTTTCTTGAGTGCTTTTCTGAACTGTTCGATTGTAGATGCGGTTGTGACCTTTGGTGGAAGACGATTCCAGATCGTTGGGCCAGCAACCGCAAAGCGTCTATCCCCAGCAGTCTTTAGACGGGCTGCAGGGATGAAGAGTGAAGACGAAGATGACGACCTGAGTCTTCGTCGAGGCAGAACGTCGCACACGCGTGTGATGTCCGAGCGTAAATATAGAGGAGCCGACTTGTGGAGGCACTTTAAGTCCAGAAGTGCGAGTTTAAAATCTATCCTGCAGTCGACCTTCAGCCCTGTATTGGAGGATGGAGGAGATACGGTCATATTTTCTAGCTCGCATCACCAGTCTAGCAGCTGCGTTGACAACCGACTGTAGACGGCGGGTCTGGAACTTTGGAAGTCCTGCCAAAACAGAATTGCAATAATCGAGTTTTGAGAGAACTAAAGATGTTGCTAGTGTGATGAGAGGTTTTAGAGGAAGAGATGATGCGACTGTTTTGATTTGTCGCAAAGTTTATTTGATTGATTGATTGCTCAAGGCAGGCAAACTTTTGAAAATGTTCTACTTGACCTAACTAGTTTATCGTCATCCAATCGAGCTAAAACTTAAAATAAAACATATAGTCGTTCAATGCAGTTTATTGAATTTTAGCCTTTTCTCACCATCCTGCCTCACAAATTATTTTTTTTATCTTTGAATTCAATTGCACCAATTATTTATGGTAAAAACTGCATTTTACTGTTCACTTTTACTAACATCGATTATGCTTAACAAGTTGACAAAAGTTATTTGATAGAATAAAAAGAGTTGTCAGAATCAAGAGATTACAATTTTGTTCATAAATTTGCAGTAACAATGGATGCAGTTGCTGATGAAAATTTACAATTTCAAGACGTAGACAGACCCTAAAATCTCTGTAGATGGCGCTCTATAAACATTGTTACGACATTTGTAATATATTGAAAGATAATGAAATATATCCAATAAGTGTTTTTCTACTTTAAAATATCTTCTTTATTCCGCCAGGTTGACCAGCGGGTAATTGAGAAATAATTCATTGATAAAAAAAATATAGGACTATCCCCTCCTTAATTCTGTTTGTCTCGAACAGCTTTGTCACTTCCGAATTACTCGACAGGGTGATGAATACAGGGAGCCTTCATTTTCGTGGCTTTGACCGCAGTTTTTGAACGACATGGTCAATTTTTTCTACATTCGGAATCAGTCTTTTCCATCCTTTCTGGAGTCTATGTAATTTTTCAGCTATTTGTTGTGAATTGGAAAACCACGCCAAATCTTTTTTCTAATTTTTTTTCACTTGATTGCTGGTCACAGCAAGCAATGTTCGCATAAACCTCATTGTCACCCGAACAGCCTCATGAGACGGTCTGAGGTCATCATATATCTGGCCTTTGAATCCTTGTGATAGCATCTTAACTATTGCATCTAGTACAAGTTCTTTGATGTGTCCCGCGACATCCAAGCTGTCAACCACGTCAGGCAAAATTCCTCCACTATATGGTCGTCAAGACCACGCTTTCTTTATCAAGAGACTTTGAAGTCGTTTTTAAAGTTTTATTAAACAGAACCAACAACTAAAATAAACAATTCTGCAAGAACCGACAATATCGAAACGAAATAAAACAAGGTTCGAAGTCGAGGCTGAACTAATAAATATGGCGGACAACGAGAACGACGAGAGCGACGAGAACAATGAAGAAGAAGAAGTCGCGCTAGGTGAAAAGGTGCAAATGTTGCCACTAGCTAGCGCCAGCTAAGCGAGCTAAGGAGCGCTCACCTGTAACAACCGTGTGCAGCTTACTACAATAGTCCCCCCCCCCCCGCAGATGGCGGAGCCAATGAGAGGGGAAAATAGTAACGCAAGATAGAAAACATGAGAGAAAAAAACAAAATCATAGACGGAAATGACAAAGAATGACAATAGAAATCTCCAATAAATTACACGACAGAACAGAAAAGTTTCATTCAGCAAATCCAATACGACGCTGAGATTGTTTACTCGACTCTTGCTGTTCTTTAGGCTGATCAATAATGTCCGAAGATAAATTTGTTAATGGCTTCGAACGAACAGTATATTTACGAATATGTGCCAATTTAATACGATCAAGCGCTACAATCGAAACTTCATCATCAGACATCTTAATTTTTACAATTTTGTCGTTACAATCTAAAACCTCAAAAGGACCTTGATAAGGTGACTCGAGAGGACGACGCAGGCGATCAATCCGAACAAACACACAATCGCCCTTATTCAAAGTAACATCATGTAATAAACGAGAAGGTGTATGATGGACACCTTTAGACAATGAAGAAAAATCTATGTCCGACATACAATGCGATAAACGCAAAACTAACTCAGGCATCCTCAACGCAGTGCGCGTCGAGGAAGCAGAAAAAAATGTTTGCGGCATAAGAGGCGAAGCGCCAGTAACAGCTGTAAAAGGACAAATACCATGTTCATTTGGCACACAACGAAGTGCCAGCAGAACAGAGGGCAACGCGATCAACCAATCATCTTGCCGAGCCTTTAAAGTATTCTTTAATGTGCGATGAAATCGTTCGGAATGTATTTAAATTTTAATTTGAAGTGGATATAATATCGTCTGCTGCTTTTTACCACGTATTAAAATTATGGAAGCGGATGCAACTTTGTAGTTATGTGGCTGTTTCATTTTTTTCTCAAAAAATTGCAATGCTTGTAAAAACCGCTGTGAACATTATAAAAAGCATATAAATTTTTGTCAATAATAATAGCAAAAAAGTGAAATTCTCAATCAAAGTCAAGTCTCAAATCATGCAGCATTGAAGATATTTTGCTAAATAAGTCATGCCGTGTAAAAGCATTTTTGAACATTTCCGCTATCCAGTGGCAGATATAAGGAGAAGCGGCCACCCACCTATCGATGTTTTTGGAATTTTTCTACACAACTTTTTTTTAGCTTAAAATATTTTGTCAAGACGTAAGTTGCGGGGGGCAGGAGGCATTCCCCCCCCCCACCATGATTTTCAGAATTTGAATTTTTTTTACCTAGAGTTTACTATATATTTTTTAATTTTAACATTGCTCAGCCTAGTGATGATTCAATGCGTGTTGGAATTCTTTTGGCGTGTGTAGGCAATTCGCCCCCCCCCCCTTGATTTCCAACATTTAATTTTATTTCATCTAGAATTTATTAAATAAATTGTTAATTTTAACTATACTTAACTTCGTGATGATTCAATGAAATCCTGTTTGCGTGTGTAGACAATTTTATATCTGAGCTCGATTTACCAATAAATGCAGAGTTATAAATTGTGTGTCAGCGTTGGTCTGAAGTTTAGCTGTTTTCTGTGCCAAAATACAATCAGAGAATTGATGGAACTTCACCCTATTAGTGGTATTGATACAATGTAGATTCCCTTACAGTTATCATTATTTATTACACAAAAATAAAACAAAATTCCACACACCCCATTTTGGACATCTTATTTTTTAATAATCCTGTACTTGCCTCTGCAACATGACTAAATCATTCACGCCCCTTCTACCCGGTGGCGGATCCAAAATTTCCTGGGAAGATGCACAGAAATTTTTCATTCTCTTCAACAAATTTGATTTTTTCAAAGACTTCCACTTTCTCTTCCCAAAAAAGCTACGGTCATTTTTCAAAACCAGATGTTATACCCCAAAAAATATCAATTGATATTCTCATGGGGGATACATATCTCTACCTCTCCCTGTTTGTACCTACTAGGGTTGTAACAGTTACTGAATCTAAAACTGAAACATTCAGTTAACTGAATCTTTTTAGATTCAGTAACTTCAACTGAAACTGAAACTGAATCTTTTTTAAAAACTGTAACTGAAACTGAATCTATTGAGAAAACTGAATATAACTGAATCTGTTAGAATGAATATTTGTTATCATTTTTATATTATTTTTATGTTTGCGGTTAAATGTTTTGATTCTATGGCACGGACGATAATTTCGGTCGAAGTTAGGAATAGTTCCTTCTTTTTGTTTCGTGTTAGTGTTCTGTTGCTTGCGTTGTTTTTCAAAGATTTTCAAGTTTTTAGAATTACCAAAATGGAAGATACTTGTGTTAGTAATAACATTGTCATCGACGAATCTACCGAGGAAGAAGTATCGTTTATTCAACAAAATGAGTCTGAATCTGCTTTAGGACCTCCAACGAAAAAAGCTAGATTCAACAAAACAAGACCTATACTAACCCGGTACATAAAAGGTTTACAGGAGTTGGAGCAGATAGTAAGTGCAATATTTGTTCTGTAATTTTGAAGGGCAAGAATGTGACAAATTTAGAGTTTCACTTGAGGAAGCATGAAATAGAATACGCAGAGTATTTAGAGGAAAAAGAAGCTATGAAATCAAAAACACAAAGTAAGTCTATTAAACAACCCATTTCATATTTGAAAAACCAGGCAACAATTGAAAACTGTTTTGTTGTTAAAGAATGTACAAATGACATTAAAAAAGGCTCCAATGCCTATAATAAGGCTGCCCATGCTATCGCCTCAGCATTTGCTGCAAACAGTTTGCCATTTCTTTTGATCGAAGAACATTTTATTAAAAATATGTTTGCAGTTGTGTCGGAAGGTCGTTTACTAACCTTGCCGAACCGACACGATATTTCCACAAAAGTGTCCGAATTAGTAAAAGAATTAAAACGATCTGTTGAATTATCATTGAATTCAGCTAAGTATGTGTCAATCACAACAGATGGTCTCGGCCATGTTATTCATCGTCAATGATGGAAATAACTTGCCATTATTTTGATCGAAACATCAATAAAATAAGAAGAGCTCTTCTGACTTGTAGAACAATTATGCAACCCATTACAGGTTTTGCTCTTAGCAGATGTCGGCATAATGTGGGTGACGACAAGCTGGAAGCTGAAGTCTTTTATAAATTCAAGAAGGAATTTTAAAGCTAAATAAATTTTTTAAACATATCTGTGTGGCAAAGTGTTTTTTATAGTAAATTTCTTCTTGGTAGTTTACCTGAAAAATTTGAAGAAAAAAAACTGAATCTAACTGTAAGTGAAACTGAAACTGAATCTTTGTAAAGTTTCAGTTACTTTAACTGAAACTGAAACTGAATATTTTTTCAAAACTGTAACAACCCTAGTACCTACGTATTTATATAGATACAAAAAAAGTAATGTGTGTGAGAGCATTCGCTTATCACATCCAAGCCGCAGGAGCAATCTAAACAACATTTGGCATGCACGTAGACTTCATTTATGAGAACATTTTGAAAAATTAAAAAAAAACTGTTACTTATTTGATGTTTCAATGGCAAAAAAACTAAGCAAAAAACCTGGGCAACACCGGGTAACCCTGTCAGTAAACTATATAATGGCGGAAAAATTCCCCCCCCCCTCTGGAAAATGCTGAATTTACGTCCCTGAATTTTGTAACAAATTTACTGCAGCATCTCTAATTTTGAGTGTCTGGAAACAAGTGAAAGTGTGAAGGAGATACCCTGCTGAGAAAATGAATGATTAAAAAAGTTGCTGGAAAAATTAAGAAGCTAGCCAAATAGGCTGTCCACGTGAGAGAGACAGAGACAGACAGAGAGAGGGAGAGAAAGCTTATAGAAGTTAGTATGCTTGCATGCTTCAGGAGAAGCCGTCTACATGAAGCAGTAGAGATCATTCATGGTCGTTGTCGCGATGTGCTGTTCAACGCGAGAGCGATATGCTATAAATTTGAGTCTACCACGGACGTCAATTGGGGGGCAGGAGTGGGCCATCGCCTCTCCTGGCCTTCCAGTGGGCCCTCGGCATTAAAGTGGGCCCCTGGCATTAAAGTGGGCCCCACGCAGTAAAATGGGCTCCCGGCACTAAAGTGAGCTCCACCATGGATTTCTAGATATAAAATCTGGATACACAACCTCACACAAAACGATTTTATTGTATACGCGTTTGGGCCTAGGCTTGCAGCCTGCAGCAAGCTAGCGTACTACAATCATAAATTTATATCTATGGCTACAACGTTCAAGCTGTATACGCGAGCTGTTCTATTCTATCGTTCATTAGTTCGTTGTGCCGTGTCTTGCGTGTTACTTAAAGGCTTAAACTTTGTTCGTAAACTAGTTTTTGTTCTCCATTTTAGTTGTTCGTTAAACTAATAATATAATTAAAATGGTAAATAAATGTTCAGCGTTCGGATGCCGAAGTGGATACTCTTCTAAGTCTTCTAGCAACAGTAATGAAAAGACAGGAGAATTTTCATTTCATTCGTACCCATTGAACAATGCCGATCTTTGCAGAAAATGGATTAAAGCGAATCCTCGATTAAATTTTGAACCTAACAGAAATTCGAAAATGTGCTCATTACATTTCTTGCTGTCAGATTTCGTTACCGAATTTAAAGATTCGAATAAATACTGGAGTCAAGAACTCCGCCTTGCTTTTACAAGCCAGTCCCAAGCCTGGAGAAAGGAGGAGGGAAAAGTTAAAAGGATCAAATTATGATCCACGACTGGTACTACTTAGGTGCTTCTGACAGAGCCGTTTCAGTCTTAAAACACTTGGTGTAAAGGACTATAAACTATTATAAAAAAAAAAAAAAAAAAAATACTGGAGTCAAGCTAGCAGGCGCTCGTAACATAGGAAATGTGCAGCAAAATGCATGTGTCAAGCTAGCAGGCGCTCAAAAAAATTTCAAAAATAAAATAAAAAAAATATCGGTATTTATTAAGCAACTAAAAATAACTACGTTTTATTAATTTTTATTATGAAAACCCCGAAATTTTCCTCAGAAAACCTATTTTAAATTTCTCCAAATGTAAACAAAATGACCGGTAATGTAGCGTTCGGCTTGGGCTTAATATCTCTGGTAGAAACTAATTTTTAAAAAAAATTAAAATGACATTAAATAGTAAATATGGGCTACTAAAACATATTACAAATTCAAAACTGAAAACTCAACCAAAATGTGTTACGGAACTATACAAACTCAACAAATATTTCTCTATGTCCCAAAAACGTAAATCGCATAAAGCAGATATCTCAAAAACTAGCCAAATGTTGATAGCAAGCAAGGTGTCATTTTAAAGCTATTATGTGTTTCTATAACATGTCAAAAAATCAAAATGAAAACCTAAACCAAAATATATAGCAGGCGCTCACAAATTCGGTGTTTTTTCACACGAATGCTCTCATCCCATCACTGAGTGAATAGAGCGCCTCTAAGCATAAAGCGTATATCTCAAAAACTAGCCAAATGTTGATAGCAAGCAAGGTGTCATTTTAAAGCTATTATGTGTTTCTATAACATGTCAAAAAATCAAAATGAAAACCTAAACCAAAATATATAGCAGGCGCTCACAAATTCGGTGTTTTTTCACACGAATGCTCTCATCCCCATCACTGAGTGAATAAAGTGCTTCTAAGCATACAGCGTATATCTCAAAAACTAGCCAAATGTTGATAACAAGCAAGGTGTCATTTTAAAGCTATTATGTGTTTCTATCACATATCAAAAATTCAAAATGAAAACCTAAACCAAAATATATAGCAGTTTTTTGGTCGTAACTACAGCCGGCGGGGTGCTTGCCACTTGCTACGGTTGCTGCAAAAGCAATGGCAAAAGGACCACAGTCGTTTCCTCCTATATGCTGCTAAACGTGGTGGTGCCTAAGAGTAAGTTCTGTGGTTGTGGTTGTAAAGTTCTTACAACAGTAAATTATCAGGTCTTTTTGATTGAGTTTTCTATTTAAACTGTCGAAAACGTCCACTTCTTTCAAATCACAAAACCTAAGGAAAATAAATAATGTTTATTTGAAAATAAATTTAAAAAACTCTAAGAACTTACATATTGCTTATAGTAATCCAATGATTATCTCCTTGATGGATTATTTGTATAAACTTTTTGTTTGGTGTAGGTCCTTCTCTTAAAACGCCTATATCTTTTAAATATTCCACATCAGTGAACCCACTTATATTGGGATACTGTCTGCTCAATATGTAGAGGGCAGTATTGATGTGGGTGGACGTGAACCACTGATCTCTCATGACACTTGAAATGAACGTGGCGTCGTGTTTGGGCATATCAGATATGCAGCATCTGTGGTCGTAGACCTATTAAGTTAACAAGTTAAGTATAGAATTAAACGTGGCGTCGTGTTTGGGCATGTATCAGATATATAACATCTATGATCGTTAACCTATTACGTTAACAAGATGAGTATTAAGTTAATTTAGATTTACCAAAATTACTCTTACTTTTTGTAAAAGATCTATGTTTTTGGTTGGGGCGGAAACGTAAATTCCTTTCCGTTCTGTTTTTTTTCTTTTCAGCCAAATTTCAACTTCTTTTTTATACTGAAAACAAACATAAACATTAAAAATCATTACTTAAATTATTATAAATTAGCTATTCAAAAATAAAACTTTTGGAGGTGCAGATTTCAAGGAGTCCAGATTTTCCTTTGCCTGTCTTTTGAGCTATAATAATTGGAATTATAGTAGAAATCACACACTGCGTAAATAAAAATATATAAAAAAGAAAAAAAGAGGAAAAAACTTACAGCATTCCGAGATCTCTTGCTAGCACTGTCAAATTCCCGAAACAACCCTACATATTTTTCGTGGTATAAATAAACAAAGTCATCTAATCTTAAGACTTACTTTTTAACTCTGATGTGTTTGAGATCCCACTGGCTCTTCTCCATTATTCCCTGAGTTCGGTTATCTTTTGAAACATTTTGATACGGACTACCAGCAAGCTTTTGAAATACGGCTGAGTACTTTTTGTAGCTAGCGCTACTACCGTGACGTCCTAAGTCACCTAAAATCAAGTAAAAAATAATTATAAAATAGAATTAGATGCAGCTGCTAAAGAAAATCAAACCTAAAAGTATTGCTGTCCAAAGTGGTGCGTGTGGTAGAAAATCTTTTTTAAGAGAACTCAAGAAATTGAGGCTATAAAAACAATTTGTTATTGTTCCATTGTCATCGGATGGGCAATAAATCAGGGCACTTTCAAAATCTTTCATGAAAGAAGAAGAAGGCAAAACCTAGAATTGATTATTTAAAAACTGGTGTAGGCTAGCATCCGACAATGCGTACCAATTTAATAACTAACCTCTTCCTGAACGTCATTTCATCATCCTTTGGCTCTTCTATGTCTTGTATAAATTTTTCCAATTTAGAAACGTGAAGAGTCAAATTGGGCCCCACAAATTTGCTGCCGAACCCGACTCCAATTGTAGTAAGGAGACTGCATGCATCTGCTAACGTAGTTGTAGAGGCCAGGCAACCAATCACACGCATCCCTGTAGTCCAGCGATCACCCAAGCTAATGTCAATAAAATATATTCTTACAAACTATAATATAAAAGACATTAACATTGCAAATCTTACGTTTTTTTGCATACTTTCTTTGCATTCTTCATGATGTGGCTCAAGCACCGATGTATTATTGGAGTATTGAGGTCGTCATCGGTACCGACTCCTGAAGCAATCCTATAATAAATTTCAAGAAGAACTTCTGGACATGCACCACAAAATGCCTCACACAGTGCTCGTAGGATTACCACGGATCCGTCACAAATTAGCAGTCTAGGTCTTCCACTTCTTTCCCAGCCATACCGGTCAGCATAAGACTGTTTGAACTGGTCGAGGAAGTTTTTAATCGAAGCACTGTGGTGACTATTGGTAATAAAAGTAGCTAAAGGAAATGGTGGACCCCCTTTTACTGGGTTACGAACCACAAGCTCATAAACGTAAAAGGGAGCCTTCCTTCTTTTAACAATGCTGCCAGTAGCATCTAAGTAAATAATATCTCGTCGACGAATTTCGTGGAAAAGACGAAGACTTGCCACAGACCACAACATAACACCAGGTGGAGAAGCAACAATTAATTGGATGCAGGCAAAAATATCCTTGGGACTTTGCTTTTCCTTCATGTTAATCAGACTTTGCATTTCTAGCTCATGAAGTCTTTTTGATTTTATAACTTCACTACTTATCTGACGAAAAACCCCGGTCCGCGGTATGCCGTCTTTATTTCCGGATTCATAAACTTTCTGGTATCGAGCCAGTCCGTCTTGAAATGTCTTCCAACTTGTTCTTAAATGGTTCCATCTATTACGGTCTACAGCAAAACTAAAGGTATCTGGTATGTGTTATATATTTGCCTTATATACACACGGTTTTTCAAGTTAATTGGCACTCCAATCTTCTTCAGTGCCTCATCAAAAGTTTGGCTGGATATCTTCAAGTTACTTATCTCGGAACAAGCATTTACTGCTTGGATAATTTCATCAGTTGAAAAACTTTTTTCTTCTAAAACAGTACAGAACATTGGTTTAAAAATTGTCACATTTATGTATTGACTAACGAGTATCTATAATTTATTCAACTAATCACAAAACAAACAAATATAAAAAATAAAGTAAAAAAAAATAATGTATACTTTTTTAACGGGCTATAGTCTAACAAGTTATAAGTTAGAATTAGGCGCATATGTTTTTGTTTAAATTGAATATTATTTATAACTTTGGTAAAATAGCTAGTGAGGTGTACAAGTAAAACGCGGCAATATTCAGTATTTCCTTCATACTGAATTATCAGTCTTAAAACGCCTGGTGCAAACGTTTCGTTTGTCGATAAAATTTGTTGGAAAACCTATGACGATTGTAAAACTAAACAAAATTCAAACTTACCCTAGCCGATTGTAAACGTGGAGACATCGTAAAAACTAGTAAATTTTATCAAATGTAACACGCCAATATATCTTATCTCAATTTGAATCAAAGTGAAAGGAAAATGAACTGTGCGAACTCGTTTATATAGACAATTTTGGGCTCAGACATTTATTACAAGTATTTTTATGTAACCATTTCTAATGTGGCTTTATTACACCCTGAGAAATAAGCAATCACGTAACACTACTTTTTCCCCTTTGCGCCTAATAAACTTTCTAGCCTTGCATGATAAAGCGCGAATTATGAATTTTTGATATGTTATGAGAGCATTCGTGTGAAAAAACACCGAGTTTGTGAGCGCCTGCTATATATTTTGGTTTAGGTTTTCATTTTGAATTTTTGATATGTGATAGAAACACATAATAACTTTAAAATGACACCTTGCTTGCTATCAACATTTGGCTAGTTTTTTAGATATACGCTTTATGCTTAGAGGCGCTCTATTCACTCAGTGATGGGATGAGAGCATTCGTGTGAAAAAACACCAAGTTTGTGAGCGCCTGCTATATATTTTGGTTTAGGTTTTCATTTTGAATTTTTGATATGTGATAGAAACACATAATAGCTTTAAAATGACACCTTGCTTGCTATCCACATTTGGCTAGTTTTTGAGATATCTGCTTTATGCGAATTACGTTTTTGGGACATAGAGAAATATTTGTTGAGTTTGTATAGTTCCGTAACACATTTTGGTTGAGTTTTCAGTTTTGAATTTGTAATATGTTTTAGTAGCCCATATTTACTATTTAATGTCATTTTAATTTTTTTTTTAATTAGTTTTTTCCAGAGATATTAAGCCCAAGCCGAACGCTACATTACCGGTCATTTTGTTTACATTTGGAGAAATTTAAAATAGGTTTTCTGAGGAAAATTTCGGGGTTTTCATAATAAAAATTAATGAAACGTAGTTATTTTTAGTTGCTTAATAAATACCGATACTTTTGTATTTTATTTTTGAAATTTTTTTGACCGCCTGCTAGCTTGACACATGCATTTTGCTGCACATTTCCTATGTTACGAGCGCCTGCTAGCTTGACTCCAGTGAATAAATCAAGGCTGAAAAAGAAGATGCAAACACCAACAACGTTTAAAGTTAATTAATCCATCCAGCATTGAGAAAGTTTCAGTAAAGGTCGCTGTATCTATCTTCTCAGAATCAACAGTTAATGCCTTGAAGTACTACATTGAAAATGAAGGTAAATCTGGTAGGACAGGTACTGCATGGTTTGTTGAATTGTTAACAAAATTTTGGAATGTTTTAAATGTAAAATCATCTTCCAAAGGAAAGCGTAAAAGAAACTACCATATCGATCCTGTAAAGTACTTTTTGAAAGAATCTGATGAATTTCTTCAAGTTTGGCAAAAATCTAAAACATTGGTCTTGAGTCGAGAAACATTTTTAGCATTATGTCAGACATGTTCAGCAACTGCTGACTATTGCAATTATCTATTGAGTACAATGGACTTCAAGTTTATTCTCCTCGGTCATTTCCAGTCTGATCCGATTGAATCACGATTTGGGTGGATTCGTCAAATGGCAAGAGGAATTTTTTTTATTTCTATAAAACAAGTAGTGGAGAGTGACACAGAAATAAAAATGATGTCACTCCAAGCTATCTTTGTCTAATATAGATAATTTTATTGACGTTGTCAGAGATTGTTCGAACAATGTGGATGATCAAGCAACAAAAATTGCAAACTTGTTGAAGAATTTGACTCTTCCTAATGGAAGTGAAGCAACAACAATATACTATGTTGCTGGAGCTGTAGCTCATTCAATAATTCATCAAATGAAATGCCAATATTGCAAAGAACCTCTTGTTGATGAGGATTTTTATAACTTGGATAAGTTGAATTTGCAGCGACTAGATGTATATCTCAATGATATCAATCGAGGAGGTCTGTTAAAACCTTCTGAATATACTTTCTCAGTTTGTTTGCAAAACTGAAAAGTATTTGATGCCTTGAAAAGTTCAGAAAGTAATTTAAAGTTATTTATATCATCTACAAAACATAAAGAACTTTTTATAAAAATAGTTGAAAGATTGCTGGTGGATGATTCTCTTTTGATAGAAGAAAACTTTTGTGCAGCTAATCACAATTTTAAAGAATTTATAAGTTCCAAGTTTTTCAACTGCATATCAAAAGATTATGTGAAAGAATTGAATGAGAAAAATGAAAATTGCAGCAAGCGAAGAAAATTAGATAAACTTGTTAAATAAACATGACTCGCTAAATGAATACTAATTAATATTTTGTGTATGTTTATTGTGTGTATGTGTGTTTAAACATGTTTCAGATACTTTTAAATTTTGTTTATTAATTAATTTGCACTAAAACAGCTGTGATTAATTTTATCTCAATATTAAAATACTGACATTCATTCTAAAAAGTTGAATAGCCCACTCAACACTTAGGCCCAAACGCGTATTGGTACGCTAATGGGTTGTGATTCCAGATGTTATATATCTAGAATTCCATGGCTCCACGCACTTAAGTGGGCCCCCGGCACTGAAGTGGGCACCACGCTCTTACGTAAGCCTTTTCAAGTGGGCCCCCGCATTTAAGAGGGCCCCGGCACCTAAGTAGGCCCCACATGATTGTAAAGTGGCCATTCCCGGACTTTTCAGTGAGCCCCCGGCACTAAAGAGATCTCCACTCACTTAAGGGGGTCTCCAGCACTAAAGTGGGCCCCACGCACTTAAGGGGGCCTACAGCCCTAAAGCGGACCCCACGCATTTAAGTGGGCTCGCTTTTACGTAAACCTTTGCCCTTAAGTGGGCCCCCGGCACAAAAGTGGGCCCCACGCACTTAAGGGGGCCTACAGCACTAAAGCGGACCCCACGCACTTAAGTGGGCTCGCTTTTACGTAAACCTTTGCCCTTAAGTGGGCCCCCGCACAAAAGTGGGCTCCACGCACTTAATTGGGCTCCCAGCACTTGAGTGGGCCCATGGTTAATATATGGGCACTCTTCGAACCGTTTCTTTCAAAAGTCAGGGACATCATTTAGGGGAGACGGTGCTCCCTGACTTTTAAGTAAGCCAATGGTTATTATATATAGGCCTTCTAGCGAATATTTTTAAATGCGTTACAAAATATATAGTAAAATTAAATGAAATAATGATTAAATCGCTTGAGAAACTATTGAATATTGTTTTGGCGGGTGGCTAAAGTCTATGCTGAAAGTTTCAAAGTTCTAACTTGTCTAAAAGTTGGTAAAAAATCGATTCAAAAAATTGAACCACAGAGAGACAGAAAAAAATTCACCACAGACGGAGAGACAGAAAAGTCAAGTTAAATAAAAGTATGTAAAAACACAATTTAATGAGTTTTACAGACAACTGATTCAATAACATTAGGAAGGCACTTAAGGAGGGATGTTATAAGCAAGGGAATCAAAAAATAAAGTTTTTTAAAAACACACTTTTATATAATCGATTGTGTAGGCCACATTCTGTTACATAAACAACAAACATATTAGCATAGACAATAAATAGTTCGAAGAAAATATCACAAATAATTATTTAATTAAATTTTGTCCAATCGATCCGAAAATTTGATAGAATGCTTTGTTAATCAGTTCGGAAGTATGTTTAAATTTTTAAGTCTCTAGCTTATCGGGAAGTTAGTTTAAAATCGATTGCAAAATTTGACGACAGACAGATAGACACGTAGACAGACAGATAGACAGACAAACAGACGGACAGAGAAGTCAAGTTAAGTAAAAATGTATACAAATTGCGTTCCGCTCCCTCCTGTCATAAGTTTATAAATGCGCTACTGCCAGTATCATTTATTTATTTTTGTTTTCACCTGTTACAAGTGCTGGTGTAGAAAATGGAACTTCCGTTTTTAAATTATTGAAAACCAATCACGGAAGTACAATGGGCAAAGACAGGCTGAATGTTTATCTTAAAATGTTTGAATACATATACATTGAACTCAATGAGGATGTCATCATGTACATCTTTGTCGCGAATTACCCAAGAAAAAATTTGTTTATTAATCCTTTAAACGAATAAATGTTTTTCGGAGAATTAGAAATTTAACTTGAAAACTTTTTTAAACTGATTTTTACAGTATTTATTGAATTGCTTGCGTAGCTTGGGTCATTCGATTTGGTTTGTTGAGAAAAACGTTTACCGTCTTAAATTTAAATTATCAGCGATGAAGGCGCAGTTGCTTTAGAACAAAATATATGACTTAGTGAATTAACTATATTAACTTGCACGTGCCGAATTTTTAAGACCCGGTCTGCTATATAGACACTAAATCACAGACCCGGTCCTTTTTGTTTTAAAAGCGAAAAAACTTACGATTCAGCTCAGTAGCCTCAGTCCATGCTGACTTCAGGCCTGATTTGATTACCTTAATATGAAGTCGGTCCCAAACACGGCCCTTGGGTACAATTTTTAGGTTGCACCAGTAAAATAAAAAAATACATTGTGCAAAAATAATTCGTCTTTACAAATATTTTAATGTTTTTAAATAAAAATCAATAAACTGAAATTATTCAATGCATACTACCTATTTGCTAACGCATGACGCTTCTCCAGTTTTCAAAATTCTGTATCCAGCTTTGATAGTTACTTTAAAAAAATCAAAACCTTATACGTTTTTTCTCCAAAAAATCTGATTACTGGTTGGGTTCAAAAAATTCTCTAAACACTTTGTAGCTATTTTTACCTAAAATAAATTTTTCCGAAAATCCTTTGAGGCAATTGCTCCCTGTCCCCTCAAAGGACGCCCCTGCTTATAACTAATTTTTGTGTGAGCGCAATATCGTTTAGCTAAAAAATGTCTAATTAACTAAATAAACATACGTAAAATAAATAGAACCAAACAAGATAAATACTGACAACTCCGCTTCGCTTTTGCGAGCCAGTACCAATCCTGGATAAAGGAATAGAGACAGTTCAAGTATCAAATTATGATCCACGACAGGAAGTACTTCGGTAATTCCTACATACTGCTATTTGAGTTTTAAAACACCAGTTGTAAAGGTCTATAAACTATTTAAAATAAAGTTTCCGTTTTTAATTTTAGTTTTTTAATTAACAATAAAAATGTTTCAAAACTGAAAATAAAATTGTTTTAAAACACAACTAAAATAACACTGCTATACAGTTTACTATCAACAATTTATTTTTTACTTTTGTAACTGACTTTAGTCTTTATAATTATGATTTATTTCTCAAATTCTCAGTACATTAATATTTTCTTCAAAAAAAGCACTGCCCTATGATGACGATGACGATGACGACGACGATGACGATGACGATGACGATGACGATGACGATGACGATGACGATGACGATGACGATGACGATGACGATGACGATGACGATGACGATGACGATGACGACGACGACGACGATGACGACGACTACGACGACGGCCTTCGCAGGCACGTAATTTTAGCTTTTTTACGGGACAATGATTATTATAGATATTTAATCATTATTAAAGAGATATACTTCATCAACGACCTGCAATAGCGGATTTATGAACTTATGACAGGAGGCGGAACGCAACTTTTTTTCTATAACGTCCCCTCTTAAGTGCTTTAATAATGTAATTGAAATTGGTTTTTCAGGTTTTACAAGCTCTAATAAAAAAAACTACACTTCATAACTTTCATTTAAGCTATCTATTTTAAATTTTGTTTATTTCTAAAAAGAACAAATATCAAAAATTATTATATAAGAAACATGACGCCCCTGGTCGTAGATAAATTTTAGGATTTAAAAAAATGTTTCAACAATTTTCTATTTTTTTCTTGAAAGCCTAGTCCGTAAAATAGAAAGTATTTTTTAAGATTTTTTAAAACTAGCTTAAAATTTTACACCTATATTGTTTTCTAGAATTTTAGACTATTTGCACGAATTTTAAGTTTTTTTGTCGGAATCGGGGGATGTTGCCATTCCCTGCAACCGGTGCGAGCGCCTAAAATTTTTAGTCACCTGAATGTTGGGGGTTCCTTATACCCCCACCCCCAATAAGGGAATCGGGGTGTGGTAATCACTGCAGTGCGCTATGCAAAATAAGTATATTATTGTTTCTTGACCAAATTTAGTCATTTTTCATTCAACAATAAACAAGTTTTCATGAAAAGATTTCAGTTTTGTGAAGGGACCTTTTAAAAAGAAATTGAAATACAAAACAAGTTTAAAAAAACATTTATGGTTAGTTTCTTCTATGTTGTATAAGTTAAAGTCATATTTAAAACAATATATTCCACGACGAAATGAAGGTTCAGATCTTCAGGTAGATATGCTACAATGTCAACTTCGTCGACATGATCAAAAGATTGATCTGATAAAAAGTCTCTAAAGCTGTCAGTTTTGGAAATTTTCCCCAAGAACTTGATTAGAATTTTTATTGGAAATATTATTATGATAGGTACAACTCTGTTATCTTTCCAGCCTAGAACTTTGTTAGACCTGTAAAATCATATTTCACAATGTTGCCCATTTCAACGTCGTGTCTAATCTCTCTGTCTAACAGCTCCTCATCATGTTCATTATAATCTCAG
Source organism: Erpobdella octoculata (assembly GCA_963978895.1). Lineage (NCBI taxonomy): Eukaryota > Metazoa > Annelida > Clitellata > Hirudinida > Erpobdellidae > Erpobdella > Erpobdella octoculata. The sequence continues at coordinate 18,716,339 of OZ022246.1, forward strand.
TTTTAGCTTTTATTAGTTGTTACAAGCTGCCGGCATGCCGATCTCTTATTTTTTGCTGGCATTTGTTCAGGTTGCTTATGGAGTGGCTGGCTAAGTCAGCTGCATGTGCGCCCAGGCCTGGATTAACGCGTTTTAGGGGCACCACCCACACCCACAAGTCCTCAGGAAATATTTTTTGAACAAATTGAAGTCCAGAAACAACTGAAAATTGAACAAGTGGTATAGAAAAGATACGAAATTTTTTGGAAAAGTGGCTCCTACCCTCCCCCCTTCACCGGTCATCCACTAAAATGGCTTAATCCGGCACAGCGTGCGGTTATTGCTTTTTTCTTTAATTTATCTTCACGTCCAATAATTTTTTATCTAAATGACGTGAAAGGGTTGATTTTGGTAACCCGAAAGACATATTGCTTCTACGGACAGTTTCATTTTATATCGCTGTGTGGCAGATAGAGCCATCAAAAAGCCATTTTCTTAAGAAGAATAATTTTCTGCCATCTGCGATATTTAAGTAATAACCCTCTTCCGTTTAAGATAATCTCAGTAGTAGGTACCTACTTAAAAGTTCTTTTTGGATCTGAAGTATAAGTATATATATACAGTGATGGGTAGTTACTAACTATAAATAGTTAACTACTAGTTATTAACTACTCTACAGTAGTTAAGAAATAGTTAATAACTACTTTTTGTTAAACTAGTTAACAACTAGTAGTTAACTACTTTTTTAAATAGTTATTAACTACAGTAGTTAACTATTTTTTTAACTACTTTACTTTTTTGGTGGCTGAAAAAACTCTATAAATCATGAAACTGAAGTGGATGAGCCAGTATATGACATGTATATAAATAATGAAGATCTAGTGGTGAAAGTATATCAGATTTGATAGAAAGTGAGCAAGATAATATTGATAATTCTGACGATGTGCTTCTTTTACCTCCTCATAAGCACTGTGGTAATCTACATACATAATTTCCGTAACGCAGAGGCCGCGGTGGTCAGCAGTCAGGAATTGGTAAAATTAGTGCGCGCAGGCGCGTAATTAAAGTTATTACGCAATTGTACACTATCAGTTCCAAATATCCAAAACGTTTTTCTTAAGCTTTTATGCAAGAGATTATCCGATTGCATGTAATAAAAGTTTTAATAAAAGTTGTACACTGTCAGTAGGTAAAGATCAAAAACCTTTTTTTAGGCTCATTATGTAAGAGTTTTATCCGATTGCACCAAACACAATGCTGGATAATTTGAAATACAAACAACTTTATGATAGATCAATGGCAAAAGTTGTATCGTTATCAAACTTCATTCATCGCAATGTAAAAAATGCTGAGGTTGTACAGGACATTAGTGGTTCAACATTTATAAAGCCAAATGTTACACGGCGGTGCTCAAAAATCTATTCGGTTGAAAGGATTGTTAATATGGCTTTCAATAATGTTTGTCATTGTCAGAAGAAGTTAGGGCAAGTTGCATTTAAAGAAATCGAGTTTGCTTTTTTGAAATCGTTCATTCAGACTATAAAACCAATAGTCACCGCAATGGATATTTTCTAAAGTGAAAAGTCATACATTGGTCACATTATTCAAACCATTATAGGATTAAAAATATAACATCATATTCAGATAAAACCATCAATGCTCTTTTACAAGCACTATCTCAAGGTATAGAAAAACGATTTGGTCCTGTTTTGGAAAATGAAGAATATCTTTTAGCAACAGCGATAATTCCCCAATTTAAATTAAATTTTTTGAATAATGATCAAAGAAAATTTGTTGGCATACATAAATGAAATGAACCAAAAATAAGATTTATTTAACTTGTATTTAATTGCAAATGTTTAAAGGTTTTTTGGTTAATGTTAAAAAGTAGTTAACTACTAGTTAACTACTCGACAGTAGTTAGGAGGTAGTTAATAACTACTGCTGTTAAAAGTAGTTAGGAAATAGTTACTCACTACTTTTTTTATGAGTAGTTAAATAAAGTAGTTAACTACTTTTAAAGTAGTTAAAACCCATCACTGTATATATATATATATATATATATATATATATATATATATATATATATATATATATATATATATATATATATATATATATATATATAGTTTGTACCTAATTGTTGTAGACAATGTAGACGATTGTTGTAGGGCTCTTGTTCACTTGTACTTAACAGGGTCTCTATAACTTAGACTATAAGCACTGTTGAAGTTCATGCAAAATTATTTTCTTGAGATTTTTGAAATTACAACAGTTTATGACGCTCCATATGTTAATTTACCATTTTTAAAACAGCTAAAAAAAGTTGGATTTTACCAAAGCAGTGTTAAAAAATTAATATTTTTAATAATTTTAATTACTGTTTAACACGTAATTTAAAATGGATAAAAAAAGTTTTTTTTCCATCACAGCTTCATAAACTACCCGCAACTCGAGATCTGTCGCCGACTTTGCTGTGAAAGCAAACACGCCGTTGACATGGTATGTTATGCGATTCAATTTTTAGTTTTAACTTCGAAAACACTTTTCAAAAGTCAATTTAATGCTACTTTTTAAATATTCATTCAAGATTTTAAAATAACTTAAATATGAGAACTAAAACAAATACTGAAAAAACTCATTTCACAGACTTGCAAAAAGCAATCTGGTACAAGTGTGAAAAGCAAGAGAACCGGTCCAAAACTGGAACTGACTGAAGAACAGAAGCAGGAAATAAAAGAAGCATTTGATTTGTTTGATCCAGAAGGTGCAGGCACCATTGACACAAAGGAAATTAAGGTTTGTGTAATTACATTTTACAGAAATTTGTCCAGTCTGTTTATGTTTTTACTTAATTTTAGGTCGCGATGAGAGCTTTAGGGTTTGAGCCCAAGAAGGAAGAAATCAAGAAAATGATTGCTGACATAGACAAAGAAGGATCAGGTTACATATACAATTTCATTTAAGACTTTTTAACTTTGTCTTATGGATATTTTTACAAGTAATTTAATTAAAAAATTCTTAGGAACAATTGATTTCAATGATTTCTTGACAATGATGACTACCAAAATGAATGAAAAGGATTCCAAAGAAGAGATAATGAAGGCATTCAGGCTTTTTGATGATGACGAGACCGGAAAAATATCTTTTAAAAATCTCCAACGAGTTGCCAAAGAACTGGGAGAAAACCTCACCGATGAAGAGTTACAGGTCATTTGTTAATTTGAATAAATGAGTTACTTTCAAATTTTGCATATTTTTATGATTATTTGGTACTATTTTACTGGTAAAGTATTTTGCTGAAACTGATGATTAAGACATTATCTATAATAGATATAATAAAGTGTTGTTTATTATTTTAAAATGAATTAAATTAAATCATTTCTTATTTTGAAGGAGATGATTGATGAAGCTGACAGAGATGGGGACGGAGAAATCAACGAATCCGAATTTCTTAGGATCATGAAAAAGACAAGTCTCTACTGATATGTAAAATGATACTGATTTAAAATAATGATAATTTCTATGTACAAATTATAATTAGGTAAAAAAGATCCGTTGAATAGATGTTAAATAACTCCACATTCGTTAATTGTGATGAGTCATGTGTAATCATTCCTTGCATTCAGTGTTTGTTTGAAAAGTTTATTGTTGTGATGTTTGGTTGACATTTTATTGAATATGGCAGATAGTTTTGACACTTGTGATCTATCAGTTGAATAAATTTAAAAAAAAACTTAATACATTGCAAAAACTATAATAAAATATGAAGTCCTATTCTGCCAACCTTGGAGAATAAATAAATTTAAAAATATTTTATGTAAGGAAATGTTAAGAAACTAGTTGATCATCCTTTTTTCTAGTAATTTTTTATAAGATAGTTGATAGCTGTAAAAGAGGATATAAAGACTGACAAATCCTTACTTAAGGGGACAAGGAAAAAAGGTGTTTTACATCCATAAAATTCACAGAGCATAGCGTGTGCAAAAAAGGCCTTCATTTGAGATATTAAATCAAAAGACATACTAGTAGAACCATCATAGAGTTTCACATTTCTGAACAAAAAAAAAATTGACAACAGAATGGCTTGTTCCCAGCAGCATGTGTGGAACCTCATGCAAAATAGTTTTTCTTTAAACTGTACTTATAACTGAGTAATAAAAATTCAGCTCACAGTTAGATTCTTATTTTCATCTTCTGTGCATTGATCAGCCAAATCACCTTTTACATTGCATGGTCTCCATGCGAGCTTTGAAATATCTTTTTTTCAGTTGTAATTTTTAAGAAATATATTTTGTCATAACTCATTAAATTTAACAACAAAAAACACTTGTGCAATTTCGTTGGTAAATTTGTTGAAAATCAAATCAGTCATGTTTTCAGAAAACAAGAAACATATATTAATGATATATTTATAACTTCCAATCGTTTTAGACTTTCTGATATTTTTAGTTTTTTTAAATCACTTGGAGCTTATCAAAATCTATCAGTCATGGAAGGGAGATCTTATTTTGCCCTTCATACACAATCGATAAGGCTTTAGATAACTGAAATTATAAAATTAATCAAGTTTCTTGTTTTAAGCTAGTATTTAATTGCAACTGTAACCCCATTCAATTTTTTTTATTTCTACATAAAAATCAGAATGTGAACAGTTTAACTAACAAAATTCCAGAAGCAAATACAGTTCAAACTGAAACATGTCAGCATCTGGCTGGTTTGATTTACTTATATTGATAACTAATATCACAGATGTTCCACAACTAATTAAGTGATATATGAATAAAAAAAAAATCAACCCTTAAAACAAAGTTTTTCTTGTAAATCCTTTATTTAAAAAATGAATTCTCGCTTTCTTTGAATGAACTTGACAACTATTTCTTTAATGAAAATTTTTAAATTTTAATTAAATACTAGTCAATTGATCTGAAAATTAAATAAAATGCATTGTCATTAACAAATTTTTTTAGCTCGATTGGATAAGAGGAAGTTTATTTTTTAAGCATCATTATTCCACTGCACAATATAAAAGATTTAAAATATTGTTACCAACATTAAGGACTTATAATCTATATACCAAAGTTTAATAAAGACTTATAATCTATAAACCAAAGTTTAATAAGGACTTATAATCTATAAACAAAAATGTAGTGCACTGCCTCTCTTGCCTGTATTTATAAAACCAAGTGAATATTTTTAACATTAAAGACAAGTAGTTTTTACAAATTCATTGGTTTTTTATTTAAGTTTTACATATAACATGGCTTTATAGACATCAAATGATCACAAATTTAATAAAAAGTTTTTGTTTGAAAAGACGACAACTTTTCAAACAGAAACATTATATGCTAAGAGAGTATTATGTCGACATTTTACTCGGTAAGTTGATATAAACGATGTAGAAGTTGAAAATTGTTGTTATAGCATAAATGAGACAGCACCCCAAAAAAATAGTTATCTGCAAAATTCTATCTTTATACAATTAAAATTCAGTTCTGACAGTTTCACCATCAATGTGTATGACTTCAAGCTGTCCTGACAAACAAACAGTAACAACGTATGCAGAAACAAATGACAGTGCAAACAAGATCACAATAAGAATGATGAACGATTTAAGACCAATGCTATTTGCAAATTCATTCAATAATCCAAGTTTATTTGGACTCTCTCTAGCACTGTGAAAGCATGCTTTATTTAATGAATTTTTCATTTCTGACGGTTGATCTGCAAGAAACTGTTGATGATTCTTTTCCGAATATAGCATCATGTGTGTGACGTATCTTAAAACTTCATCGTCCACTCCTCGTCTTTTCATCATGTCCAGTGGTTTGTCACCATTTTTGTTCCTTTATTTTGAAACATAGCTCATTTGTAAATAGACATTTGAGAAATTATAAAATCAACATATTCTGGTAATCTATTATTTCAATTGTTTTGTAAACAAAATAACAATAACAGCACTAATACTATTATTAGTTATAATTATATAATCAATATTAACTTTACTTTTACTTAATTAATTAAATAATTGTATTTCTCACATCGAATGCAAATCGGCTCCACGCTGAAGTAGACATTTGACCACATCCATATGACCACTCCGGTGAAGCGCTGTGTTGCCGTGTTCGTCAATAACATTTACTTTGTGCGGTTGGTGATCAAGAAAGTTTTCAACAATACCGAGGCATCCTTTTGCTGCAGCAGTATGTAATTCATGATACGATGGTTTATTTTTAAACGACATTTGTAGACCAGCGTAGCACACCACAAATAATACTATGTCTATGATAAACTTATAAAACAAGATTCCAAAGTGAATAGCAGAATCTACCAACAACAAACAGTGACCATCAACGGCATAAACTCATACTCAATACTGGTTTAAAGTTTAAAAGTAATGTAAGTAAACACAGTATTATTAGTGGGGGGGTCGCTGCTATTGCCCCGGCGGTTAGCCGTGGAAATAATCGGTAAAATTGCTACTGAGCTGACAGTCTACCTAAAATTGAAATCTAACCATAACCCTAACCATAACCCTAACCTTACCCCTAACCGGCCTAACCTAACCCTGTCGGATAGGGCCTATCCCTACCTGCCTACCCCTTTAGAATAGAATAGTTTAGAAAATATGTACATCTTTATGATAAAGATGTACGACTTTATCAATTGATCGAAGAATCAATTGTTTTGTCAAACCGCCGGCTCAGTAGCAATTTTACCGCTTATTGTCCCGGCTAACGACGCCTACTGCCTTGGTAATAGTTATAACGTATTAGTGCGCGGGTCGCGTCTCGATTTTTTAATAATATAAACAATTTTATTTTTATTTTTATTTTTATAATATAAACAATAAATAGCGATCTATATTTACATAGATATATAACCATAGATATATCTATGTATATAACTATATACTTACAATATATATGTATGTTTATCTAGCTCTAGAGAAACTCCCGCAATTTCTTATTTCAACTTATTATTCACATGAAATAATAATATAATGAGACGGTTCATTCTGCGATAAAAAAAAGTCGATAGCGGAAGAGGCGGCGATTGAGGGGGGTGGGTGGATGGGGGGGCAACGCTATACTATGAAATTACACAACAAGACAACAATAAATGTATGTCTATCTGTATTAGACCTCATAGCCGAATTTTTTTATGTTTGTGGCTGGCTGAACAAATATTTCGGCTGATATCCGGATTAGCCGAATTTACGCCTAAAATTATTATTCGGCTTGAATTTTAAATTATCCGGCTCATGATTCAAATTTGTGGCTGATAATTATTTTAAATTAGGCTAAAATTTAATATAACATGAGAAAAGAATTGTGATACTTAAATGTATTACTATTTTAAAGTGTCTGTCAATAGCGATAATAAGTAAAGCAAAGATAATATAATGAAAATTAGTATTAAATTAGACAACGTAATTGATTTCAGAAAGAAATTCAGGAAGTTAAACATTGCAAACCAATGTATACATAATAGTTGATTTTGCACTTTTACATTGAAAATTAGTTTTATAATGAGTCAAACGTAACTAATACAAAAAAGGTCTAGGTTAAGCTGGCGTTCGGAAATCTTATAGCGGATTTTCGGCGTAGCGTTTTCGGCTGGCCGCCGGCTAACCGTAATTTTTTTCGGCTGATTTACGGCGGCTGTAAAAAGTTTGGCGGCGGCGGCGGCCGGCGTCGGCTAGGAGGTCTAATCTGTATGTTAGTTTGTTTGTCTGTCCTTTATGCATTACTACACTATTCATCCGATCGTAATAAAATTTTCACACAACCTTGAAAGTCAATAGAGGAAGGTTTCTGAGATCGGTCACAAAATGAGCGGGAGCAGGAGAGCAAGTGATCTCACGTGATCTTTTTTGGTATGAGTTTTACTCAATAGCGCTTGGACACTAACTTATTAAACAGATAAGTTTTAAGTCAACGACGGAAAACAGTGAGAGAAGTAGATTTAGTAATAGAAGTAGGAAGAGAGTTCCAGAGAAAGGGACCAGAGTAGAAAAAAGAGCGTTCAGCAAAAGAATGCTTAACAGAAAAAAAGAGTGGATAAGAGCAATTTTCAATTTTAAACAGTATGCAAATTTTAAAAATCACCCTATATCTAAGAGGAAGCTATATAAGAAGAAAAAGATATGGAGAGATATGAAAAAAGTAAGAGGCGCAAGAAACTAAGCAATAAAAGATAGAAAAATATTAGCTGTAGATTATAAGTAATATAATTCAAAAAGTATGATAAATACTGTTTTTATCAACTAATCTGAATACTCGTTCATGGGTTAGATAGAAAAGATATTTTTTCTATTTGGTGGAAAAATCTTGAGGGGGCCATGGCCCTCCTCAGCCCCTCCCCAATCCACGCCTCTGCCATCAGATCCGAGGGACATTTTGGTTTGGCATAAGAGGCATTCAGCTTTGGCAACACTTTCAACTGTGAATTTTGTATAGAACTCCCAAACTGCACTTCTTTCTTTGGACATTTCTCTTAGAAATAATCGGACTATGTTGAATAAAAATTATATAAATCGTTGAATAAAACCTAAAACACGAAAAATTAAAAAATGCACTTGTTTATAAAGTTTTGATATATATATATATATAACAAGTAAATTAAAAACGAATTTTTAAAACCAATGCTCTTATATGTAATTAAAACACAAATTTTGCAATCAATTTTTTCTTATATTACTCTTTTATTTTATATTAAAGTCGAAATATCTTAATTAAAAATAACTAAATTAATTGACTTATTGTAAAACTAATAATTGAATATTGCATTGTCTTCTATTTTGAGCATGTATGCAAAATTTGAAAAACATCTATCATCAGGAAGTGACTCAAAAATTGATTGCAAGATTTGAAACAGACAGAGAAACAAACAGACAGACAGAGAAACAGAGACGACGAGTTAATAAAAGCATTGGTAAAAATGAATGTTTGTATGTATATATGTATGTATGTATATATGTATGTATGTATGTATGTATGTATGTCCTTTATGCATTGCTACACCATTCATCCAATCGTAATGAAATTTTTACACAACCTTGAGAGTCAAGGGGAATCAAATATAGAGAAAAATAATTTGAAATCCGTCACAAAATGAGCGGAAAAGCTACCGGGAACAGGAAAGCGACCGGGAGCGGGAAAGCAGCCGGGAGCGGGAATGCGACCGGGAACGGGAAAGCGGAGAAGGAAATGGGAGCGATAGAGACAAACATTAGAAAAACCTTTAAAAACCCCGGGCAACACCGGGTACCCCCGCTAGTATGTATATATATATATATATATATATATATATATATATATATATATATATATATATATATATATATATATATATATATATATATATATATATATATATATATATGTATATATATATATATATATATATATATATATATATATATATATATATATATATATATATATATATATATATATATATGTATATATAGTTCCCGCTCCGCTCATTTTGTGACGGATTTCAAATTTTTTTTCCTATATTTGATTCCCCTTGACTCTCAAGGATGTGTGAAAATTACATTACGATCGGATGAATGGTGTAGCAATGCATAAATAACATACATGCATATATACATACATACATACATACATACATACATACATACATACATACATACATACATACATACATCAGTGTTATTTTAGTTCAGTAAATAATTTTAGTTCTTATTTTTATTCTATTCTTAAATTTTATTTATTATTATTATTTTATTTTAGTTTATCAAATAATTTTAGTTTTTATTATTATTTAGCTCTACAAAATTAAATTTAGTTTTTATTTTATTACAGTTCTTGAAATAATTTTCGTTTTTATTCTTATTTTATTCAGATAAAAAAAATCTCGTTTTTATTTGATTTTTGTTCAATTTTAGTTCATGCTCTAAATAATTTTCTTACTATAGCCAATTTCATGCATTGTATATATGGAAAAATAATAATTTTGTAACACAGGAAGATGGTATGATCAAAATTTCAACAAATTCAGATTTATGAAATCTCTTTAGATGCGAACTCAAATTTGTGGGATTTTTCCCGCTAAGTTAGATTCTACATTTTTTATTTGTAGAATCCATTGCCTTACATTTAGATTTGTTGGTGCTGGAATTCCCACACGAACTATCTTTTTTCGCCCAGCAAGCATTTTTGCAAGAGAACTCATAATTAATTTCAATGAATACAACGTTTATGATAACACGAAAGTTAAGAAAGAAATTGGTGTGAATTTCAAAAATTAGACAACCATAGAAATCTATATCATAGATATCCGCAGATATTGGTTATTTAGGCGAATATCTGTGTACACAACTTTCAATAATTTTCGTTCGAAAATTAATTTTTATTTTTATTTTTATTCAGTTTGCATGATTTAAATTTTATTTTTATTTTATTATCGTTTATAAAATAATTTTCGTTATTATTATTATTCAGTTTGTACCATTTAAATATAGTTTTTATTCTATTTACGTTCTTTAAATAATTATAGTTTCTTTTTCGTTCTTATTAACGAATACAATAAAAAATGTCGTTTTTATTCAGTTTTCGTTAACAAAAATATCACTGATACATACAAACATTCATTTATATATATATATATATATATATATAAATATATATATATATAGTCGGTGGCTCAGTTGGTAAGAGCGCTTGCATTTAGACAAGGCGGTGTTGCCGTAGACACGTGGGTTCGATTCCTAGTAGAGTATATATATATATACTAGCGGGGGCACCCGGCGTTGCCCGGGGTTTTTAGAGGTTTACCTAATGCGTTTCTTTTTCGCTCCCGTTTCCTTCCCGCTCCCGGTCGTTATCCGTTCCCTGACGCTTTCCCGCTCATTTTTTCGTTCTCAGTTCCCCTCCTACATACATACTTTAAATGAGTATTTAGTGCCGAAATATTGTAAAAAACACATACATAAACACACACACACAGACACACATACATGCACATACACATACATACATACACACACATACATACGCACATACATATATATATAGTTCCCGCTCCGCTCCGCTTATTTTGTGACGGATTTCAAAATTTTTTTCTCTATATTTGATTCTCTTTGACTCTCAAGGTTGTGTTGTATATATATATATATATATATATATATATATATATATATATATATATATATATATGTGTGTGTGTGTATATATATATATATATATATATATATATATATTTATATATATATATATATATATATATATATATATATATATATATATATATATATATATATATATATATATATATATATATATATATATATATATATAAGGTTGTGTTGTATATATATATATAAATTAAATGTTAACAAAAAATTTAGAAAATTTTGTTATTTTATTTATTAATAATTTTATATTAATGCATATTTACAATTAAAATTCAACCGAATACGTTGTTTACTGAATCTTGGTTATTTATTTTTAATAGTTAAATAGTTTCGGGGGTGCATAATAAAATTCAAATTTAGTTTCAGTAACAACGTTTGAAGGCTTCAAGCAAGATTTAGCCAGTTTTGGCAAATCTATTTTACGTTTTATGGGCTAAAAGATCCGAAGTTAGGAAAGAATGAAAAAAAGAAAATGAGCGCGAGCGAGAACGGGAATGGGAGAGCAAGCATGAGCGAGAACGGGAAAGCAAGCGGGAACGGGAAAGCGACCGGTAACGGAAAGGCTACCGGGAGCGGTACCGGGAGAGCTAACAGGAGCGGAACAACGACCGGAAGCGGGAAAGTGGTCGGGAACGGGAAAGAGACCGAGAACTGGAAAGCAAACGGGAAAGGGAAAGCAAGCGGGGAAGGAAACCTGAGCGAGAGAGACAAACATTAGAAAAACCTCTAAAACCCCGGGCACCACCGCTAGTGTTAAATAAAATAGAGTTTTATAAAAGCTGAGTTTATACGATCAATTTGCAAGTATTTTGATATATCAATTTATTTATTATATGGAGTCATTAAAACGCGAACTATAAATTTTTTTGAAAATCATTTTTGCGCAACATAGCTGTGTCTCTATAATTTGAATGTCTTTTGATATATCCATTTATTATATTAAATAATTAAAACGCGAACTATACAAATCTTGTAAAATCACTTTTGCTTAAAATATTTCGCACATAGGCCACTTTATTGGTACCTGTATGAGCTAGACTATTAAGTCGCCAGATTAGCCGGCGGAGCCGATTTGCGAAAGTACTAATCCTTGTATTTAAATTGTGTAATTTCTTACATAATAACTTATCTAGAAATCCATGGATATCTTTATATAACATCTTGATCCAAAACCTAATAATACTTATTTAGGCCAACTCTGTTATTACCGATTACATCATGATAATGAACTAATTTATGTAACAAACAACAGTAGCTTTAGAAGTTATGTTATACTTATAAAAATCTTGATATGACTATCGCTTAACTGGTACTACCGTTTAGGCTTATTTTATTAGGTTGAGGGAGCGAGAGAGACAAACATTAAAAAACCTCTAAAACCCCCGGGCAACCCCGGGTTGAGGATCCAGAAGTTAGATCAAAATATCCATGTAGAAACCCAAATATTTTTTTATGATAGTTTATAGTCCTTTACATCAAGTGTTTTAAGACTGAATACCCCAAATATTACCCAAGATTACTTTTATATAACAAGAACTCCCTGTTATCAGAATAGCCTTTTCCAATTATATACTGTAGTTTATATGTTGTTTATTATTGTAATCACAGAACTTCCCAATTATTTCGCTCAATCCATTAAACCAATTCTAAATAATATATAGACCTAAATTCACTCCCAGACGTATTTATAAAAATATGTAAATCGTACTAACCATACCCGACCCGAACCCGAATGTTTTTAATTTTGAAACCCGAACCCGAAATTTTGAAAGTCGAAAACACAAACCCGAACCCGATCTTTGAAAAATTGAAAACCCGAACCCGAATCCGGTTTTTGGAAAGTCTCAAACCCGAACCCGAAATTTCAAAATTTAAGAACCCGAACCCGAAAAGGTCAAAAAGTGGTACCCGTGAAATCCCTAATTATTATGTAATTACACGGTGTGAATTTAGCAGCCGGCCGGGGGGCGACCCGCCCGCACGCCCATCTAGAGTTAAATAGCGCCCCCAGCTTTTTGTCTTCAATTAAAATTAGATCTACCATTTTAGCCTGCAGCTTTTTCTAGTAGAAGTAGAGCATGTATAATAATAATAGGTTGATGGGGGATCATTGGGGTGACATTTCAGCGGACCGCCCCGGGTGACATTTCAGCGGACCGCCCCGGGTGACGTTTACTCTAGCTACGCCACTGGCTAAACGATCACTTTTGGCGTCTGTTTTCTCTAAATTTAGTGTGAATTTTCCAGTTCTATTTTCCTATCAATCATTGCAATGGAAATGTTCGGGACATTGCAGGTAAAATTTTTAGTGAGGCAACAACCTCCTCAGTGGCGCAGCCAAAAAATTGAGAGGGGGGGCACGGGATGGGGGGAACTGATTAGTAAGGAGTTTTCTGACAAATTTATGACCATGGGCGCCCACAGGAATTTTGGCAGGAGGAAGCTTTTTATTTGTTTTCTCATCGCCTGCCCGCCTCGGCTCTCATATTCTTTTCCCCGTTTTTTTTCTTTTCAAAATCGTGTGGTATCTTTCTTGGGGCTCAATTGAGCCCAAGGTCACAGCACAGGCATAGTACTTGAGTTTCTCCTCTAGGTCAATGAAAGATCTTTGGTCAAGAAACCTTGGAAGCCGACTCTCTCATTTGTGGCAAATCGGTCGGGTCGGGTCACAAAATAAAAAACGAAAATAGGTCGGGTCGGGTCATATTTTCTGGCTGGTCGGGTCATCAAGATTGGACCCATGGACCCCATCAATAGAGATGTGCAGAGCGCACAAAATATTAGGGAAATAATAGAGAATATACATCGAAAAAAATTGAAAAACAACCCATGACACGGGCACGCGCGTCACTTCACAAAAATTCTACGAAACGGTATAGGTAATTTAATAGAATTTTTTTAGAGTAAGTATAATTATTATTTCTTATTAATAAAATAATTTAATCATTTATTTAATCTACTCCGACGAATAATGTCATTAATGATTTAATATTATAATTCGCGTTGTGAAAATGTGTTCGCAAATTACGCAAATTGTACCTTGTTTCGCACCAAATCTTTTCGCAAAAATATCGCGGTTTACCCCTTCGGCCTTCGCCCATTCGCGGCTCACATTTTTCAATTCGCGGATTACCCATGACTGCTTAAGAAAAAGTAAATAAAATAGTTGAAGAATTTAGTACGAGGAAATAGAAATTTCCTGGAAAGGTTACATAATATATTGTGACTGCAAAAGTTTGACTGAAAAAGTTAAATGGCTGAACAAGCTGGTATGAAGAATGGTGCTGTGGCTGAGCTACCGTCGACCTATGTATCAGCAGCAGGAACAAAAATGCTTCCAATGAAATTATTTTCGTGGGAAGTTGAAAAATCAACCCCTAACTCCATTCCCAGGTGATTTTTTAATGATCTTTATCTTTAGGCATTAATAAGTTGTAGTAGTGCTTATTCTTCATCAATAAATATTAGATTTAAAAACTTTTTAAATCTCATATTTATTGATTATTTATTTTTTAATAAAATGTGTTAAATGAGCTGGGCTAAGTAAGTGAGTTTCACATGTTTTGGAATTGGGGAATACTACAATATCAGCTATAAACAGGATGAAAGTGATCACTAGTTAAAATACTTAATATACGACGATAGCTATATATTATATAAGAAAACATAACTTAAATAAATGGTAAAGTTTTGCACAAGCGGCATCCTATTTTTAGAATCGGCGGAATAATACAATTTCAGCTATGAACGTAGTGCAGTATTAGTTTTGAATTTATTTAAGTTTTAGTATTTTAGTTTCTATTTCGTTTCAAAAAGCTTATTTTTATTTCAGTTTCTATTGTAGTTTTATCATTATTTTAGTTCCAGTTTCTATTTCGTTTTGACACATTTATTTCAGTTTCCGTTTTCAGAAATGCTCAATGTATTAAAAAAAAACAAACACTTGATGCAATTTTTTACTGCTAACATGAAATATTCGATCATTATGGTTAATAAAAGGTACTTTTATTTGGACAATGTTTAACGTGGCGTCAATCGTTTGACTTCTAGGCCACGAAGAAAGGGTTCTTTGCAGAGTCAGCCATTTATAGGCACCTACCCCTTTAGAAATGTGAGTGAACTCATTGCTTAAGGGAGTTACGCTAGTGACGCCGGTGAGGCTTGAACTGCCGACCTAACGATCGACAGGCGAACGCTCTACTGCTCTGCCACTAGCGCCTCAATTAAACCAATTTTAAATTATGTTTAAAAAATAGACGTTCCTTTAAGTTGTTGCTCATGTTGTTGCGTCTTCCAGATGTGAGCATCCCACATTTTGAAAACAAACATTCTATAAACGCTTATGAACATGGCAGAGATAATATTTTCTGGGCAAAATCTTTTAAAACTGGAAAGCCTGTCTTTTTTCCCCATTCAGCTATGCAGTTCTCCTCATCAGGCAATGGGTTATGTTCTCCATTTTGCAGGGCAGTGAGATATGTTGTCATCTCAATGTCCATTTGGGATTTAGCCATTACCGGTTGAACCTGTGAGGGGACAACTAAGGTAGCTAAATGTTTAAAGTGTTTTGCAGGTCGTGAATCTAAGTCTTCATCGTGGCTGCCTCGATCTTGCTGTTGTTCAAGTGGAATTTCTGCATTGAAGTTTTGTGTCTTTTTCAAAATAACTTCCTGCATTGTGGTGTAATAGAAGGGTCCAGTTGTATCTTAAATCTAGCAATGTTGCTGCAGCTGGCAGAACAAAAAAATTTGAAGCAGTAACATCCAAGCATCTGCGTCCCGATATCGTTATCTCGAATTCAATCGAGATTTCAAAACAATACGGGAGATCCCGTATTGCCATTGAAACGATACAGCCTGCGGAAGATGTCTCGTATCGAAATAAAATAGCGAGACTTAAATTTGGTTCTCGTATAAAGTCCCGAAAGAAATACCGAGATTTAAAAAAAATATTTTCCAATAAATAACGAAAGTCATACATATTTAATTAATGATTGTCACAACTGTGAATATTTGCAATTGATTCATCAACATTGATTAATTAATCTACCTATTGACAGATGTTTATAACTATTATCATCCACACTTTAAATTCGGTTTTCCTGACAGCCTGTAGCCCCATTATTTACTATTTTTAGTCTGGGAACCGGCAGCAAAAAAGCCACGCCCCTCTTAGGCTGCTAATTGACCTCTGCATACTACTGATACTACAAGGCAATCATACTCGCTGACATCGATGACTATTATTATTAATGAGAATAATGAGTAATGTAATAGTAATGATCATTCTATGTTTATGTTTTGGTTTAGTCTGTTTCATAAACTTATTTTTTCAAATTTGTTACATAGAATTGGAATGATTATTTTAGTGTTTCGATATCCGTAATTGACCATAATAGTAGCTCATCTAAGATATATCTTTATAATCTCGATTATATTCTTGGTTGTGTGTGCCACCTGTAGTGTGCACGACATTGCACGTCGTCTGCAGCTGGAATTCGAAACTTTCTCAGCTTCTTTCTTGCTATTGCTAACCGGATTCGCCATCGTCTATAAATAAACACTCTGGGTTTTTTTTCACTTTCTTAATTCTTGCATAGAGGCACTTTCTCGTGTTTGTCATCATGCCGCGTCACCGAGGTCAAATCTGGGAGTACTTTGAGGAAGAGACGGTGACGCAGAAAGTCAATGACAAGGATGTAGAAGTAAATCTTGCCAGATGCAAAGACTGCAGGAAACAGTATCAATTTAACGATGGTAACACCACAGGCATGCGAGGACATCTCAAAATCAGCAGAGGAGTCAATCTCACGTAATCTAGTAATCTTAGTAATCTCACTAATCTCAATCTCAGTAATCTGCAATCTATTTCTATCCCCATTGGTTTTTCCACTTTCCTTATTGAATTGCCTAAAAATGTCGTTCTTTTGGTGTGCTTGAAGGTTTTCTACTTTTCAATTACTTGAAAAAATAATTTTAATTTTTCTTTTCATCGGCAAGTAAAATCATTTAATTAAATTGATAAACTACCGCACAGACTGCAGAGATGGGAACTGATACTCTTAGCTTATGATTTTGAGATCGAATATCGACGAACACAAATTTTGGTCAAGCTGATGCCTTATCAAGACTCATTGATTCCAAAAAACAACAGGAAATGAGGATTTGATAATAGCAGGTGTAAACGAAGACATCACAATGATACAAGAGGATACGATGAGACAATTACCTGTTAGTAAGAAACGTGTGTAAAGTTAGCCTCGAGGCTGGCAATGCTAATTAAAAAAAAAAATTGCTTGCCCTGTGGCTGTGGTATACATTGTTGGATGGGGTTTAAAAAATGAAATCGAATGGTATATTTGGATTGTATTCGGTTCAACAAATAAAAAAGTTATAAGAGAAAAACGACGATTTTCCGCCGAAAATTGCATAAAATCAACATCGGCTCTTCTTTGAGAAAATCGAATTTGTTTTAAACTGCTGCCCTGGGTATATCCGAGACGCTTGTTTTTAGATAATTCAATATCAAATTCAACAATATAACTTTCGCTTCTCAAAGTTAATAAATAAAAAAGTTATAGAATAAAACGTCGGACAGTATACCAATTTTTTCGAGAAAACCGAAACATAAACGGACGATGCGATTGGACAATCGAGTCTAGCTCACTGTGGCTAATTATGCAAAATATTCAGATTCAACATCTGGAAACCCAAATTGTTCACAAGCAAGAACGAGACTGACTCCTCCTTCTCTTAATCTAATTAAAGACGGTCTCCTAAACACTCGCTCAACTGTTAATTTGAACATCTCTCGTATTTCTAAATCGAGTGTATTTGAAATCAAAGTTTGTGTTGAAAAACACTTTTTTTCCTTTACTTGTTTACTTATTTCATTTGTATCCTCAGCATTTCTTATCACTCACAACTGTGATTTAAATAATGCCTCTAAAATTCTCTAAATTTATGTCAATTGTTGTTTTTTGGCTTCAATTAGGTTTAACTTTTGTTTTCTTATATTTATGTAACCACATTTTCTGCTTTTAAACCTATTTTTGTGAGAAAAAAGACATGTCCCTTGTGTGAAACTTTACCGAATAAATTATAATTATAATTATATTGTAATATATATATATATATATATATATATATATATATATATATATATATATATATATATAAATCTCGTATCATAGTGTTTGAAATTGAACTCCTCCGAAACGACTGAATCAATTTTTATAAATTTTTTTGTGTACATTTGGTAGATCTGAGGATAGGTCCATGGCTGTTTAGAATATTTTTTTAAATTATTTAAAAAAGTTATTTTGGAAAAACAAAAAGGTGCAAATATGCTCTTTTTATAGGAAAATGCAACAGATAAACAGTCATATATATTGAGGTGCAATACTGTAGAAATATATATATATATATATATATATATATATATATATATATATATATATATTGAGGTGCAATACTGTAGAAATGGCAGCGATTGTTACTCGCTATGTTAAACTAATGACTGATGAACAAAGAATTCTCATTTCTCTAATTCGATGCCAGCGAAGCTATAAATTATCCAACAGAGTTTTTGAACTCATTGGATTTGCCAGGCATGTCACCGCATCATCTACAACTTAAAGTTGGATCTCCGGTTATTCTACTTCGGAATTTGAACCCACCGCGGCTGTGCAATGGCACGCGATTAGTAATTAAAAATTGATAAAAAACACTGTCGAAGCCTGCATTTTGAATGACAAGTTCTGAGACAAAAGTGTTTTGCTGCCACGGATCCCAATAATTTCTACAGAAGTGCATATTGAATTCAATTTACAATTAGATTGGCATTCGCAATGACAATTAATAAGTCGCAAGGCCAAACGATGTCTGTTTGTGGCTTAGATTTGGTCACACCATGTTTTTCTCACGAACAATTACCTATACGTGGCATGTTCTTGCGAGGGCAAACTATCCAGTTTGCTTGTGTTGGCTAAAGATAGTGTGACAAAAAACATTGTATACTCGATTGCTCTTAGATATTGTTTTTTTTAAATATACATAATTTGTACATTAAACTTTTAATAAAATAAACAAAAATAATTTATAATGCAAAACAACGTTTGCTGGGTCAGCTAGTAGAATTATAAAAATTAAATTTTGTGTTAAAAAAGCAGAGACAGGAGTGTATGGGTCGAATTAGTTGGATTCATGTAGCATGTTCCCATTTAATAATTAAACTGTTTATTATTAAAATGGAACACAACTCTGCCTTGCAAGCCAGTCCCAAGCCTGGAGAAAGAAGGAGGGAAAAGTTAAGTTAAAGTCCCTGAGAGGAAGTACTTCGGTATTTCCTACACACTGCTTCAACAGTCTTAAAACAACTAGTGTAAAGGACTATAAACTATTATAAAGAAATGTAACACTGGAAGAATTTCTGCTGTTGCTTCAACATTCCCTTGTTATTTTTTATTTAAATTAATTTTTACCCTCAGCATACCTTGTTACTTACATCTGCTATATAAATAGTGTCTTACCATTTTTAGCTTCAACATTTATGACAAATGTAGTTTTTTTTGCTAAATTCTGATAAAACCTCTGAAAAAGGGGGGCAACTTATGTGAACCTTTACCTAAAATATAATGGCTAGATAAGAAGAGATTCAGGTAAAGGTTCACTTCAATTGTACCCCTCTTTTCTCTGCTTAAAAAAGGCTGAAAAGCAAGGCCTGATAGAGAGGAAGTACCTTACATGGAGCTGAAATTTATATATATATATATATATATATATATATATATATATATATATATATATATATATATATATATATATATATATATATATATATATATATATATATATATGTATATATATACATATGGAAGAAGAGAATCAAATGAAAAGCATTTAAAAGATGCAAGCCTCTTGCATCCACTAAGAAATTGTTATGGAAAAATTTCAACCGTATCTAATTTCATGTAATGAATCTGATCAATTAAATGATAAAAATCAGAAATGTAAAATAAATAAGTAGTTTCATTCTAGCAATATCAGCTCAAATTACAGTAAGTTGATAAAACATTTGTCATCTTGTGAATAGATTTTTAAAGATTTTTCCTTTTTTGTAAGTAATTAGTGCTCATTTTTTGCTTGCCAGTCAGATAATATTTCAATATTTAAAACAAATTTTTTTGTTATTTAAAGATTATGTGGTTTAACATTAACAAGACTAACGATAAAAAGAGTTTTGGAACCGGATCTTCACTCTGTTATTATTGCCATAAAAATGCAGGTTTGCTAGATTTGTTCATTTTTTTTTAATCGCCAATTTTAACAGTGCTTGACATAACCTGAAGTGGTTTATAAAACTTTCATATGTAAACAACTGATAATTTATTAGCTATGCTTATTTAGTTTTTAATTAATTGTTGGAGTATCACTTTCATTAAGAGTTCGCAAATAAAAAAGAAAGCCGATTTTTGTTTTTCTATTTTCTCCGATCAGCACAATGCACATTACTCTCTCTTTCAATTCCAAATTTTTCAAAAAATGAACATTAATTGGTTTCAGGGGGAGATTAATGGTGTAACCTAATGGTCTCCATACTGCACAACATCTGCTCTAAAATGCAAATAATTATATAAATAATGTGATGGTGGCTCTTTTTTAAGGTGAGGCTTTATTACATAAACAGCCAAACTGCTGTTTTTCAATGACAAAAAAAAAGAAACTACAATGGAAAGAAATTATAAATATATCAGTTTGTCATCAACTGGAATTCAGAAATTGCGCCCCTGTACTGGATATTGGAAAGATACAGATTAATAAAGTCACAAATGACAATTTTAGAAAATTATGCAATATCAGTCTGAAAAGCGTCCTCTACTACCATTTTGTTTCAAATTTATTATACCTTGTCATGTTTTTGCATAATGCTTATTTCATTAATATGTTAATGTAAATTTTGTTACGGAGTACAAAATTAAATGTGGCAAGATTCATTTTGTAGGGCAGCAAAAGAATTTTAAGATCGAATGAAATCCTTGTTCAAAAAGGTGGAACACTTGACATGGAACTTGATCTAACATTTTCCTTACAGGTAATTACTTTTAAAATGAAACAAATTCAACACAATTTTGTTACAAGTCGTGGTTTTAAAATGTGGTTTATTTTTTTCACATCAGTACTTACACCATTTGAAGAGAGATAGAGATAACTTGCAAGTAATGCTGCAACGTCGCAAGAAATACAAAAACAGAACCATGCTCGGCTTTAAAACTCTGGCCGTAGGACAAGTGAGCATGTCACAAGTTCTTCAACACCCTGTCGATAGAGAGATGAATCTTCATTCTTGTACGAAAGATGGAAGGAGTGAAGCAGTTGCCAGGGTTGTCATCATGTCTCTTTCTAGTCAGCCGGTTGATCAAGATGACAGGACACATGTTCACAAGGGTTACCATCACAAAATTTTAATTAATTTTAATTTAATTATAACTATAAGTTTCTTTATGTTTGTATGTATTCTGGTTAGATATTTCCGTTATATCTATTTGAAAAACAATAAGTAAAATGGATATAAACATCAGTATTATCTTTTGATAATGATGTGTTATATCTGATAGGCTTTTTAGATAGGTTATCAGACATATGTACATGTACATCCACTTATAGTGGTCACTACCATACGAAAATCTTGCAAACATTTTAAAATGGAAATAAACAAAAATACAAAAGGCTTAAATAAACACAAATTATGAGGGAAAGGTCAGTTTCATGTTGATGCTTGTGTGTGTTTGTCAGCAATTCTGCATAACGTGGCAGTCAGCAGGGTCAGCTGTTAAAAAATATGAGTGTATTATAACTTACGGAATTGTATACCGTCGGTCCTAGAAATAAAAAAGTTTCAACCTAAGATTAATATGCAAGATATTTTATTAACTGATTGATTACATTAAACATGATGCTGGATTTATTGCTGAAAAGAAAACATTGCAAGATATTGAAGCTGTCTTACAAAGGCATGGTATGAATTGTAGTGATTTTATTTACTTGAACCGGCAATTGCGATCCTGACTTGATTGAACTTCCTATAATAATGGTGGAAAAGAAAAAAGTTTTTTATTTAAGAGTTCAATAAAGCATAAACAATTCTGTTATTTTTGATGGGGTATCTTTAGTATGTATATATATATATATATATATATATATATATATATATATATATATATATATATATATATATATATATATATATATATAAGACTCTACTAGGAATCGAACCCACGTGTCTACGGCAACACCGCCTCGCCTAAATGTATATATATACTTTATCTTCAAAATATAAGGTTGTAGTTACTTATAGATGAACCAACAATGCAAATGTTACTATTATATTTTAGGGTGAGTCTCTCTGTAATTACAGCTTAGGTCAGATTTACATAGTATTTCTAAAAATGAATAATTTGTTTAATAATAATAATAACGATATATAATTTTTAATCCTATTTTAAATCTTATTAAGATATTCACATAATTGCTTATTTGGTCAATTAATGTTTTTTGTTAGTTTTAAAACATCTTTTTGGCTAGAATAAGTAAATGCATAGTTGAAAAGATAAATTACAAAAAGACAAAGATTTGACATAAGAATATCTAGCATAATAGTTTACTGATTAATTAATTAATTAATTAATTTAAAACATGTTCCTGGAGCAGATCGATATCAGTACGACTTATCAGATGAGGATGAGATGCCAGACGATGGAGACATTTCCTCTAATGATGGGTTGAGTGATTTCGAAATGGGAGAAGTTTCCATTCCTCGTCAGAGAAACAAAACATCTTCTCTCGGAAACGCTTTTGCTGCACAGGTTGTTTTTTAACTTGTTTTTAAATGCTTTTATTTAACTTCACTCGTCTCTCTGTCTGTTGTTTGTTAGTTAGTTTGTGGTGATCAAATGTTAGAGAGCGTAGACAAAAAGAGGGGAGAGAGGAGAGAGAGAGTGAATAATCTATATATATATATATATATATATATATATATATATATATATATATATATATATATATATATATATATATATATATATATATAAAACTCAAATACCACTGACTGACTGGCTGACTCATCACGAAATCGCAAAAACCACTGAACGGATTGTAATGAAATTTCGGACATATCTTTTAGAAGTCTTTTTAGGCTGTTATTTACTGAATCTTGGTTATTTTTTTAAATAGTTAAATAGTTTCGGTTGCTAAGGTGACGAGTTTTTTTCATGTATGAAACGCGTCGGGGGTGCGTAATAAAATTCAAATTTAGTTTACGTAACAATGTTTGAAGGCTTCAAGCAAGTTTTAGCCAGTTTTAGCAAATCTATTTTACGTTTTATGGGCTAAAAGAAGTTAGGAAAGAATTAAAAAGAGAAAATGAGCGCAAGCAAGAACAGGAATGGGAGAGCAAGCGTGAGCGAGAACGGGAGAGCAAGCGGCTGAATTATCGAGATATAAACGGCTCAACTCAAAAGCGTTTCTTTAAAAAATTTATTTTTTATCTTTATTTGTTTTCCATCCTTAATTATATTTATTACTTTAAAAGAATTTTTTTATTGAATTAAAATTCTAAAAATATAATTGTAGCAAAGAAATTTGAAGCAGAAATTTATTTCTCTCATTAAAAAGTTTAAAGTCTCAGAGGAGGTTAATAATAATAATTGTTGGTTTTTATTTTTATTGCACTCAGAATAATTTTTGATCATTTTCACATTTCAAGGTGCTTGAGTCAGCAGTACATGAAATTGGTGAACACGGAGGAGATGATGATATATTTGATGATGTTGATAGTCTTACTGATAGTAATTCTGACACTGGTACCATAAGTCTTCAGTCTGCCCCTAAGCCTAAACTCAGGTTTATATTGTGTTTTTATCAGGGTGGAGATTTGTTACATGATTTTATTTTAATATCATCATTGCAGACCTTTTTTCGATGCAAATGGATCAATTGGTTCCTCGGACAACTGCAAACCACTGGTTAGCAATGTTAAAATAATTTGGTTGGACGTGGTTGGAAAATGTTAGCCTGTTATCTAAAGAGTTGTTTAGAATGTGGGGATATGGGGATATATTTACAGATACTGCAATGGATGACATCATTTTAGCAGCACAAAAATCAACATAAGATCAAACTTATTTTAAAGTATACAAATCCAGAGGTTTAATTAATTTCTTAGTTATGAAAAGTACAAGTATTATAAACAATAATTAACATAATTAAAAAAAACATAAGTGCACCATACAAGTATAATAAATTGGGATAAAATATTGAAATTAAGTATCCTTTGTTACCTAAAAAATTTGTCAGCGGCTAATTGCAAAAGGCGCAATCTCAAGACAAAAACAAACTACAGTACAAAAGCAGATTGAGATATAAAAGCAACAAAGAATTTCAACTAAGATTTTGTAATAGTACCATAACAAATTTAAAAATTATAGACTCGATTAGGGATGTGCCGGATACTATATTTCACTGGATACCAGATACAGAATAGCATCCGGATAATGAAACTCCCGGATACCAGATACTGGATTATACCTGATTTCGGATACCGGATGTTTTTAAAACATTATTAATTATAAAAAACGAAAAAGCTAATTGAAACTTGAAAGTTTTAAGTTCAAGTTTTAACTTTAAAAGTAATGAATAATAACAGATTATATGAAAAGATTTAAACAAGTTGCAACTAAGTCTACAAAAAAGTTCAAATACAAAATTATTTGCTAACTAGCCTAGCTGATTAAGAGCGGCACATTTATTTTTATCATTATTAGTTGCTCAGTTTTTTTGGCAAGAGATGGCAACGAGTGTCACTCAACACATTTCCTGCACAGCTAAAAAGTCGTTCACTGTGAACACTTGCTGGTGGCGGCGCCAGAAACTTTTTAGCCAACATTTATTAAAATTAAGTTTTTTTTATATTTTACCGGATATCAAACTGCCGGATGCTAGATAGCACCCAGATAGCCGATATCCTGCTGGATATCCGGCACATCCCTAGACTCGATAGAGGCAGACACACAGTCAGTGCCAAAGAATAATCCAAAACGAAAGAGTTTAATATTGTTCGATAAGTTCAATAAAGTTATTTAAGATAAATAACTAAAAACTTCGGTTAAACCAATTTCTTGGTTGCAGCCGGCAACACAGCACATCGAAGATCATGTGACTGCCAGCCAAATAGGTCCCAATTAAAATATATATGAATATATATGTACGTATATATCAATATACATAATTTCCTATGTCTGTCTGTCTGTATGTATGTACGTATGTTAGCAATTTCGCATAATGCGGCGGCCGGGGTGGTCAGCAGTTGGTAAAATTAGTGCGTGCAGGCATGTAATTAAAGTTATTACGCAATTGTACACTGGGTCCTAAAAACCCAAAATGTTCTTCCTAAGCTTATTATGCAAGAGGTTATCCGATTGCTTCAAACATAATGCTGGATTTATTGTTCAAAAGAAAACATTGCTAGATATTAAAGCTGTTTTACGAAGGCATGGCATGAAATTCAATGATTTTTGTTTGCTTGCTTAGCACTGAAAATTTTTTTGATATTGCTGAGCATGTAGAGCATTCACATTGTCTAATTACCAGATTTAATAATGGTAGAGAGGAAAACGTTCTTATTTATTATTGTTTTGATGCAGGATCACGAGACAGTTCTTGATTCTAACAAGAAGCAGGAAGTCATCAAGCAAGAGCAAGTACCATCTAGGAAAAATGAGAAGTCAATGTCGGAACTTTTTGGGAAGAAACTGTCGGAGAAGACCATTTTGGATTTCGGAAGTTCCGTTGCCAACAAGAAGCAAATTGAGAAAAGTTCTAACATTGATGGGAGCACAAAAAAGTCATCTGATAAACCAATTTCCGATTTGTTTTCAAAGAAGAATGATAAAAACACAGTAGAAGTTTTTTCAAAAAAATCAGAAAAAGGTTTAGATGGAAAACAAACCAGCGAGTCTGTGACTTTGAAAAAAACTGCTGAGAATGTTCAGCCTCGTAAGGTAGAAAGGAAAATAGAATTTAATACTTCAGTGGATCAGGTCGGTTCATTTTCCAATTGGTAATTATACCAATCAGTATGCTGCTTATTAATTACATGTTATTTTATAATTTAGAAGTTATTTCAAGACCAGCTGAATATTATAGCTTCTATAGAACATGCTCTTCCTGAATGCATTGTATTTATGAATTACCAAGAGCCTCTTTGTCCTGTGAGTGTTGAATGAAAAGTATTTCGGTGATAATTTAATCTATAATATATATATATATATATATATATATATATATATATATATATATATATATATATATATATATATATATATATATGTTTCTTGCATATAGTGGTACGATATTTTCTTGTACGCAAACTCCATTGAATATAATTGCTTATTTTGTGTTTGTTAATTTTTTCGCTAAAGACTCAAAATGTCGAAGGGAAGCCCGTTGTTGGAAAGATAGACTATTAACGAATTCCTTGTTTGCAGCCGTATTTACGTTTATTTGTAAAATAATTAAAAGACAATTATGTTATAAAATAAACTAAAAGGTGTAACTTATAAATTAAAGTAATAAACAGGGCTAACGCGTTTCGACAGTTAGTTTGTCATCATCAGAACCCGAAAAGAAAAAACAAAACATGGATAGAATAATGAAAAGTGAAATTAGTTAAAACCGATAATGAAACAAAATAATAATATTTATTTTTCGAGAATGACATGTTAATTTATTTTACTATAGGGAGATATTAAAAATAAATTATATAATAAAACTGTTATACATTTAAAAATACGGTCGAAAAGCAAAATCTATTAATTGTCAAACGACAGATCTATGTCACATCTCGCGCAACCATGACATTGTTAAAACGGAAACCATCTCTGAAGAATTGCCAAAATTAAATTAATTAATTAAAATGCCACGCTATTTTACACAAAACATCATCGACGTCGCATAGTTATATTGTCACAATGCAGAACTGCCGCCATTCTTGCCAAAAGGACATTTTCATCATTAACTGTTTCATTTATCGAAACAATCTCATCAGGCACAGCTGAAACAGCACGGTCGTCACACAATGTCGCATCTACAGAAACCCGATCGCACGTAGATGACGAGTTGTCGCGGATCGGCTGGCCAACGCTTTCGTGTCGAGAGCCGTTACTGCTCTCACCGCCGCCACTTTCAGGGTCCACGACATATATATATATATAATAACTATAAATTCTGTCATTTCAAAATTATTGTGTTTTTGTTTGTTTGGAAAGTTTTATTTATGATTGAATTAAATTTGTAGATGCTCAACACAAAATTTCAAGATGCAAAGATTTACGTTATTAACACATCGGCACATGCTGATGTAAAAGCTGCTCTTAATTCCATTGTCAATCGCATTCAAAAGTCGTAAGTTGATTTATTTTAACAAATTTAATTTATATAGTTACATTTGACTTACAGTGTGATTTAGCTCATTGCAAGGACTGATGAAGTCCAGATGTTCTCAGTTTTTTGTTTATATCAGAAGGCTGGTAAACTATGCAATTCAAAGCACTTTTTAGTAATCGGGTTTATAAGTTGTCGTAATGGACTCATAGGGTGCATTTCTTTCATTTTTAACAATGTTTCAATGATTTTGAATTATTCAGAATGTTTTTCACTATTTATCTCAAATAATTAGATTAAAGTGTTGCTTAGGTGTTCCCATTATATTACTTGGACAGCAATGTGCTTATAAAATGAAATAATATATTCTATTCTCAGACATGAGCTCTTTACAATTAGGTTAAGCGAATTATGTTGTGTAAGGTTTTTATTTTGTGTGATATTTATAATTTGTGCATTAATTTAAATGGTAAATTTCCTATCAAGCATGAACACTTCATACCTGAAATTGAAGCTGGCAATCGTGGGAAGCGAGGGATACGTTCACTCCGTAGTTCGGCCTTACGTGAAACTTTTGTCATCCAGGTCACCGGAACTCATCAACCATGTCCGATTTGTCATAGTTCCACTTGGTTGGTTTTTTATTCTTATCTTGATTATTATTTTTTAGACTATTTTTCTGCTTATTATTTTGATATTTTTTTATTTAAGGTAGCAGTTTTCTTTGTCAGAACCTGGCAATGTTAGACTCAAGATATGCTAAACTATTTAACGACTCATATTGGAAAGGCTTGAACACTGAGAAGTTTGAAGGTTACTATTTTTTTAATAATTAATATATTCATATTTATAATTATTGGTTTAATAATTAATAAATTCATATTTATAATTATTGGTTTAATATTTAATATATTCGTATTTTTAATTAATTTTTGACTTATTAATATATTTTTATTTTCAATTAATTGTTTACTAATTAATATATTCATATTTGTAACAACTATGCAGAAGAAGATCTTGATGAAATGGTCACCAGAATATCTATATATATATCTGAAGCTTCTCAACTTCTTCAGCTGCCATTTGCAGAAATTGTTCTGACAAATAAAGAAAAAGGGTTTGCTTTTTAATTTGCTTGTTAAAAGCCGATAAACGTATAAATAGTCTGGGAATTTGCTTATTTGGATAGTTTTTGAAGTTTAAGTAAAAATGTGAAAATTTGTTTTCCAGCATTGATGACTCATCTCAAATGGTTGTTCCATTTCTCGGGGTTCGTGTTGTTTATGATTTTACATGCTTTTCTTTAGCTTGAATTCTGCAGTAAAGTTTGAAATAATATTTGAGCCACTTCCCAGAATTTTTTCGATCTGATGTTTAGAATTTAGTCGTATTCGAGATGCCTTAACAATTATACTTTAAATTAGAAATGTATATACAATATACTTGGCTGGCAAATATTTCATTACAATCGATAGAGGGCAAGCAGCCTTCTTGATAACCAGTCGATAATATTGAGTTTTAAAAATTCATTATTAATTTAATAATATTATTATTAATACAGCAAAATTTAAAAAATTAAAGGTTCATAAATTTGAAAAAAAACAAGAAAGTAGAAAATAAATATTAATTTAAAAACAAACTTTTATAGAATGCTTTAAAGAGTAAATTATAAAAATAAAAGTGTGGGGTTTTCTTTTGCAATCCTCCGATCGCTTTTATGTTTATAATTTATTTTGTGTTTTTGAAGCATTTTTTAAGAGCATATTATTAATTTTTAAAAATTAATTTTTATTTATTTTTAATTTTGATTTTTTTTATAATATAAAATTTCATTTCAGGAAATTAAAATTAAACCACTCGATGTTGGATCAGGTATTTAACTTTGTGTTTTTATGAATTCATTTCAACTTGATAATAATGAAATAAACATGATGTTATTACTGCTGTAGATATTGATGACGCCACTGCAAATAGTCCTCCTCAAGGAAGTTTTCTTGACAAGTTAAAGGAGGTCACGTCCCATTCAATTAACGTTTCAACTCCGAGGTTTGATATATTCTAGATTTTTAGAACAATTAGCTACAGTATATGTCAACTAATACTTTCCAGTTTATCCAAACTAATTTCAGCAAAGTGGTTTAAAATAATTTTAGTTTCATTTAATTGTGATTATGTTGTTCAAATGAAAATAAACATTCAAGATTTTCTGGTAATCTTCTACTTAGATGGACTGACCAATGTCAATTATTATTGACATGAGTAGTAATACAACTGAAAAATTTAAACAAGATGGAAAGTAAATTATCTAATGCATTAATTAATAATAGAGTTATTATTTATTTAAAATAAATTACCTGCTGGTTTAAAGTTATATATATATATATATATATATAGTTTGAATTAGGTAATATTGCAGTTATTACAAGAAGGCTTTAAAATTTATACACGCATAATTTGATTTGTATTTCTGAGCATTTTCTGTAAGTCACTGTGTGATGTTCTTTCTTAATATTTTAGTTTAATATTCTCATTGGTTGAAGTATCTGTAAAAGAAGTTTCTCTCGTGTCAAAGATTACCGATTTGTTTTAATTTATTATAAAAACTATAAAAAAAAACTAAACAACCATATTAGAGGCTGTTAATCATGAGAGAGAAATGGTCATCTTTTGTAGTTGCATAATTCTCTTGCAAAGAACTTTAAAATGTTCTCAGTGGTTGTGGTTGTTTGAAATTAGGAAGCTGACAAGAAACGCTCAAAACAGCAATAGATAAAAAAAAATGCAATCTGACAGCAAAACTTTCTAGATGTTTTGTCCCAGAAATTTAAAAGAATTGAATATTGCAATTGCAACATAAAATATTTTTTTAATTTCCTAATTATTTGATGATTGGTGAAATTTAAGCAAGTCTTATAACTCATTGCCATCTTTGAGATATAACCCACGATTGTATTGCTCTGCTATTATTGTTATCAAGATATATGGCTATTATTTCAGTATTTGCTTAATCTGGGATGATCCGATTATTTAAGATAAAAAAATTGCTGTTAGATATTGCATGTAACATAGTTCAACCTGTATTATTTAGTCAACAGTCACCTGCTACCAGTACAGCATCAGCTACTATACAATCCATAACTTCTACTGAAACCACAACTACCAGCCCTTCATCAGAAGAGTTAGAGTTACAGATGGATTACTGGCTGTTGCCAAAACAAGATCAACTGGCAATTGGTTCCGCTGAAAAAGCCATGAAAAAAGATGCCAAGTTTTCCCTGAAGACTGCTTTCCGTTCAGTGCAGATCTTCAGGCCCAGTCTTCCATTAACTGGCCCTCACCATCAACAGCAGCTACAATTTTCTCCATCTCTCACTTGTGACTCAATGCCTCCAAGTGCCTCATCAGGCTTGTCCATGGTTTTCATCACAAAGGACAAAAAGCAAAAAAGTAATTATCACATATTTGTTGTATTTCATGGTTAATTAAAAAAATGATAAATCCTATTTTTATAAAGTTTGTGTCTGGTCGAGAAATCTAAATTTGATCTTTTTATTGCACTCATGTTCTTTTTTACACACTTTTACTTAACTTGACTTCTCTGTCTGTCTGTCGTCAAATTTTGCAATCAATTTTAAACTAACTTCCCGATGAGCTAGAGACTTCAAAATTTAAACATACCTCCGAACTGATTAACAATGCATTCTATCAAATTTTCGGATCGATTGGACAAAATTTATGGAATAATTAGTTGTGATATTTTCGTCGAACTATTTATTGTCTATGCTAATATGTTTGTTGTTTATGTAGTAAAAATATAAAAGTGTGTTTTTAATAAACTTTGTTTTTGCTTCACTTGTTAGCTTTCTAAAATGGAGATTAATTGACCAATTAGTTTAACATTTCTTTTATGTTGAATTTATAGTCATGAGACTTGGCAAGAAGTCAAAAGAAATTGAAGCTTTGAAAAGCCAGCAAATTGATGGAATCAGTAGACTCATATGCACTTCAAAGAGTCAAAATCAATTGCTGACAGGTGAAATAACATATTATGATATGAATTGAATGTGCTGATAAGTTTCTTTTTATATATAAAAAGATTGAACATGTTATTGTACAGTATCTTTCTACATATTTTAGTCAACATAGATGGCATGGATTGGACTGGGATCAAATTCTTCCAAGCAGCCTCTCATTGGCAGACGCACTTTAAGCACCTCCCGGTTCTTATTTTCGGCTTCTCATCTTGAACTTATACTTAGCGCCAACATATTTTGTTTGATTCACTGTATTGATTTTGTCTTTTAGCAACTACTTTTTGGATCTGTTAAATATTTATTGAATTTTGTTTGACTGTTAAAATTGATATCTTAAAAATAGTCGTTAAGATTTGTTTTTATTAATTACTGCCACAAAATGCTCAATTACCATTTAAAGTTATTTTTAAGAACATTAAATATTTCTGATAATATTCATATATGCTCTTAAAAATAATCGTTTAAAATTCTTATGTGATTAATGAAAAATTGATGCTTCTCACCAGCTGGAAGTGATGCAAAATTGTTAATAAATGAAAATTATATTCATAATAAAATGCTTTGCTTTGTTTTTTAGATTCTTGATATGAACTGCTTGCATTTTTCTTACTAGAATTGAATGTATTCAAAAAGATTATGCAACATCAGCATCTATAATTAATAATTAATACTACTCTAAGATAATGTTCAAAGAAAAGTATTAATGTTGTTCTTGCTGATTTTCATTTTAATAAAAATTTATTTTATATTAAAATTGGTTGGAGTTTTATTTAGTTGAACACGATAGAACTGCATGGATCTCTGGTTAGTGGCTGCTGTGATAGCGGCTGTTAAAACCGCTCCGAGAGTGAGAATTCGTATTTGCTGTTGCTGCACTATTGTTCCAGATTTTGCTCACAAAGCCATGTTTTGAACAATGGGTATGCAGCTGTTCCAAGTGGAGCTAATAGATTAGATGATTAGATAGAGCTTGTTTAAAATTTGCTTTGCATCAGTTTTGAGTTAAAATGAATAAAAAATTCTAAAATTGAAAGAAACGGTAAACAATATGGAATGATGCAGTTGTATATTATTAGTTTCATTTATTCTGTGGTTTTGCATTTTGCTTCAACCATGTACTCAGAACTTTTTTTCTACAATCTTCAAAGTAAAATAAAAGAAATGTGAATAAATTTGCATAATTGAATTAAATACATGACTTTTGTACAAATAAAACACAGCTGAGTTTTGATCTAAACGTACCAATAAGGTTGAAACTTGAATGCTTCATTATGCAATCATTTAAAGTACAACGACAGTTTAGCTGTTTTGTAATCGGATCGAAGTTGAATGAAGGCAACCAGGATTGGTTTCTCCAAAGAAACCTGATAAAAAATAACAAACAAGTAAGAATACCCCATTGATCAATAATATCTTTCTAGAGAGTACAACATAGAATCATTACCAGTTCCTCTCCGGAGCACACCTGCCTCAGATTCTCAGGGACGACCACCAGGAGATTGCACAGTGCATGAAGTACATTGAACAACTCATTCACCAAAGGTATCTGCAATTCCTTCATGCATTTTCTGTACTCATTTACATCACATATTACCATCATAGCTCCTTGAATAAAAACAAAATTAATATAACAATTTAATTACACGACAGATATGACCAACTAGGTGGCAATTGAGAGTGACAGTAAACATCAAGATTCCTAACCTATCGAATTATATTGAAACTGCTGAAGATGTTCAAACAAAACTCTATGAAATCTGACAGCAAATTCAGTCAAAACATTGTCAACGTTTTTTCCATCTAATCCCATGTTAATGACATTGATCCAGGACTTCAAATAACTTACAACCTTCCCACAAGCCTGAAAATTTCATTAATGAAAATTTGTTGTGAAATACATACCAGATGAACTATGATATACCAGATGAACTATGATATATGATATGACCTATGATATACCAGATAAACTATGGCATACCAGATGAACTAGGGCATACCAGACGAACTATGGCATAACAGATGAACTATGGCATATCAAATGAACTATGATATACCAGATGAACTATGATATACCATATGAACTATGATATACCAGATGACCATGATATACCACAGATGAACTATGATATACCAGATGAACTATGATATACCAGATAAACTAGGGCATACCAGATGAACTATGATATACCAGATGAACTATGATATACCAGATGAACTATGATATACCAGATGAACTATGATATACCATATAAACTATGGCATACCAGATGAACTATGATATACCAGATTAACCATAACATAAAAAATCACATCAACATGACGTGAGAAATTCAACAAACTGCATCAACATCACATGAGAAACTCTACAAACCACATAAACATCACCTGAGAAACCCTACAAACCACATGAACATCACATAAAAAAAAAAAAACTACAAACAGGAGAGAACATCATTAGAGGTCCTTCCTCCGCTTCAGGTTTGAAATCGGATTTTTTTTGTTCAGTGGATAGAATGTGCTTGCACCATCCAGACATTGATGACAAGACCCTGAATGAATTTTTTTTTAAAGACTTGTTTAAATTTATGTGAGTAACTAAGAAATCAAGAAACTCATAAATAAACTTCTATGTAAGTTTAATTTCATATAAGAAGATTATCCTCTAATATGTTTACATTATCATCTACTTTAATATATAAATTATTATTTTCTTTAATATATAAATTATCATCTACTTTAATATATAAATTATTATTTACTTTAATATATAAATTATTATTTACTTTAATACATAAATTATCATCTACTTTAGTATATACATTATCATCTGCTTTAATATATACATTATCACTTACTTTAATATACAAATTATCATCTACTTTAATATATAAATTATTAACATAATCATTTACTGCACCTTAATATATAAATTATTAACATAATCATTTACTGCACCTTAATATATAAATTATTAACATAATCATTTACTGCACCTTAATATATAAATTATTAACATAATCATTTACTGCACCTTAATATATAAATTATTAACATAATCATTTACTGCACCTTAATATATAAATTATTAACATAATCATTTACTGCACCTGTCCAGACCAGAATCTAACTTCTTCTCAATTGCCTCAAACACTTCCTTTTTCCTTTGTAAGCATTCTCCATTTTTGCTTGTTCCACTGAAACACATAGAATATTAATTTCTTTTGTTTTTTATGAAAATAATATTAATAATTACAAAAAAATTCACTTTAAACTTAAACTTTTAAACTTTAATAGTGAATTATTAAAATGCATTTTCAAAAAAAAATCAGCAGTACTGACACTAAAAGAGGAGAAATGCTTTCATTGTAAAGTTTCTCAAACAAATGAAAATCAGAATTAGCTTGGTTGACAATGTTGAGGAAGTAATACTTGGGTTCTGTTTTGGATTCAGCGAGTGGGATGGCTGTTGATTATTTATTAACCAATTATTGATTATTTCATAAAACAATTATGGTAAAACATATATAATAAGTAACAAAATGAAATAAACAGTTAAAAATTAACAAAATACTAGCCTTGAAGACCAAGTTCAATTGCATAATCTATATACTCGATACAAAGATATTGAATGATGAGCTCAAAAATCTTTGCAGCATTGTTTGCAAGTTCATTTCGTGAAGACAGCTATGGAAATAAAAACCACATCTAGATAATTATGATTCAAGTCACTTGAAATAATTACTAATTATATTTATACATATTTACACGGGCATAATAATGATTAGAGTTATTAGTACAGTTTGCATACCGATTGGCAGCGTTTGAATGCGATTTTGAATTCTTGCATGATGTTGATGACGACATCTTGAGAGAGGAACGTTTCCCCTCCGTAATTTTCCACTGTCGGACCAAGATTGATGTTTGTTTTTGTTACAATTGCTGCTTGTATGTCTCTTCTCAAATCATAAATCCTGATGACAAAAATTCTTTCTCAATATATGATATAAGCCTGTGACAAATATTATTATAAGAATTTTGACTGCCATCAGTGTTGTCCTCAAAACAAATCAAGATAAAATAGCGCTAGTAATTTTAAGGCATGATAGTGAAATAAATAGATTAATTATTTTAATTAAGATTTTCTTAAATCATGAACATAATTTTCCTCTTCCCAGCTTTTGATTTCAAAAAATTTTATTTACCCTCCTGACTGGATTTGCTTCTTCTGGTGATTCTTAGATTCGTAAAATCTATTGAGAATCAGTTCACATTTTCCTTTTAAGTACATTTTTTCATCATTAATGTACTTATCAAGATATCTTCCAAATATGTTCTTTGTAAGTTTGTCCATTGCAACAGCACCTCCACCAATACCAGACTTTGTGAGATTGTCTGACAAAGTTGTAGTTCTAAAAAAATAAATAAGAAGGCTGGGTAAATTTAAAAAAAGTAAAATTGAGCAGGGAAAATATATTATTACATGTTTATTTAGGGTGCTGTGATAGCCGAGTTTGTAGAGCACTGGAACTGAACACTGAAGGTTTACGGTTCAACTCCCACTCACTTCCCGGTATCCCATGTTATCAAAAAATTAGCATGTAAAATAATTTTGTTGGTGGAGCATGTAAAAGATCAGTGGTTTGTTGAGGGCCCTCTACATATATCCACATTGATTGATTGATTGATAATGTATTACTACTTGTTATAAATTTATTACTAGTTGTTATAAATGTATTACTAGTTGTTATAAATGTATTACTACTTGTTAAAAATGTATTCATACTTGTTATAAAGGTTGTACAAATTTTGCAAGTATTTGTCAAGCTCCGACCGGTTCAAGTTGACGTCTAAATGTTTCTTAAATTAAAAAAGTCAGGTATTAAGATTTTTATTCTAAAATAAACATACATTATTTACAATATTTTGAAAAACAAACCTGAAGTTTTCCTTGATAAACATTCACAACAAACTTGTCCATCACAGCTTCAGAATAAGCAAAAACATCTTTGACAACAACATTCAATGTCTCACACAGAACAGGAATGTCTTCAAACAATGTGGGTTTATTCAAGCTTCCCTACATTTGTACAATGTAAATTTATTAAAGCTTCCTAACATTTAATTAATCCAAGTTTATTCAATGTTCTATATATTCAACAATTTTCTTTTACGAGTCTATAAAAAAGCTCATTTTAATATTTAAAAACCAACTTGGACAAAATAAAATAAATGATTATACACATAACTCACTTTTTGACTTTCCTCAATGAAAACATTAATGCAATCGGAATATCCCTGGAATATTCAAGACAGGCATGTTTTATGTAAGTATATGCATAATAGTATAATGACTACAATCAATAAATGTTTAGACAAAAACAACATTAACAAAAATCTACTCATTGCGATTAAACTGTGATATGTATTGCATTAAAAAGCATCACAACAGACCCATTGAGTGGCAAAAGTTGAAAACACATAACTGATACATTTTTTTAATGAGAAATTAATTAGCCATCTCCAATAAAGAAAAACTTGATGGTGCAAACCTTGAAATGTGAAAGTGTGGAAGCAATACTTTTCATTCTTTCAATGTCTCCATCGAATTGAGCTCGTCTGAAGTCGTCTATAAGCTGCTTCTCTATCTCGTTGTATTTATCTTTGAAAAAAATTATAACAATCAAACTTGATAACCATTTTAACTATAAAATTTTTCTAAAAACCAAATAATAAAGCATAATGAAGAAGACCTAATATCCGAGCACTTGCGTCACCAAATCTGAAACGGAAAAAAAAGATTAAAAAAATAATGCAAGCAGCACAGGAAAAATATTATTTATCAAACTTGTCATTGGCTGGCAATTCTTGAACAATGTTATGAAGCTTTTGTATGACATCAGCTGCAGTCTGAACCTTGAAATTATAAAATACACTGAATCAATAAAAAAATAAATTTTATACTTCTTGTCAGCAATGCGTTCAAAATGTCTCCAAAGGAAGCTAGCAAAATGCTGACACTCTCGAGTTAAGTAACTACTATGTTCTGTAAACCTTTAAAGAAACTAGAAGTTTTCCTAAAAAAAAGTTGTGAACTACATAAACATAACTTTAAAAAAATTGTAGTAATAATATTTATATTAAAATGAATAATAATTATATTTGTTATGGTGGACAATGTTTCTGGAAAACAGTCACTCATTTTGTCAACAATTCTACATATCTTCCTAAAACTGATGAAATAAAGTTTTTACAATTAGGCTACAACTGTCACATTCAATCAACATACGATCCTCTCATTAAACAACCTGAACTTGAAGTTTTTTTACAACGACATCTTAAAGAACGTTTTTCTTCTTTGTACTACTGAAGTCCCATTCAGACATCCAAGTGGTCAAAATTCTGTGGTCTTGAAGTTCTTTTGAAGAGCATACGCCAGTTTAATAATACTCGGATTCATTATCATTAACTTTATACTAAGGTCGATGGGGTTGTGATGGGTTCACCTCTCGGTCTAACCATTGCCGCTTTCTACATGGGTCATTTTGGAAAATGAAGTCTTCAGTACCCTCCATAAACCGGCTATCTATACACGATATGTTTACAACGTATTTGTGCTATGCCAGGATATTCTAGAATTATTAGAACTTGAAAACAATCTTGAAAAAGCATCAGTGTTAAAATTTACTTATGAGCTACCAAACAAGGAAAATCAACTGCAATACCTTGATACTTTGATCTTGAGTACTGAGAACAAATTCAATGTTCAAGTCTACCACAAACCCAAAAAAGTACAAAATCAGCATGTTTCTGAACTTTTTAACTCGATCCTTTAGGATCACCGACAATGAAAAAATTTTCATAGTGAGGTGCACAAAATTAAGTCTCTCCTAATAAACAATAATTTTTCTAATACACTAGTTGATAGTGTGGTTCAAAATTTCTTGAACAATAAATTTCCTCTTTCCAGTCATAACAATTGTTCTGATTTGTCTGGTAAACTCTTTTATCGTTCTCAAATGCAAAAAAATTATCGTATAGATGAAACGATACTTCGAAATATAGTTCTGAGGAATGTCCGATTGATCGATCCACCTAAAAACTACAGTTGTTTATATATTACAAAAATATCAAGTCAAGGGACTTTTTAATGAACAACAACCTTGCACATGATAAAAGCTTGATGCAAAAAACTAACTTCACTTGTCCTCACTACCATTAAACTCCACAGTACTACATTGCATTGGGCACACTCGCAGAACACTCTCAAGAAGACTCAGGTTTACGTGAGTTGAACTAGCTTGAAAGTGTGTTGTCTCAAAAATTGCCTTAAAATTAAAGACCAAAATTTATAATATTAAAAATGTCGACTTTCAATCGACAAGAACATGACGAGGGGGACATTGAACCAAATGAGATTGGAAAGAATACCTAAAAACAGAAGGGACACTAAGTTTGTGACACTAAACGTGATGAAACTCTACATGGAGTTTGGCATAGGAATGCATTTGCCTGGAGATCTGGAGACACCACAGAGAGATGAATGCCAGATTGCAGTTGTCAGGACAACTTGGTGACTCAGGGGAAAGATTGGCATTGAGGAATTTGACCTCATTGTGGAATCAACAGAGGTCATCTACACTTCCGTAAGGCTCCTCAGGTACTTCCATCCAGATAACCTTGTTCTGGACAGGAGTCATTCAGCATGATATCCAGCCTTCGAGGAATGCCTGAATGTCGTGATCAATCTCCCACAAGGTGCGTCACATGATAAAATGGACAAGCTGCTCAAGACAAGAACCGATATCAGAGCTCAACTTGATCTTGCCAATCAGCCACTGGAAAAACAGAATCCTAGGTTGCCGCGTACCCGTTGGAGCTAATAGCAGAGCCAGTTTCTACGCGAGTGCGTGGTACCCTTGGCCTTATGCACATCATAAACTGCATCTTTCTTTATTTTTTTAAAATTATTCATCACAGTCTGTCACAATTTGTCACATTTTCGTTTTGTTGTGTTTGTTCAAACTGTCACACATTCGACATTTCTTCTTTTATGTGACTAATAAGTACTTGCTTTAAGTACTTAGTACTTGCTTTAAGTACTTAGTACTTGCTTTAAGTACTTAGTACTTGCTTTAAGTACTTAGTACTTGCTTTAAGTACTTAGTACTTGCTTTAAGTACTTAGTACTTGCTTTAAGTACTTAGTACTTGCTTTAAGTACTTAGTACTTGCTTTAAGTACTTAGTACTTGCTTTAAGTACTTAGTACTTGCTTTAAGTACTTAGTACTTGCTTTAAGTACTTAGTACTTGCTTTAAGTACTTAGTACTTGCTTTAAGTACTTAGTACTTGCTTTAAGTACTTAGTACTTGCTTTAAGTACTTAGTACTTGCTTTAAGTACTTAGTACTTGCTTTAAGTACTTAGTACTTGCTTTAAGTACTTAGTACTTGCTTTAAGTACTTAGTACTTGCTTTAAGTACTTAGTACTTGCTTTAAGTACTTAGTACTTGCTTTAAGTACTTAGTACTTGCTTTAAGTACTTAGTACTTGCTTTAAGTACTTAGTACTTGCTTTAAGTACTTAAATTTTTCGAACAACCAAATCGTTTTGTTTTTTAACCTGAACCTCTTCGGCTCAAAATTAAAGAAGCTTTGCTTATCATTCGGAATAAGCCACCATTGAATGCTCAAGATCGCAAATTTGACCACACTCTTCAACTGTATGGA
The DNA here is from genome assembly GCA_963978895.1 of Erpobdella octoculata. NCBI lineage: Eukaryota > Metazoa > Annelida > Clitellata > Hirudinida > Erpobdellidae > Erpobdella > Erpobdella octoculata. The sequence continues at coordinate 18,756,678 of OZ022246.1, forward strand.
GCTGCAGCAAAAATCAATCTATCTAATTTAAATATTAATTGATTTTCTCATGAGCTGCGCCCACATGTCGACCGGATCTCGTTCTCAGATACGTTTCAAAACTTTGGAGCTTTCCTTGACTCTGACATGTCCATGAGTATTCGTGCCAGACAGGTCACCCGATCATGTTTTTAACACTATGACAAATCAAGACCATTTTAACATATCTCTTGTGACATCTCTCAACTCACTTGTCAGATCACTATTTTTGTTGAAGCTCGACTACTGTAATTCTGTTCTTGTGGGGCTTCCAAGGTCCCTCACTTGCCCTCTCCAACCAGTCATGAATGCTGTCGCTAGGCTGGTAATGAGGGCCCATAAACATGATCATACTCCCCATATTGTTCAAAAGCTGCACTGGTTAAAGGTTAAGCACAGGATATATTACAAAATAGCATTTCCGGTAATGTGTGCCTTCATTGAGTCGGCCCCACTATATCTATGTTCAGATATGGCACATATGAGAGACGTCCAGACTCGAAAGAGATTGAGGTCATCGTCAGCGATGGATCATGAAAAAAATTGTTTGCACAACCGTTACATGTTTTTTCCATGACTCCATTTGGAGTCAATGGGTTTGAAAAGAAAAGTAATGAAAAATATGTCTCTTAACTTCTCGTTCTTTTCTCAACATTATATGTTAATTCAAAGGAAATAATAAAGCAAATATTAATTATTAAACAACTAATGCGTCTTTTTCATACAAATTATTAAAAAATTTGAAATGTAGTTGCAGTCTAAGTTTAGTAGGTCGGCTCTTGGATCAAAAACCTCTTTTTTGTGCAAACAGTGACAACCCCCAAATAATAACTTTTATAAAACCTGATCTCATCTGTGATTTATTTCTGAAGAGTTATCCCTAGGTAGTTGTTGTAGGTTTCATGATAGGGACACAGTTTAATATACTTGTTGTGGTGATATATTGCGATGGCTGATAAGTCTTTGGATGAAACGGTGTTGAATACTCCCATAGTAGGTTCACCGGAGCAATCGAGGGAGGACATTGCACAACGGTTAGTGAATCCCGAGGATAGGCGAGGTACAACGTTTGTTGCATCGGGGGGCAATAGCCTGAGAGGGTCACGCGAAAAATTATATGAAGGTGGGGCAGACAGAGATTCTAAGAAAGAAGAGCTAAGACTGAGACAAGAAGAATTAGAATTGGCAAGGTTAAAAATGGAGACAGATGAACAAAATGAAGAATTAAAATATCAGAGAGAGAAAGAGAGAATTGAGAGAGAAAGAGAGATGTAGAAAAATTCAAATTTCAAAGAGAGAAGAGAGATTTGAGAGAGAGGAGGTCAGAAGACAAGATGAAAAGGAGTTGAGTAGATTAAGTATAGAAGCTGCTCATTAGGGATATGACTAATAATTTTTTTTTAATTTTTAATTTTGGGATGTAATTATTGGATGAACAATTAGTATTTAATTCTAAATCTAGCAGTTATTTTGAAATCTTTCACAAAAACCTTGCCCCTCGATTAAAAATTAAAAATAAATAAAACATAAAATTTAACTGTCTTTAGCAGCACAATGTTTTGTTTTCCTTCCATGTTTTCTTTTCAAAAAATAAACAGGCAGGTGTGGGCAGCGCCTGCATAAGTCATCTTAAGTCATTCTAAGTCCTTCGAGCCAATCAGCTCAAAGTAGCACATTGTATTAATATTCATCATAGCAACCCTACTTTGCTCAGCACCAGGTACCAGCATCTTAACCAGTTTTTAGCAGCTGCTGAAGAAGACCAAGAAACTGCACACCGCTCCATAACGTGGTCTACGAGCGATACATGTTTTGGCGGAATGTACATTCGACTGGTGAATCGATCGACCAGTATGTCACTCATCAGCGTCACCTTGCAAAGAACTGCGACAACGGATGTCCTGAAGAGGTTCGAAGCGATCGCTTATGACCGAAACAGTGAATGTCTGGATCTGAATTCTTGTAGAAAGCATCTATTCACAGAGAAGTCTTGTCGTCTGTAACTACTGCCTCTCACATCAAATTCATTTCAACATGTCAATAGAGACATTTTACAAGAGGTTTTTGTATGGGGTCAGTGTTTTGGGAGAGATCTTCATGATCCAGATCCATGTTTATGGGGATGTAAAAGAAATGAGGAAATACTTATGCCACTTTGGATGAAAAATTGACAAAATTTCAATTCAATTTCAATTCGTGATTACATTGTCTTTACGTGCCAAGTCACCCATCTGAAAGAACTACTGCTGCGAGAAGCCGACCTGACGTTGGCTAAAGCAATCGCCATCTGCCGAGCTGCGGAGGCAACAAGGGAACAGATCAAAACATTCAACTCTGACAACGAACAGAAACACCTGCATCAACTTCAAACGTCTACGCTGTGCAGCGACATGATAAGTCTAAACATCTCAACCAGTCTGCACTGCTTAGAACATCGGGATACAACCACACCAGGTCGTCCTGTTGCAACTGTGGCCGCTCATATGCGTCAGGTGAGTGTCGAGCGAAGAACACTGAGTGCCACACATGCTGGAAACTAGGACACTTCGAGAAGTTTTGCATCACAACGGGACAGCAGCTGCGGTCACGATCAAAGTCCATAAAATGGAAACAACGAGCCATCCACGAAGTCTACGAACAGTCATCACCAGTCCAGTCGTCCGACTGCATCTTCATTAACAGTGTTAAGCTACATTTCACTACAACAAAGACCTGGACGAAAATGCTTAAAATCAACGCTACAAATATCAATTGCAAGCTCGACTCTGGAGCAGAAGCAAACTGCATTCATATCACTTAGATATCACAGCAATATCCGTGCAACATCTGAACTAATCTATGGATACACCGACGCTCCTCCAGCACGACCATGAGGCGTCGCCACGCCACCCAGGATCACCCAGGACGGTTCCGTCTCACTCGTCATTGTTATTGTTGTTTTGTACTCGATTCGTTGTTGCTCGTTGTTATATCTAAATAAATGCATTGTTACAGACTGGAAATTGATTCGGATGTCGGGAAGCCCATAACTTGTTGTTACTTGGATGAACTGTGCTTTGGATATCAAGAAGAGATGGACATTTGCATCTTATTTTATGTTGTCAGCTTTATTGCAAGGCCTTTAAAGAGAAAAGAAAAAACTGAGTTTAATAAATAATCCCATTTCTAAATATGTTCATGGCTCTTTCTTTGTGTATTAACTAAAACGACAAAATTAATATTTTTCAGTTAAACTAAAAAAATTTTAAACCTGCTTAATACATGCTGTACTGTGTGCACCTGCCTTGTCTCCTTAGAGGGAACTTTGTAACTCAGCAGGAGCTGATTCGGCTTGATACAAAGAATGGTTTACTTTCATGATCAGAAAATCATTCAAATAGTTCCAAAGACATGAACTAATTACATGTGGACACAATCATTCTAGATGGAGCTGTTATTGAGCAAATGATAAGGCCAGGATGCTGCTGAAAATTCCAAGAGTGTGCCCAGAAATTAATCTTGTCATTTATTGAGTTACTTCTCTTAAAAGTAATGGGACTAGATGTTGTATTTTATGTATACATGTAACTCCTGTAACCGAAAAAACCCAATAAACGGCATGCGTTTCTGTGCAATGATAACAACAAAACTGAACTTTTCCATTTCCTTGCTGATTTTTAAGTGAGTATACATTTGAGAAGACTGTAGTTGTAACAACAACAACAAACTTTATTGAAGCGCAGTTAGTGATAAGAAATCAAATATAAAATGCGCAGGACTTCGCCTGATACTCAAGAGCTAGACTGTCCTGGCCGGCTTCAAATCAACATATATATGGCACCAGAAACCTGCGCAAGAGAATGTCTGAGAATTCTAGGTTCCTGTCTAGACTGAGAGTCTAGACAGGTCGACAGGTGCAGGATATACTTGTCAGGAGGTCCGGTAGAGCGACCCCTGACATAACTCCCCCTCAAAACGAAGATGTTGAACAGTCCTTCAATATCTTAAATGTTAGCTTTCACAGTACTGGATGAAGAATGGGTGTTCGTTCGTCGATGTATCGTGTTTACCCGGGCTCCAAGGTCGACTTTAAACTGGAGATGTCCTTCCTGAAAGTAACTTTTATTCCCACCAGTAAAACCACTCATACAACCAGCTCGACCCATCCAAGTTTAACCCCATACCGGTGTGAATTGTATTAACGAAGGAATCATCATCACGTCATATCAAAGAAGTTCAACTACTCCAATAATATCATTAATTATAGAATAGTACAACATTCTGCAACTAAGACAACAAAAGAGAAAACCTATGCCCCTAGAAATACAACTAGTACAATGCTAGAAAACAAAATTTCAAAATTTATAACAGTAAATAATTTAAAAATGTTCAGCTTCAAGCTGCTTGTATCTCTTGTCTCTCTCTTTACTGGCATTTGACTTCTCTTCTTTGGTTACATTGACAGATTCGATCTCGTGCATGAGTTCTTTAATCTGGACCTGGTAACGTTTTAACTGCTTCATCTTTGACTTTCAGAGCATCAGCAAGTTGTTCCTCCATAGCTTTGAAGTTACCTTCAACCTTCTCCCGGGCATTCGTTGCAAGCTGCTTCTGTCTCCTCTCTTCTTCAAGTTCAGCTTCCACGTCTCTTATCTTTTGAAGAAGACCCGTTCTACTTTCTTCATCAATTTCCTCTCTTGACTGAGCCTCTCTCATCAACTGATCTTTCAAGGTTTGCATATTCACTTCCAGTCTCAACTTGGCATCTTCGGTTCCTTGAACCTCCTCTTCGATCATCTGCTTCTGGGCTTCCACCTGAGTTTCAAGAGCTCTCTTGTCTTTTTCTAATTCGTGAACATTCTTTTCGACGTCATCTTTAGAAGAAACCAGGTCATCAAGTTCTCTCTGCAGTTGACTTCTCGCTCTGTTTGATTCGGTCAAATCTTCGTTCAGCCCATCAACTTGTCGAGTCAGGTTGAGAATTTTTTTTTCTTTTTTTCTGAGATCCTTCTCCAAGTTATCTCTTGCAATCGTCAACCTCTCAGAGATGGCTTTTTCTTCGGCCAGGCTTTGATCAAATTTTCTTTGCTTTTTATCAATTACTGAGAACTTTGACCTTTCGTTGTCCAGAAGAACAGTGATGTCATCACACTCATATTGCAGTTTCTTCTTAGATTTATTGAGCTTATCGTTTTCTTCAACCAATTTTGCAATCCTCTCTTGAAAGGTGTCAGCTTCTCGCGACCATTTCTTTTTAGATTCTTCAAGGACGTCGTTCAATGCATCATGTTCGTCAGTTTTAAGCTTGTATTCTTGCAGCTGTGTAGCCATACTTCCCATTTGAGCTTCGACGGTTCTCTGAACTATCATTCCTTCGCGTTCTTCCATTCTCAATCACCTTGTTTCTTCCGTCCTTCTCATCTCTTCTAATTCAAGCCATCTTAGCCTTCTATTTTCTCGTTCTTCTTCTAACATCCTCTCTTTTAATTTCAACTTCCTTTCTTGAAACGATCTATCTATCGATTCATTATCCAGTTGTCTTTCTATTTCCAACTCTTTCTTCCTTTCTTCACCATCCAACATACCTCTAGCGATTAGTCTCATGAATGAATTAAATTATCTTCGAAACCACTGGGAGCAAATTTATAAAGAAAGTGTTGTGATTGCCCGCAATTACAAAATCAAGCCACTTTTTCTGAAAAACGAACTTCCAAAAAATGTTTTATCTATGGTGAGAAAACCTCCAATCAAGGTTATATACCCGCTGACCGTCAAACATATTTTCAAACAAATGTGTTCTATCAGATAAATGATCATTTCATTTCTGGTATCACAGTTCGTTTTATTGTAGCAAAAAAAATCAACTCTCTTTTTTGCTTTCTTTATAAATATCAAACAATGACCACAGATCAATTGACTACCAGCACCAATTGTCTCCAACAAGAGTATGCTGAAGATATATCTAGTGACATAACCGAAGAGATGTTGTTACTACAAAAAACAAGTTCAGTGACTTTTGGAAATGATGTATGTCTTTCTCCATTAGTGATGCTCAATAAATTGACAAAAATGAATCTTGCCTCCATCTTTCAAAACGTCTGCATCGCTCTTCGCATCTTTTTGTATTTTGCCTGTGATGGTGGCAGGAGCTGAGATGAGCTTCAGCAAACTAAAAGATTTCAAAACTGCAGTACATTCCACTATGATCCAAGAACGCCTGCATGTTCGGTTTTGTGACTTTAAATGAAGCTTTTTAAACAACATTGTGACACTTTTAATTATAGGTCGATGACCTGGGCCCCGTTAATCCTCTCGACGGTGCAGTATCTGCCAGTCGAATATCTAGTTTCAAGTACAATCAAAATTCCATCTTGGTCACCATTCATGGAAAACAACAAAAACAAGGCACATCTATTGAACTTTCTATCTGAAGCTTGGTGCCAAACAGGAGTCCACTCCTCCAGCCTATGGACCAAGGTTTGCTTGCGACCATAAAGATCAACTATCTCAAAACCCCCTTCGCTTGCCAAAACTGTGGCTAATGATGCAAATTTGACTGACAAATTCAGTTCTATTTCATGTGAAAGAGCAAGAAAACTAAAAAGTATTTTTGATGATAAACCAATGGTGATATACAACCAAACCAAAAATTCAAAAAGAAGTTTTCTTTAAAACAACTAAAGAATTAATAAGAGAATGATTTGAAAGCTTTTCAAGAACAATAGAACCATTCAAGTTTTTGTATGATATCAAAGATATTGAGAAGTAGGAGAAGACATGATTAATAAATGCTGATGACTGGAAAAAATATTGACTCATGGTGAATCAAAAATTGTATATTCAAGATGATTTGTTTCTTGAACTTAATTTTTTATCACAGAAATTAAATGGGAAAAAAATCACAAGAATCTGTGCTTAAATGGATACATGACAGTCAGCTTGAAGAACTGTTTCCTACTGTTTGTATTTCCCTACGAATATTATTAACACTACCGGTAACAGTGAGTACAGGGAAATGTAGTTTTTCCATCATCAATCCTAAATAACAGTTTAAAGAAAATATTTTAACTCGTGTTAAGGAAATCAATTGCAAGTATGGTATAATTGCAAGAAGTTTTAGAAAGTAATCAGAAGAAGCCTTCATTTGTTTATACAAGGCTTTGGTGAGGTGCAGTTGGATTATGGAGTACAAGTGTGGAACCCTTATAGATGGGGAATGATTGATGCAGATGAGACTGTGTGTTTATTGCCATCAGTGGCTTCTATATCCTTGTACAGCCGGGCTCAGCTTCGCCCGGCAAAAAACGGGGCGAAGAAAGAAAAGGGGGGCAAGGAAAAAAGTTTAAAAATCCATCCATTTCGAAATTTCGATTGAACCTAAAGAATATATCTAAACGACGTGAGAGTCGTGAGACGTCGTGTGGCTTCTCAACGTTGACTCGAGATTCGTTAATTAACATTTAATGTCTATCTTATCTTTCATATAGCTCATCTAATATGCTTCACGATGTAGCAGCAACCGAATGGACATGGAACATAATTTATGCTGAAGCCCATGAATGCTGATAAGTTCTACGACTGATGACGGCTATATAAAATAAACTTGACTCTTTTTGACTCCTTCTTGTTCGCAATTTGTTTACTTTGTTAAAGAAAAGAGTATGCCGCGAGAAAAATTCAAGTTTAAGTTACGTTGTTGCGAGTTAGCCTGCGGGAACCTGGTTCGATCTGATAAATGGATGGAGCATTGTCGAAAGCGTCACGCTTTCAAATGTACTAGGTTAGCTTACCTTATCATTGTAAAAAAAAATAATTTTGAAAAATTGAGACGGATTTTTAAACATCAACACATATTTTTGTGGTTTTGCGATTTCTACGCCAACTTACAGGGTTACGAAAAGTTTTAGCATTTACACAAACATATATACATACATACATACACAGCCGTATTGAATGGAGGACATTTTCCACCTCGGAAATTCAATTAAAACTATTTTTTACTGATAATTATAGTTAATAGTTAAAAATTTAGTCTAGTAGTTCTTATTATATTTTGCAAATTTTCACACGGGGAACGTCTGGCGGATAATGTTCGTTCCCCGGACGTTTATATAACCATTAAAATTGTTTTCTTTTACAATAAGTTTTACAAATCGTGTTTTATTTTGCTTAGGAATATAGAAATCAAATATAAAGTTATTGAATTTCAAGACGCAAGTGGTCAGTGGAAACCTTGTAAATCCTCTGTTGATGATGAAGTTTTTAGCAACTGAAATGATGGCAGTTCTGGGGCACACGAATAAAGAGAGAAAATTCCTGCATCTTTTCAGAGAGTTTTGGAATTCGATTCTTGTGCTTCCGGCTACTTGATAAAATTAGACGAAATCCGCCAAAGAGATGTTCGAAATAAACCAGAGGTCAACTTTCTCAGCCCATTGAATTGTCATCGTCTTTTAAAAACAATGAAAAGCTTAGTCGTAGATAAAATATGCTCAGAAATTTATCTGCAAAAAGCTTTTTCAATAATCATTGATGGAACACAAGATTTGTCAAAAAAAGACACTCTACAACAAACAGATACATTCGACCTGTCGAAAGATTGATTGAAGCATTTATGACTTCAGACTGCAGTGGTCAGGGGCTGTGTGACCGAGTTGTGCCAATTTTTAAAAACTTGGGACTTGAGTGTTTGATTGGATTATAGGGCAAAGTTACGACGGTGCAAGTAATATGAGTGGCAAATACTCTGGTCTGCAGGTTAAAATTAGCGAATTAAGTAAAAAAGCACTGTATGTATGGTGTCAGGCACATAGACTCAATCTACTTGTTGAAGGAATTTTAAAAAGTTCTCCACAGGTTGTAGGAACATTGAGTTTGCTGCAGGAACTTTTCAACTTTTTTAATGGATACAAAAGGAATGCCGTTTTAACGGCAGCTCAAAAAGATGAGCCTCGCGTAAAGACTCTTAAAAGAGTTTCGGAGACAACGAGGTCTTGGCGAAGCGTAGAAGATGGGGTTTGCGTTGTTCTTGATCGCTATGACAGCATTATTGATGCACTGGAAGAACTTTCTACAGTGTCCAGTTATGACGCAACTACTGTATGCAGCGCCGATGGCCTGACACGTCGCTTAAGGAAATTTGACATCATTGTAACACTTTTCATGCTCCACAATATTTTAAAAAATACGAGACCCGTGTCTCGTTTGCTACAAGGAGGTGCATGTGATTATGGTTTTAATGAACTCTTTGTTACAACGATTTATAATTAATGCTCTATGTTCACTTCATGTTCACTTTTAGTTTTATCTCTTTCCTTTCCGTTGTTATCTTTTGTCAATAAAGTCGAATCAACTATTGTCGATTAGTTCCGATTATACACTGCGTTTAAGTATTGTTTCTAACAGGTTATGGGCCCAGAACCCAATTTTAGGAACAAGTGAATAAATCAAGTTTTTTTTTTTTTTTGAACATTTAACGTTCGGTTCAAGATTTTATAAAGAACATTCGTTGTGAGCGATAAAGGTTAACCACGCTACATCGAGTAATACAATTGTTGAACTGATGGCGGATGCAACGTTAAAAATCGCAAAGTTGAACGGCAGTAACTACCAGACATGGAAGTTTAAAGTTGAATTGTTGCTCGTTAAAGAAGATCTCTGGGAAGTTATTTTTCAAGATCAAGATTCATCATCGGAATGGCGGAAAAAGGACAGCAAAGCCAGAGCAACAATAGGTCTACTCCTGGAGGACAACCAGTTGAACCTCATCAGAAAATTGACAACAGCAAAGGAAACGTGGGAGGCATTAAGAAATTACCACGAAAAGTCAACCTTATCAAATAAGGTAAGTTTGTTAAAGAGGCATTGTGGGATCAGATTACATGAAGGTGGGGATATGGAGTCACATCTTGCTAAGATGGAAGACATAATTGACCAGTTATCGTCCTTGGGGGAAACTATTGGAGAACAGTTAAGTGTTGCTTTCTTTCTCAGTAGTTTGCCAGACAGCTATAGCACACTGATAACAGCATTAGAAACAAGACCCGAAGCCGACTTAACTGTTGAATTGGTCAAGAACAAACTGATCGAAGAATACAAAAGAAGAAGTGAAAACTCAGCAACTTACGATGGTCAGGAACAGCAAGCTCTAAAGGTAAATCATCCAGGTACAAGGTCTACAGATAAGAATGTAAAAGCCAACAGTTACGAAAAGACTTCCACAGTATGTTTTTTCTGTAAGAAACCAAACCACATAAAGAAAGAATGCAGAAAATACTTAGAGTGGAAAAGAAAGAACTCAGACCATAAAGCTCAAACAATTCAACAATGTGTAGAAATAGCAAGCACTTATGACCAGTATGCTTGTTTCAAGCGTGGTGAAAGCAATTCAGGAACTACATGGTATGTTGATTCAGGTGCAAGTTCTCATATGTGTAACAATAGAAATTTCTTTGTTAACCTTGATGAACAACAGAAGGGACAAGTTGTCCTAGCAAATGGTCAAAGGCTGACAACTTCAGGTATCGGAACCGGCTACCTCAAATGTCAGGAAAAGGTCATAAAAATCATAGGTGTACTGTATGTACCACAGTTGACAGGTAACTTGATTTCTGTTAGAAAATTAACTGATGGGCAGTTCAGGGTCATTTTTGAAAAGAATGTATGCAGGATTATGCGGAATAATGAACTGCTGGCGCAGGCTTCAATTTGGAACGGGCTGTATGAATTAGATTCATTGGAGCATGCATTGATGTCTAATGTTAATGATGGATGCATACATGTTTGGCACAACAGATTAGGGCATCGAGACCCCAATGCCATAAAGTTATTGGAACAGCAACTAGATAACTTCTAGATCAAGCCATGCCAGATAAAGAAAGTCTGTGAATGCTGTATTCAAGCAAAGTTAACGAAACAACCACTATCCAAGAAATCAGAATCCAGATCAAGTAAGCCACTAGAGTTGATTCACACAGATGTTTGTGGACCGATGCAGACAATCACACCAAGCGGAAACAGGTATTTTATGACAATGATAGATGACTTCAGCAAATACACTGTTTTGTACTTGTTAAAAAATAAGTTTGAAGTAACAGATAAAATTAAAGAATATGTAAAGCTTGTCCAGACAAAATTCAAAAGCACACCTAAAGTGATAAGATCAGATCGTGGTGGTGAATATGTCAATGAAACATTAAAGAAATTCTTCAAGAGCGAAGGTATAACATCTCAATTTACTGTTCCGTATACACCACAGCAGAATGGAGTAGCAGAAAGGAAGAACCGCTATTTAGTTGAAATGACCAGAAGCATGTTAATCGACTCGAAGCTACCAAACAAATATTGGGGCGAAGCGATCAACACAGCAAACTATCTGCAGAACATTCTACCGACAGCAGGTGAGATGAAGACACCACATGAAAGGTGGGAAGGTGTGAAGCCCAGTGTGACCCACATAAAGCAATTCGGATGTCAAGCCTACTCAGTTGTTGCAGCCGAGAAAAGACAGAAGCTTGATAAAAAGTCAGAAAAACGAATTTTCGTTGGTTATGCAGAAGGCACAAAAGGTTATCGTTTGTTAGACACAGTGACTGAGAAAATCAGCATCAGCAGGGATGTGAAATTCACTGAAGGTGACCCACATTGGATTACAATATCAGCCGACAGTCAAGAAAGCAGTTAACAGGAACAGCCCATTGAGGTTGAAATCGAGCTGAAGACAAATACAGATCAATCGGGAGACAGTGGTGAACAAACTGAAGATCAGATGGAATTGAGAAGGTCAACTAGAATAAAGAAACGACCAGAGAGACTAATTGAAACGGCTAGTGTTGCAAATGAAATGGTCGAACCAAAGTCATTCACAGAAGCAAACAACTGCAAAGAATCAGCCGAATGGAAACAGGCTATGATGTGTGAAATGAGCAGCCTGAAGCAGAATCAAACCTGGTCGTTAACAGTACTTCCTGAAGGTAAATCAACTATCGGGTGTAAATGGGTATATAAAGTCAAATCTGATGATAAAGGTAATGTCACCAGATATAAGGCTCGACTAGTAGCTCAAGGTTTTTCGCAAAAATTCGGTGAACAGTATGATGAAATCTTCGCACCAGTAGCAAGACCAGCGACTTTTAGGACATTGCTGACTATAGCAGGTCACAAAAAGATGATGGTAAAGCATTATGATGTTGAATCAGCCTTCTTGAATGGCGAACTGAAACCTGAAGTCTGCATCTATATGCGCCAACCTGAAGGATTTCACGAAGGGCCTGACAACCTAGTATGCAAGCTCAACAAAAGTCTGTATGGATCAAAACAGGGAGCAAATGAGTGGAACAAAAAACTGCATGACACTCTATGCAAGTACAACTTCAAACAAAGCCAGAATGATCCATGTTTGTATTCAAAGCATCACAGCGGTGAATGGATGTTTCTATCTATTCATGTGGACGACTTCATAGCAGCCAGCACCAGTAGTGAAATGTTAAGGACATTTGAAGGAGATATGAAAGGACATTTCACTATGAAGGATGTGGGAAAACTGAATAATTACATCGGTATTCAAATTGAACAGGATGCTGAAGGATTTTATTTACTTCATCAGAAAAATTATATACTAAAGAAATTAAAGGAATTCAATCTATCAGATAGCAGGCCATCTAGCATACCTCTTGACACAGGGTATCAAAAGCAGCAACAGAACAGTAGTGAAACTATGAACAATAAAGAGATATTCAGAAAGGCAATAGGATCTCTACTGTACCTAGCAACCAACACGAGACCAGACATAGCAATCAGCACATCGATACTAGCTCGGAAAGTTGAAAATCCAACTCAGGCAGACTGGACCGAAGTAAAGCGAGTGTTCAGATATCTCAACAGCACTAAAGATAAAAAGTTAAAACTTGGCAGTTTACCTGAAAACAACAACAAGAAACTCATTGGATTTGCCGACGCAGATTGGGCCGGAGACACGTCAGACAGGAAATCCAACACGGGATTTGTGTTCAAGTATCTTGGATCACCGATCACATGGAGCAGCAGAAAGCAGACGTTGGTAACATTGTCGTCTACTGAGGCAGAATTCATAGCATTATCTGAAGCTATCAAGGAAGGCGTGTGGATTAAGCGACTACTGAATGATTTTGATCAAAATATTACTGATCCGATTACAATTTATGAAGATAACCAAAGTTGTATCAAACTCATTCAGGATGAACGATCATGCCAAAGAACAAAACATATCGACACAAAGTATAGCTTTGCACGTGAACTGTACAAAGAAAAGGAAATCGACATTCAATATTGTCCAACAGCAGAAATGCCTGCAGATATGTTAACGAAACCAGTGGAAGCTGTTAAACTTAGACATTTATGTTGTGCTATTGGTTTAACTTAATGAGAGACAGGTTCTAAAGATTAAATCGTTGAGGGGGAGTGTTAAATTAATTTGGTTTTAATGAACTCTTAGTTACAACGATCTATAATTAATGCTCTATGTTCACTTCATGTTCACTTTTAGTTTTATCTCTTTCCTTTCCGTTGTTATCTTTTGTCAATAAAGTCGAATCAACTATTGTCGATTAGTTCCGATTATACACTGCGTTTAAGTATTGTTTCTAACAGTTGCAGCATCACTTATTCAAGATTGTGTCAATAAATTTAATAAAATGAGAGACAATGCCGACATGGGCTGGAACAAACTGATTACTGAAGCAAATCAGTTTGCAGTTGACTATTTCATTGAGTCAAACTTCCCCGTTAAACGCCAAAAAAGAACAAAACTAATGCCGGGAGAAGTGACTCGAGATGAACGAATCCAAGACCCGGAAAAAGCTTTTAAAGTAAATACCTACATACCAGCACTAGTATGTGTTCAGAGTGAGTTTAGAAAAAGGTTTACTGACAAGGCCATTGATGTTTTTTACGCCTCGTTTTTTGCTATCCAGCCTGCCAGACATTCAAAGTGTAAATATTGAAAAACTGTGCAATTTTTACGAGATGGATGCAATGAATGTTGCAAAAGAATTAACAGAGTTTAGACCAGTCTTTCAAAAACTACACACGATTATATGCGTAAATGATCTGATGTCCGGCACACGTTCGATGCAGAATGAAAGTGAAAATGAAGATGAAGGTGACGATATTGAAACCGATAGCAAGGTTAATAATTGTAAAAAATTGGCCAAACAAAGTTTTGTCAAACCACTTAGAGCGCTCCAGGAATTGTCTGGATTTCCCGCATTGGACATCTTGTACAAGATATTTGTGTCGCTTGCAATTACAAGCGCTAGTGCCGAGAGAGCGATGAGCAGGGTTCGACTCATTAAGAACCGGTTAAGGACCTCAATGTTGGATGATTGGTTCTTTTCATTATTAATACTTGTCTCAGAAAAAGACATTTTGGAAAACATTCCTGTAGATAAAATCATTGATAGATTTGCTGCAACATCAAAACCGCTACAGAAACTTTTAATTAAATAAATTTAGATTTGGATTTATAGTTTTAAATGATTTTTTCAATATTAACGTGTGTTGTTTTTCTAGGTTTGGGTATTATACCGAAATTAGACGAATTGTTGAGGAAAATGTGTATAGAAAGAACAAAACAGTGTGTTAAAACTCAAACTATATATATTTCACCTTATATATATATATATATCTTTTTGAAAAGATAAAGAAACCAACTCTATACGTTAGGTATGTTGATGATGTTTTTGTCATGTGCTCAAATTTGAGTGAGATCCATGAAATAAACGCAGCATTCCACGAAAATTCCGTTCTCAACTTTACCGTTGAACTTAGTGACATTCACCAACAATTGTCTTTCTTGGATGTTCTTGTTACTAAAACATCTTCAGAATTGAACCACAACATATTTGTCAAACCCACCAATGGTGATACTTGCATGAATGGCACAGGATATTGTCCGGATAAATATAAAGAAAGTGTCATTTTTAACTTCCTTGCTCGTGCCTATGAAATACCATCTTCATGGAATAGCTTTGACATTGAAGTAAAACAAATTAAACGAATGCTCATCAATAATAACTACCCAAACTCAATGGTTGACGAAATCCTGAACACTTTCTTAGTCAAAAGAATTAAGTGTATTCAATCTAGCAATGTTGGAAAAGATGTTAATGACGTTTCTATCCGATATTGCGCCCAGATGCACGACCGATACAAATTGGACGAAGATATCATTCGTGCTATAATAAACAACAATGTTGAAGTTACCGATTGCTCTAATTATCGAGTTAAGTTCAACATTTACTACACCAATAATAAATCGCATAACATGATAATGCGCAATAAAGTCTCACGACCTCGGTTTTTACAAGAAACCAACGTGGTATACCAGTTTACTTGTCTGTATCCACATGCTAATTTAGAGGCATATATTGGGCATACACGGACCACCCTGTCACAACGTCTCACTATGCACACTCAGGGTGGTAGTATTGCCCACATTTTGCTAGTCAGCATAAAAGTGTAGTGCTTAGTAAGAAAACACTTCAAGATAACACCAAAATTATCGATCATGATTCCGACGTTCGTCGACTTAAGATTCGTGAAGCACTTCATATAATTCAAAATAAACCAAAAATTAACATCCAGGAAGATCATTTTGGACGATCGTTACGTCTTTTTGGAAATCGATGTCTCCAGACAAAGAATTTTCAGAGACTTCCCTTATTAGCCCGTACCGTTGAAAAACTGCAATGTACAGTTAGCAAGCAAGAAACATTTTGGACTGGTGACAGTTCATCTAATGGTGCTGCTGTCGAGATTGCTTCTTTGGAAAATACATCTGTTCCCTGTGAAAAGGGTTCGATAAATGAGCAACCTCACACACTATCCCAGGTGCCCCAGGAATGTGGTCTGCCGACTTCAAGTCCTTTTCAGGTGCATCAAAATCGCCTTCATGATTCTCTCGAGTCTGTTTGGTCTATTTTTGCAAATGATATACGATCGTATATCATTACGTATGATGCGTATGTCGATGGTGGACTGACTGATAAAGGCGTTGATTTTGAGATGGATGGCGGTAATTGTGATCATGGTGATACTGATAATGCTGATACTTGTAATTATGGGGAAAACAGTAAAGATGTTTGTGAGTGCAATGGCTTTGTCGTTTCTGACATCGTCGGCGGGGAGCAGATGTGCATTGGTATTGGAGAAGGTGATGCTGACGTGTGCGATGCTGAGTGTGGTGGTGACACAGCCTTGGATGATGTGGAAGGTGAAGAGAATAGCGATTGTTATGTTGATGCTGAAGATATGTTGTGTGATGATGACCGTACACTTAGATAATGTCCACTTGGATAATGTTGGTCACATTACAATACGCCGAAAAGAGCGATAATTTGCTGCGGATTTGATTTTATGCTTTGACTTTAATGACTAATTGTATAATTTGAATTACATTTTACAAAGTATTTCAACTAATGTAGCTAATCCCTTCTGTCTACCTGTGTCATTACCGATTTGTAAACATTCCCTTTATAATATTTACATTTTAACAAGTTTCGAGCCGCTTGCCGAAATCTCAAACCATTAGTAAGTATTTATGTATATATCTACTGGTACTTATTTTATTTAAAGTGTATATACCTGACATTTTAGAATTCTAATTGTATTGCTGATTCTTATATGTTTATTGTATACAATTGATTTTAGGGGTTCTGACGATGGCAGATGCCGAAACCGGCCGGTCAACCCCAATAATAAATTATGTTCCAGAAAAGGTGTTGAGTATATTAGGTTTGAAATGGAGACGTTTGGAAGAGTTGGCTCAAAAGTTAATTAATAGAAAATGGGCCGTAGTATTTAATCGAGCTTGCTTAAATGAAAAACTTGTCCAAAAGTATTGCCTTAATATATATATATATATATATATGTCTCAACTTCAGACTCGAACCCACGACTGTCGGATCGGCAACACCGCCTCGCATCATATATATATATATATATATATATATATATATATATATATATATATATATATATATATATATATATATATATATATATATATATAAAGGTGAAATACTAAAAATAATGGCGGTCGCAACTTGGAGGAGGGGGGAAGCTTAGCTTAGCCCGGCCACTTGGGGGGGATAGAAGCCAATCATTGCCATGTAAATTGAGTTTGCCATATAAATTGAGATTGCCATATAAATTGAAGATTCTGACATTGATAAATAGAAAAACAGCAGACTTGATTTTGCCATTGGATTTATTGGCTGGAGATCTGAGAAAGTTGGTTTGTCTGTCTCTGTCAATCTGCACCTGATATAACACCAGGTGAAACTAATTTTATACAAAAATGGTGAGAAGTACTTTTATAGAAATATGTTGAACAAATTGCCACAGTCTGTCGCATCTGCTAGGGATAGTTTTACTTTCAAGTCACTAATGAATGTTTTTTAAGGAGAAAAAACCTCAACTTTCATATAAATTGTGATGAGAGGGGTTTGTTACACTTGTTTTTGCATTTACCGACTGCAGTGCCGTACTGGTTTTCAGTTTGTTTTTTTTCGGCAAGAAGTTATTTAACTCTATCTGACAATTTAATAAATAAATTAACAATATTTGCATTTGGACTATGATCAAGTGGTGCAGCTAGAGGCATTGGATATGTTACTCGAAAGCAAATCGATTTAAAAAACCTAAAAATACAACATACAACATACAGTGTGAGGTAAATAAAAGCGTGTAAAAAGAGACCATAATTGAGAATAGGAAGAAAGGCAACACAGATAAGCTGCATCTGTGTCAAGGAAAGGAGATACAAAAGTGCAAAGTACAAACCACTCATTGTTGGTCATGATTTGTCTAGAGATGATAGAAACCAATGCAAACAGTTAATACAAAAGGCAAGAGAAACTAAAGGTGACATAGCTGGACTTCATCTTCAAAATTCGAGCCATCATTGAAAGGACAAGTTTATAGATGCTAATGAGTCAAGTAGTAAAGTGAAGATGGTAATCGTGTTGAGGAGGAATGGTTTCCTACTGCTACTTTGAATGCTCCCTCAATTGTTCAAAAGGAATCTTTTATACAAGACCTTATTATTTCAAATCGTCTCAACACTCTTGCTATTAATTAACGAGTCTTAGATCTGTGATAATGATCCGGATTCCATCAACTGGAAGACGAGCACCAAGCTAGTTTCTTCTTCGTCTTGTCGTCACAGCAGTTGGATCTTACGTGATGCTATTCTTGCAAAACGGGAATGTCGCCGCCTGGAGAGGAGACTCGTGGTCATGAACAAGACCTCCTTGCTTATCGCAAAGATTGTCGCACTGCGAAAGGGACTGTGATTTCCTGTTGATCACATTCGGACACCTTGCAACTCTCTCTTTCAGGGAGGGATCATTTCTAAGTAGCTACTAAATGGCATTGGTTACATTAGATCGTGATGATCCTGCAAGTTTTTGACCAATTTAAAATCTGCACACGATTTCGAAGATCCTAGAGAGACTTTTCTTATCTAGAATCATACCACATTTAGAGCAATCTAACATATTATAACCGTTTTCAATCTGCCTATGTGCTCAATGAAATACGATGCTCAGCCGACTCCGTGTAGAGGTCAATCCTTGGGTTATTGGACACCATCGAAATCAACACTCTACTATGCAGAAGCATAGCTAGGGCACAGGGGGGCAAGCTGCCCTGGGCGCGGCAATGTTTGATTCTACCTTCTACCTATGTTTGTGAACAGTTATTTTCCTTCATGAAATCAACAAAAACTTCTCAGAGAACAAGGCTGACTGATCACCAATTGTCATCTCTGATCAGAGTGGGAACCACACAGATATTTCAGCCAGATATACCAACATTGTCAGTAAAAAAAGTGTCAAGTCTTAGGACAAAACTCTATCCATGATTAAATTGTAACAATTAAATGTTCAGTTTGGAACTGCCATATTTTTTCACAATGTTTGTTACTGTTGCAAATTGCAAGTATAATTATGTTGCTGTTTAAAATTTTATTTTTGTCAAATTAATATATTATATTATGTTCATGAATGCTGCTAAAACAATTGTATGCACATTGTATGTTTCTAATCAAAAGTTTATAAACAATTATATACTGCAATACATCTTTTTAAACGAATTTAAATTAGTTCTACATTCGTTTCAATATGGCCCTCATGACAACCCATGTGATCAATGCGGCCCTCAAAGGACCTTGAGTTTGACATGCCAGATCTAGATGACGTCTTGAAGAGACACATGGGTAGTGCATGTGTGCAGGTGTATGAATGCTCACCTGTAGATAACAGCTGTGGTTGCCTAGAAGTAGCTAGCATGTTTTTGAGGGTTGTTGTGGAATGCAATGGCAGCGGTATGATGGAATTTTAGTTGTCGAACTGTAAGAGTTTCTATGTATTGTGATTGTTAATTCTTGAAATTAAAGTTTTGAGTTTAAAGAAATTTGCATTCGTTTATTCATCGTGACAACGTCAAGAAAATCAACCATTCCGTTCTGACTGAGAAGGGTGAGCAGGTATCAAGCCTACAGCTTTACCTCAAAAAAGCTCTCAATTTAAAAAAACAGGAAGACAAAGATTGAAGAGGCGAAGAAGCTCAGGAGAAAGACTAGTGTTTTTGTCTATGGGCTGTGCGAATCGGGTTCGTCTGAACCTGATAAGCGCAAATCGGATGACAAATCAAAGATCAAGGAATTGCTAAAGATAATCTTGTGTGATGATGTTGAAATCGTTAACTCGAAGGAGATAGCGAACTTGCTGGACCAAGACCGCAGAAGCTGGTGTTAAGATACGAAAATCAACAATCGAATCTTCTCAAGTTGGCAAAAAACTTGAGAATGATGAAGATTCAGTCAGAAAGAGGTTTTAAAACAAGTCCTGAACTACATCAAGTTCCAAGCTTCTCAAAATTTGGCTTTACGAGGTCATGAAGAAAGTATGACTATTGACAGTGACTCTGGAAATTTTTTGACTTTGGAAACTCATTCCTCTCTACGATCCAGTTTAAGCTTTGCCTTCTCGTCTTCAAATACCTTCATAACCTTGCACCGCAATATCTATGCAAACATATCAAACTCCTCGCAGACGACTCGAATCAGCAACGGCTTCGATCATCCAGTTCACTCAACGTCTTCGTCCCACGCACCCGCACTCATGCCGGTGATCGCGCATTCTGCGCTGCTGGACCTTCATCCTGGAACTATCTCCCATCCTCAGTTCAAGGCACGAAAACACTTTCAATCTTCAAGAAACTTTTAAAAACTCACTTGTTTCACAGTTCAATTTTTCCATAGTGTTGTGATGCGCTCCTCAAAGCTGCTTTTATATTTCTGTATTATTAATTTTTGCCACTTTTTTTATTCCATTTCTATTAATTAACCGACTTAATTTTGCAACTGTTCTATTATTGCCCTTTAAGCGGGTTCTGCTGCACATGGCGCTATATAAATTGTCATTTTTAATTAATTAATAATAGTTAAATCACCGAAAAAATTCTCAAGAAAATCCTGGATCTGTATCCAGTGATATTTTAGTAACGAAAACTAAAACTAATACGAAAAAGATCGACCATAGTTAACTAAAACTATAACGAAACGAAAATTGAATTTCCCAACTAAAACTAAACTAAAACTAGAATGGTTTTTCCTAGAACTAACTAAAACTAAAATAAATAAACTCAAATATTCAGTTTCTTTTTCGTTATTTGACAAAAGTTTGTAATTAAAATTTATAATGATCATAGACATAGATGTATTAAGAAACATAAAAAAAATTAATTTAATTTCTTTGGTTTCTCAATATCAGCCTGAAATGTCTAAGAACGTTCTTTTATTCTCAGTATTTGACAGAAGTTGGTGTGTTGTTTTTGCAACCGATATTAATTTGGCAAGTTTAGTTAAACAGTTTTCTGGTCGCAATCGGGGCAGCAGTGTGTGGACTTATTTTAAATTTGAAGAAACAGAAAACAAAAGTCGATGTCTCGTGGCTTTAGCGAATGGTTCAAAATGCGACGCACTTGTTGCAACTAAGAATCCGACTAATCTTAAAAACTATCTCAACATCACCACAAAGAAATTTTTAATGACATGATTGAGTTGGAACAAAATCAATTGAGTGTCAATGCAAGCAAGAAGATTCGAATTGATGGTTAGTTTTAATTTGCTACTATAGTATACTTTACTGAAAGGTTATATAGTAATATAGTTGATAGTATAAGTACTCTCGATAATGTAGCTAGCATGATCATTTTTTTAGAAATACTTGATTTTAACTTATTTATGTAATTTGTTTTAAGTTGAAACATATTTTATGTGTATAGGTTGAACTCCAACCCTATCTACATAAGCAGCCATCAAGTCAACCGCAATTGTCGACAGTCCACTCAACGATGAAAGATTTTCTTCTGCTTTCAGCAAAACTGGCTGGACAGTCAACAAAACAAGTGGTTCTTGATGTGGATCGTGCACTTCTAAAAAACCATCTCACTCAATATATTAAAGAAGTCAGCTCATCTCCATATAATTACAGCCTCACCTCAATTGAGTTCTGGTACCAGAAGCAACAGTTGAATACTTCAGTCCTCTGATTGCGCTGGATCTGATATCGGCACCAGCTTCGCAAGCTTTTGTGGAGCGACTTTTCTCAGTTTGTGGGATTTTGACAGCTGGTAGATGCAACAGGATGGAAAAATTGTTGAATATGCGTGCTTGGTTTAAAGTAAACCAAGATCTACTTGTTGACATGGACAGTTAATATTCATTATATTGAAATAAAAATATATGAGCAAAAATTTCAATCGTGTCGGAAAAAAACTAATAATAACTAAACTAAACTAGAATGATAGCACCAAAACTTAATAAAAACTAAAATAATTGCATTTATGATAACTAAAACTAAATAAAATAAAAATGACTTTAGCCAAAACTAACTAAAACTAAAATGATTTTCATAACTAAAATATCAATTATATTGCAAAGTTGCTGTCTGTATCCTACCTTTCACTTCCGATACAAAATGAATTTATCAGCATCCTTGCATCAACTGTTAGAAATCAATTGCTAGATAATATCAGAAGTAATAAGTATTATGGCATTTTACTTGAATCAACACCAGATATCAGGCATCGAGAACAGTTATCAGAGGTTATACGATTTGTTGATATTGATTTTGTAAGCAAACAGGTTTCCATCACACAATCATTTCTTGGGTATATTCAGATGTATGCAAAGGATGCAACAACAATCGAGAGAGTCATTATGGATAAATTGGCAGCTGACGATATTCCCCTCAATTTTTGCAGATCTCAATGCTATGATAACGCCACTGTGATGTCTGAGCCCTTTTCGGGGGTTCATCTAAGGATTTTGGATAGAAATCACTGGGCCATGTTTGTGAATTGTGATAATTAGAGAGTGACACGGTAATACCGACCGCGGTAAATACCGCGGTTACCGCGGTTATACCGCGGTGACGGGAACAAATTTCAATGATTTTACCATTACCGCGCGGTAACGGGAAAAAAATAGGAGAAAAATTTGCGGTAATGGGGAAAATGTTGACCGTAATTCCGCGGGAACGGTAATGAAGTTTTAAACTAATTTTTAAAAATTCAAAAAAAATTTTTTTATTCTTTTTTGTACTTTGTTTTATCGTCTTTGTACTTCGTTTAGGTAACTCTACCGGGCTATCTTTCATTTTGCATTTCATTTCGGTTGAATGTCCTGGTCTTGAATCGGTTTAATTTCAATAGTACATTTTCGCTTGTAGTTTTAAATAACATGGAAATTGGAAAATGCGACATCGAAAAATTAATTTCAATTAAAAGTGAACGATTGCGATTCTACAAATGTCAAGGCACTCATGGATTGAAGAACTAATAATATTTTTTACTTTCTTATTTCATTTAGAACATAACTATCTTTTTGGAAATTTTTTTAATAATTAACTTCAAAATAAACTTGCATAAAAATTTAAAATGCGGGGACAATGAGGGTTTGGGAATGATAGCTGCGGGGATGGGTAGGGGATGGATTGAGGGGATGGGGTGGGGATGGGGACATGGGGCGAGGGGCGAGGGGACAGTGAGGGGACGGGAAGAGAGTTTTCTTTGCGGGGTGGGGATGGGGAAGAAATGTTGTCCCCGTGTCACTCTCTAGTGATAATCACAGCCCGAATTTGGCAGGGGTTCATTCTGCTAGCCAGGACCCACTATTCGTAACATTATTTGGAACAATTGCGAGTATTTATTTATTCTTTTCTCGATCAACATTGAAATGGGAAGAATTGAAGAAAACAGTTAAGTGTGACTGTGAAACACAATGGAACTCAAGGGTTGGGGCTGTTAAAGCCATTTACGATGGCCTTGATGCATTAGTGGAACTGCTGAAGAAGCTTTCTGAGGATCAGACTGAGTCAGCAGAAACTAGAAGTGCTGCAGTAAATTTGCTGCAAAGCATAACTGAATTTTAATTTTTTAGTTCTTCTGCATGGCTGGAACACAATCCTTAGAAAAATCGACTGAGTGCAGAAGACCGCTAGACACAAAAATTAACATCCATGAATAATCATCTGACCTTGAAGCTCTTCAACAGGATTTCATCAAAATTTGTGACCCATTTGCAAAAGTACATTTGAACAATCGAAGACAAAACGCCAACTGTGGGAAGTTTCAGTTGAAAGAAGTCAGACGAAGGTGACAGATGCCTGGAGAATTGGCACATGATGCAGGCCTAACGGCGGAACAAGAAATAGTTCGCGTTTTGAGCAGTGTCTTCGATCCACTGCGACACAAAATAACGATACGATACGATTTACTCGACTACAAGATCTGAACATGAAATTTGGGTTCTTATTGGATGTACAAAATCTTGTCCAATGTGAAGAGCTCGATGCTCTCCGTCGAAATTGTCAAAATCTTGGAAATTGTAATTGTTGTTTTATGTTAAACAGATACTGTTTAACGTCTTTTGAAGTGGGAGGTGTCAGTGTTTGACCTTTGCATGTGAGTTTGTGTGCGTGTATTGCTGGAGTGCATACTGTCTGAGTTCTATGTGACGAAGAGCACGTATTGTGTAGTTCCGTTTCGGGATATATATATATATATATATATATATATATATATAACATGCAGCTAGCTAGCGAGGATTATGAGAGAGGTATGCAAATATGCAGGCAGGCGAGAGAACTGTGGAAAAGAGAGAGAGTCGATTGTAGTTAGGTAGCGTGTTTCAGACAGTTGACAATTATTCTAGTATATATCTTATTCTTATTATTATATTATTATTCTTAGTAAACTTCTTAAAAATGTGTGATCCTGTGTTATTGAGTTTGAGTCGAGTCGGTGACCTTGAATTGCAGTCATTGACATTCATAATGATGCCACTGTTGACTATCTGGAACAAGTTTAATCTGAAAAAAATCAGACATCCAGTTCAGAGTTTCAGGCGTTACATATCATTGGCAGCTGGCTGAAAATGTTGATTTATTATCTGAAGAATGACAAGCTTTAACAAAACAGAAAACAAAAGCATAACAGCCCATTTTTCAGTCTTTTAGAAATGCTTGTATTCACATTGGATGAATTAAAGAACTCGATCATTATGGAACAAAATACCATTAACTGAGATGACTGCTGCCAAATAAGCATGGTCAATTGCATTAGCTTTTTCATTGGATTGCTCAACTCATAAGCATATGAAACGGGTTCAAACTGCTTGTCCAAATGTCATTTGGTCCACTATTCATATAATCCACACAAAATAATAAGAACTCTGCTTTATACAATGCTTATGTTAGAATTCACTGTTTGTTGTTTGTTTCATGGAATTTTCTAAAGCTTTCTTAAGGTACAACTAAAGGTTGTAAGAAGTTTATTTTACGATCGGGTCACCATAAAGAATTGGATCCTTTTCAACAAAGATATTGGTGTTGGTGATGACGAGGCCGAAGATGAAGGTAGAGATGTGATTATTTTGGAAACTCCCAGCAGTGTCGGGAGTCAGGATATGTCAGTGCTGGACCCCCCTCCTTTTTATTTTATTTCTAGAAATATTATTTAGTATCTTCTATTTTGCCACATATTCCTTTGTTTCAACGAGCCAATCAAAGCGCGTGTTAATTCCCGCAATTATTATTGGTGTATATTTCTTAGTATATCGAGATTTCTACCGATTATTTAGTTATAAAAATCTCGTGGATTATAGTCTATATATATGTTTATAGTCTGTTAAAATTTGATATCTTCGCGGTCAAGATTTAGGGAGCTAATTATATGTTTAGTATTTGTTTATATCGGTTTATTGACTATTCATTGTTATCGACCAATCAGAGAGGTGGATTCTGATTACGTAACCTATTTTTCCTTATATAAGGGAGTCACGATTGCTGTTCAAAAGAGGCTCCGCTTGGTTGTTTTTGTTAAGAGGGAAAGTCCTGCGCGACTGTTTCCACATGGTTTTCTCTAATCGCTAGTTTAAAATCGTGCCTGCTTGCTTTTAAAATTTAATAAAGTTGTTTCTCGAACTTCTTCAAAATAAAGTGTTTGTTGTCAGTAAACGTTGGGGCACGCTACTGACAGGACCACCACAGTCGACTAGCAAGCATCAAAATATTGACAGTTAATATTGACTACTAGCAGGGTACCCGGCGTTGCCCAGGATTTTTAGAGGTTTTTCTGTCTCTCTCGCTCCTGTTTCCTTCCCCGCTTGCTCTCCCGCTCTCGGTCGCTTTCACGTTCCTACCGTTTTCTCGCTCTCGGTCGCTTTCCCGCTCTTGGTCGGTTTACCTTTCCCGCTCTCAGTTACGTTTTCGTTCCCTTTTGTTTTCCCGTTCAAGTTTCCGCTCATTTTCTAATTCCCGTTTCCGCTCGCTTTCCCGCTCCGCTCATTTTGTGACCGATTTTTTTCCCTAAAACCTTCCTCCATTGACTCTCAAGGCTGTGTGAAAATTGCATTACGATCGGATGAATGGTGTAGCAATGCATAAAGGACTTACACACACATAATCTAATTTTTATATATATATATAGATCAGAGGACAGTGATTTTTTATTATAATATGATAATAATATCGTCAAATAGTTAAAATTATGTGAAATAAAAAATGACTGGATTTATCTCCTAATGTCTCGTTATCTCGTTTTATTTTAGACAAAATTTCCACAGTTGACATTTCAGTCGAGATCCCGATATCGTATCGTATTTGTCTCATTATTGGTCGAGGCGTCTCGCATCGTATCGTTTTATTCAAGACAAATTTCAGAAGTCGTATCGTATAGTATCGTTTTTAAAAAAATAACGTGATGCAGAATCCTATTATTTTTAGTTAACTATCTAATACATTCATACACAGAAATGCATTCAATCAACTTAAATTCAGATTAAATAACTTCCATTTGAATAAACACTTGAGCGCCTATTGTTTACATGCTATGAACCCTTGCATCCATGCTCATATGAGCTGCATGCTCCATATGCTATGGTACAGTGATTATTTCGTTAACGGAAATAGACATTAAAACGATAATTATTAATTTTTTTTAACGTAAACTGAAACGAAAACTAGAATAGAAAGTCAAAAAGAACGGAAATAAAAATAAAAATTAGTTAGAACGAAATAGTAATAAAAAAAAAAATTTCAGAACGAAATAGAAATATAAATAACAAATAATTTGTTAAAACTAAATAAAAAAAAATTATTATTAAATAAAATTAAAATTAATTGACTAATACAAATTTAATTGAATTTCTGAAATTTCGCTTCTATGGTACTTTTTTTTAACATGCCTTTGCCGCTACGATTGTTTATTCCTTTTCTATTGTATCTGTGTTTTGGTTTGTCATTATTTATTGAGTCAGAAATGTCGAAAGCTGACGTTGGTTTGTCAAAAATGTTTGCTGGTCGTAAACACGAAAGTTTAGTTTGGAATTGTTTAAATATGATGTCACTACGAACAAAAGTGTTTGTCTAGCGAAATAAGATATTAGTAACATCGATGATGCTTTAAAACTATAAACCAGTGCAGTTTTCAACTGGCCAGTAAAAAATTCAAAAGCGCAGTGATACCAATTTGTTTGTCTTAGCCAGTAATATACCGAACCAGACACAGCTATCTAGAATCTAGATATATCGACGTAATACGTATATCTAGTGCTGACCATAGCCAAGATTTGATACAGTTTTGGATAGCTTGACAGTCTATATATCCGCTACTTTCCCTCTTGGCTTTGGACATACTGGCAGCACCTGCTTCACAGGCATATGTGGAGAAGATATTTTCATTATGTGGCCTTTTGAGCGGAAGGAAGAGACATAGACTGAAAAAAAAACTTAGAAATGAGAGTTTTTTTTAAATTGAATAAACAGTTTTTCAATTGACTTGTGTTTAGTTACAAGTGCAAAATAGGGAGGTTGCAAACGAAACTAAAATTATTATGAATTCAAAACGAAAACGAAACGGTAATAATAATTCCTGGTGCAAAACTAAACTGAAATTAAAATTATTGAAAAATTCAAAACTAAAATGAAACGGTAATAATAATTCTGGTTGCAAAACGAAACTGAAACTAAAACTAAATTTATTTCTGAAACTAATTAATCACTGCTATAGTACTCTATGATATCTGATGACAATACATTAATCCGTTTTCAGATTTAAAAAAAATTAAAAGGAAAGATAATCCTTGAGTGTAATAAATAAACATTTTCAAACCAAACTTTTTGCTTTTATTGGAAGATAAAAGCATTGGGCATTAGTTGAACATATATAGACTTGAAACAACTATAATCTGTGATCTATATATATATTCAACTAGCGCCCAATGCTGGAAGTATGTCAGAATGTGCTTGGCAACATTCAGCGTTCATTACAGAAATAAAAAATCTTTCAACTCAGATTATCAGCAATGACATAAAAGAATGGATCACAAGAAGTCCTTTAACCTCTAATGAGGCGCATATGTATAGCAGCCATGGAAAAAACTTATCTCAATGACTCCATGCACTAGTGGGCAAAGCAGGGAGTGGTCAGTGGTACTACTTTGAGCCAAATGATTTCTGTGTTTTTGCACAGAACTCAAGTTTAAATTATGTGATTATCCAGTCACAACATAAAGCTAAATTATTGAGATCGTACTTCATTAGGATGTACTTAAAGGAATCTAAGTCTGTTATGACTTAGAACAGTTTTTTTTTCTGATTGAATATGCTGCAGTTTCTGTTTGAATTAACTAATGTTACAATCTGGGTTACAATCTGGATAGTGTTCTGGATGTAACAAGAATGCAAACTGGCTGTGATTCTTGTAATTCCATGGTTCAACTCAGTTTGACAATCTAATCTTAGTCTGGAGACTTCTAGGCTACAAGCCTCAAACAAGTAAGTGCGCCATAATTACACTTGTGAAATTTTTAAATGTAGCCGAGTTGTAACCTTTACCGGAAAGCCATTCCAAAGCCTTGGACCACAATGGCAAACATTTTGAATTAATAAAGAATAAAGATGACCAGCTCAGTCTGGATGTCACTCTTGTCCGACCAGCCTAATCTTCATTCAGTCGACTTAGGAAAATGAAAACTCATCGGCACAGCATTATCATAGCGCAAAACAGAGTAATTTTATGTTAGTTCCTGGAGTATTGATATTACTTCATTTGAAATTCTCTTGGTATCTGTGGAGTGTCGAGGAATTTGAAGTTTTACTGTTGGAGTAATCTATCGCCCACCGGATACCAATATACGTGTTTTTAATGCAGAGCTGAGTAACATCTTCGATTACGTTGATAGAAAAAAGATGAAGATATTTCTACTGGGCGACTTCAACATTGATTTTCTTGACAAAGAATGGAACTCACTTACAGCTGAGTTTTTTAATTTACTAGCTTCCCACTGCCTTCTTCCAGCCTTTACAACGCTAACTAGAAAATGCCCTTCAACCGCCACCGCAATTGATAATATATTTACTAATTATCCATTACAGAAGACTCTCGCCAGGAGGATTGTACTCGATGATGTCTCGGACCACTTCCCTATTTTTCTCTCTGCCACATTATCGACAACTGATTGCGTCGGAAAAAATCATGTCTCTTCCTTAAGCAGGAGTTTCGTTAATAAAGAAATTTTTGAGCAAACGCTGCATGGAGCCGATTGGTCTAGGGTAATAGAGGTGGCCGAGTGTGGCGACGCGTCATCCGCCTATTCAATGTTTATCAATAGATACCTTGAGATATATAATAATTCTTTTCCTCTGGTGAGCTGCAGCGGCAAATCTAACGGACCTAACAAGTTTGATAAAGAATGGATGACACCTGAACTTATGCAAAGCTGCAAGAAAAAAAATGCGCTTTACCGAGCATACACCAGGAATCCATCTCCGTCTAACAAACAGAAATTTACTACATTTAGAAACCTCTTCAAATCAACTAAGGTAAAAACCATCAAACAAGTCTACTCCGAAAAGTTTAAATTAAACAACAACAACATGAAAGGAACATGGAAGTTAATTGGGAGCATTTTAAATAAAAAGAACAACATGGAACAATGCAAGACTTTCTGTACGGACGACGGTAATCTATTAACACCATCTTCTGTTATTGCTGAGTCATTCAATAATTACTTTTCTAATATTGGCTCCAACCTCGCAAGAAAGATATCCCCACCGGATACAACGTTTGAAAAATATCTTGGCAAACCTGTGACTCACTCTTTTTATGTCGCACCCACTACGCCCGATGAGATTATCAAAATAGCTTCAAACTTAAAGATCTCTCACAGCTGCGGAACCGATGGAGTCGACCCATGCATCGCACGAAATTCAATTACGGCAATTTTGGTACTATATTTTTCTTGTTGTTTTGGTTATTTTCTTTTGTTTAAGTTTAATACTTATGTTGGTGCTCAATAAATGAATAAAAAAAAACCTAAATCTTTATTTATTTTGAGTATTCTTTTCAATAACAATTTAGCTAAAATTTTGAATCATTTTTACTCAAACCATATTTCTTTTCTCAAACTATCATGCCACTCACAGCTTCTATTGCATTATAACATAACCCCTCCAAGTTTTTTAAAAGACACAAACATTGTTAAACTTAAAAGATGGATTGCTCTTTTGATTTTAACCAAATTAAGATTAATGCTATTGAGTAAGCTTCTGCGTCCCTTAATCGTTATCTCGAAATCAACCGAGATTTCAAAACAATGCGGGAGATTCTGTATCGTTATTAAAACGATACAGCGAGACTTAAATTTTCTTCTTGTATCAAAGTCTCGAAACAAATTCCGAGATTTACAAAAAATATTTTTCAATAAATAACGAAAGTCATACATATTTAATTAACGATTGTCACAACTGTGAATATTTGCAATTGATTATCAACATTGATTAATTAATCTGCCTATTGATTGTATGTGCATATGTGTGTGTGCATTTGTGCACGTCGTCTTGTTTTAATGTTTTTATAAAGTTTTGGCAGCTGAAATTCGGAACTTTCTCAGTCTCATGCTTCTTGCTTGCCACCTGGATTCGCCATTGCCTATAAATAAGGGAGACAAGCAACCCGCTGGGTTTTCTTCACTTTCTTAATTCTTGCATAAAGGTACTTTCTCGTGTTTGTCATAATGCCGCATCACCGGAGCCAAATCTGGGAGTACTTTGAAATAGTTAAAATTTTTGTGAAATAAAAAAATTACGATTTATCTCCTAATGTCTCGTTATTTTTAGTTATTTCGTTTTATTCGAGACAAAATTTCCACAGTTGACATTTCAGTCGAGATCCCGATATTGTATCGGCTTTGTCTCGTTATTGGTCGAGGCGTCTCGTATCATATCGTTTTATTCGAGACAAATTTCAGAAGTCGTATCGTATCGTTTCAAAAAAAAATAACGGGACGCAGAAGCTTACTATTGAGTATAAAAACACTAAATGTAGTGTACAAAAAATCTTTAAACAAACTTTCCCTAGTCTATCTAATTATTTTGTTTGATCATCAAAACAATTTCGCTATAGTAACTAATCTATTTTTTCCCAATTAGCTGGAATAGATGCTATTCTGTAATTTCAAAATACCTGGAATGGATCATTGAAAAAATGTGACAGCGGTTTTTTGGCATCAAGAAATTCTGAGAAATATTTCATAAGCGTCAGCGCCTCTGCTGCCCTTGTTCTTGGTTGATTGACACCTTCCAACTGGTCACCAAGATGAACAACTTTAGTTGCAACAAAATTTATTCTCTCGTCTAAATCTTTGAAGTGGCCAAATGCTGTCTTAGAATTAAAAAAAAACATTTAATTATTTAATATATCTGTCTGGCTGACGAGACATCCTTATCTAGCAACAAAATAAAGCAATCGTACTTGGACATGTTTGTGAAGCTGAGTAACTTTTTGCCAGTGAGCATTTTCTTCTTCTTGACACTGGTCCTCTAAAACATTCACTTTCTGAATTACAGTGTTTTTCATATCTTTGAGATTGTGAATAGTTCTGTCAAAAGTCTGATGTAGCACCATGGGATCAAAACTATCGGAATTAGCTTTTGATCCACCAATGGCCTTCCATGCTAACCTTTCAATAAACTCGTCAGCATCAAATGGATCCTAAAAATTAATGACATTTTCTAAAAAAAAATCTTTAAATTTATTGCTTAAATATTTGCTTAGACATATTTGCTAAAAATTAATTAACTTACAGTTTACAGAATGACATTAAAAATTAAAATAACTACAAAGAAAAAAACTGACATGGGTATGCCACAAAAATTGAAAAGCAGAGTTAGATACATGTTTATAAGTTTATACAGTTATAAAGATAAAAATAGCTTAATAAGTAAAGTTTAACTTGCCTGCTCCAGCTCAACTAATGCCATTTCCAGTACCAGAGAGCGTGGTTGAAGTGACTGCTAAAGAATATAATATGAGATTAAAGACTAAATTAAGAATAATTAAGACTTACGACTGACTAACTAATAACTAATTAAGTAATAACTAAAAAAACAACTAATAGATAACAGACAGAGGATAAAGGAGATGCTGAGTTAGTTAGATAGAGTAGACTCAGTAGATCAGTGTAAGTAAGTGTAGTTTAGGTCACTTTAGTTTTAGTTAAGTTTAGTTAGGACTTATAGACTTATAGGTTAGTGGTTAGTAACTTTACTTACTTTACTAATTACTAATAATTAGTAACTAATTTACTATGGATAGATTATAGAACCCTTGCTAGGCCGAGTACATTTAATATTTATAAAGTTTCTATATTAAATGTGATATACTTTATGATAAAGTTTCGGACATAAACTATAAATTCTATAAAACTATAGTTTAACCGCTATTTATTATTATATACCCCGAAAAATCTATTGTTGCGTTTTAATAGCCAAAAGTAAACTCACTTATATTAAAAATGTTAACTATTAAGAAATACAATCATTCAAAATAATCCTAATCAAATTAAAAATTTGCGAGACAATAAGTTAATCAAAGTGAATGTTTTTAAAAAATATTTAGAAATAATTTGTTTGTAATTAATTTGTTTATCTATATATATAAAAATGAATGTTTGTATTTATGTTAATGTCCTTTATGCATTGCTACACCATTCATCCGATCGTAATGAAATTTTCACACAACCTTGAGAGTCAATGAAAATCAAAACTAAAAAAAAATTTTTGAAATCCGTCACAAAATGAGCGGAGCGGAGCGGGTGAGCGAGCGGGAACTATATATATATATGTATGTGCGTATGTATGTGTGTATGTATGTATGTGTATGTGCATGTATGTGTGTCTGTGTGTGTGTTTATGTATGTACTAGCGGAGATACCCGGCGTTGCCCAGGTTTTTTGAGGTTTTTCTAATGTTTGTCTCTTTCTCTCCCGTTTCCTTTCCCACCTGCTTTCCCACTCCTGTTAGCTTTTCCGTTTTCGGTCGTTTTCCCACTGCCGGTCGCTTTCCCGCTCCCGGTCGCTTTCCCGCTCCCGGTCGTTTTCCCGTCCCGGTCGCTGCCCCGTTCCCGCTCACGTTTGCTCTCCCATTCCCGCTCACGCTTGCTTTTCTGTTCCCGCTCGCTGTCCGTTCCGGGTGCTTTCCCGTTTCTATAATAGACAAACTAACCCACAAACATTCATATATATATATATATATAGTCTTAGCAAATCTATTTTGCGTTTTATAGGCTAACAGAAGTTATGAAAGAATGTAAAAGAGAAAATGAGCGGGAACGGAAACGGGAACGGGAGAGCTACCGTGACCGGGAATGGGAGAGCAAGCATGACCGGGAACGGGAGAGCAAGCGTGAGCGGGAACGGGAAAGCGACCGGAAACGGGAAAGCGACCGGGAACGGGAAAGCGACCGGGAACGGGAAAGCGACCGAGAACGGGAAAGCGACCGGGAACGGGAAAGCGACCGGGAACGGGAAAGCGACCGGGAACGCGGAAAGCGACCGGGAACGCGGAAAGCGACCGGGAACGCGGAAAGCGACTGGAATCGGGAGAGCAAGCTTGGAAGGAAACGCGAGCAAGAGAGAAAATCGATAACAGAACTTCTGAGCGGGAAAGCGACCGGGAGCTGGAAAACGACCGAGAGCGGAAATGCGACCGGGAACGCTACGAACACGGGAAAGTGGAGAAGGGAACGGGAGCGAGAGAGACAAACATTAGAAAAACCTCTAAAAACCCCGGGCAACGCCGGGTAACCCCGCTAGTTTTTAATAAAAATTCACAAGTTTTTTTTACTTTAAAAGTTTTAAATTTTTATTATTGAAAAAATAAACAAAAATTACATTACTTAAACGCGTCACCATTGTATATTCGTTGTTTGCTGTTTGCGGCGCTTTCAAGATTTGTTTTGGTTTATTTTTTATTTATTTACTTGCATTTCTGCTCGATTGGTTAGTAGTAGTTCATAATTTGCGTAATCTAGTTGATGATTTTTGCGTAATGTTGAAAAAGGCGGATTTTATTCAAATCAGTATGTAATAGTGTAAGGCCGTAAGTCAGTGTAGTCAAGTGTAGTGTAGTAGTAGTAAGCCAAGCTTTGAGCGTTGACTTCAGTTTTGGTTCTCCATGCTAGTTTCGATCGAAATTACATTGGGCGTGTTTTTTATTCACCAGGTTATCAACCACACTCACCAAAGTTTTTGTTTATTCATGAAATTTCTCCGTTATGCCTTTTTTTATTCACTGAAGAACCCCTGCTTGTAATCTTTCGTTATAACTATTACCAAGGCAGTAGGCGCCGGTAGCCGGGGCAATAAGCGGTAAAATTGCGGTGTCTACCTGAGTTGCCGACCGCAATGACGTATCAACTTGCCGACCGATGTTTTTTAAGATCGTACTAAGTTGCCGACCTCGTCAAAAAATTTTATTTTTAGCTAATAGAATCGTTGAATCGTTCAAAAATAACGAATCATTTAAATAATCCAACTAAGACTAAAAAGAATCGTTCAATCTTATTTGGTTCATTTACATAATTAGCGTGGAGGCGGAGCTCAAAGAACTTGCCAGCCAATGTCAAAGAGCCTCAACTTTGGTTTATTACTATCACACGGTCAGTTTCTCACGAGGTTAAGCGAAAAGTAAACGTAAATTAAAAAGCAGCTCTACTTTATTCTACTAGCATAATAGAGTTAAATATGCAAATAATGGATAAATAGGTAATCCTGCAGTATAGCGTCCTGAACCGATTTCGATGAAAAATCGCTTTAAAAAACTGTTTAATAGAATAACCATAGAACATTATCAAAACGTATTACGAACAAGTATTTTACAGAAAAACTTACTAAAAACCGACTTTAAGCAAAAATATCCAAAGGCAGTGTTGACACGCGGAGTAATTCAATTCAAGGAATGAAAAGCAAGGAAAAGTTAATATTGAAATAAAATAATAAAACAACGAATAAATTTGAAACGTTGAAAATAAATTGATAATTAATATATATGCAAATAAATTAAATATTAAATAATTTAGTTTAAAAAAATCTAGCGGTCAGTGGAAACTTAGCTATGATAAGTTTATTTTCATTAATTCAATATCTAAAAATACAAAAATAAAGTAAGAAATAAATAAAAAATAACATCAAATCATTATAATAAAAATGAAATCTCCTCGACACGCTGTGGTGGTGGAGGTCGCTGAAGTCTCTCGCGGTCTTTCTTAGTCATAATTAATAATTGCATGCACGGTGCACACGTTGTACCACTGAACACTGCTGCGTGATTTCAAGTGAAGGAAGCCGCTGGGGCGTACTCAGGGCCGTACAGAGGCGTAGCTAGGCTCTTCTGTGCCCGGGGACAGAACACAAAATCTGCACTCCCTACATAACCTCTTTCGGTTTTTGCTCCCGAAAAAAATTGACCGGGGGGGAGTAGGAGCCTTTTTTCTCATATGTTTTGCCAAACCCTCTTTTAAATCCCCCCCCCAATGGCTAGGTACAGTAAAATAATTAAAAAAAACTGTCTCCCTTGCCCCTAACTGGCCTCACTACTCCTCTGGGACCGTAGAGTAGGAAAGAAAAAGAAAACAGTCATATCTATTGGCGTTAAAATGCTAATGCTTGCATCGCTGCTATTCGTTAAGGTTTTGTTGGCTCTGAAAAGAGCCGTTTCTTGGCTCTGAAAAGAGCCTTTTAATGGTTACGCCATCTCGAGAGTTAATTTGGATAGTTTTCAGGGAGTGTAGCGAGGAAGTTGGCAAAAAGGTCCTCCTTGCTGTAGTAGTTTGGTTTTCTGCTCTTATTTTATTGTTTTTCATTTGTCTTAAAGCATATTGACAAAACCGCCGCATTTAAAGATACTGTTTTAGACATGGAGCGGGTTACGCAACTCGTACTTCTAAAGCAAACTAATATTTTTCAATTTTTTACTTCCAAAATTTTTTATATTTTTTTCCTAAATTGTCTATTTTTATTTTAAATGTGTTTAATTTTTATTACCTTTATTCCTACGGTTCACTTCTATCGCTATTGACAAATAGATCTTCATCGGGAACTACGTTAATTTCGGAGTAATTTATAAATGTTCTAAAGTGCTATAATTTTGTTTTTTTTTTTCAGTTATTTATGTTGTAATTAGTCTTTATTTCCCTTATTTATGTTTTAAATATCATTTACGTTAAAAATCCGGCCATTTTTCATCGAAATCGGTTCAGGACGCTATACTGCAGGATTACCGGATAAATAAATAAACTTAACTATTGCGCAGCGAACCAGTAAGAATCATTTTTATTGTTAAGAAAAACATTTTTAATTAATATTAAAAATAATTATTGTTAAAAAAAATTTAATGAAGAATAAAAATATTATTTTTTATTTAAATTGACACTGTACTGAACAGTACGCAACAGTCTGTACGTATCAATTTTACCAGCCACATGCTGGGAGTGTGCCTTTGAAATTCTTTCCTCCAGTCGGATATATTTCGGCTTTCTTCTCGGAGGAGATGCGCCAGCTTCAGATTTGCTTATGTCTTTCTCCGCAGAGGCTTGACAAATCTTGATTGCGTGAATGTAAATAATAAGCTTCTGCGTCCCGTTATTTTTTGGAACGATACGATTTTTGAAATTTGCCTCGAATTAAACGATACGAGACGCTTCGAACAATAACGATACGATACGATTTCGGGATCTCGACTGAAGCGGAAATTTTGCCTAGAGATAACATAGAATGATGAACTATATGCGACAGACAATATTAATAACTACATTAAAGAAATTCATTGAAAAAAAAATATAAATATTAAAAAATTTCAAAATTTATAAAAATTTACCAAATTTAATTTTTTTTACAACTTGAAATAAGTTTCATTTGTTTAGTTTCGGTACATCTATTTGTCTAAATTTAGACTCTAAATAAAACGCTACCGCCGATAGAAAGTATTTATTTACTTTATTTAGTGACGCGGCATGATAATGATGACAAACACGAGAAAGTGCCTCTATGCAAGAATTAAAAAAGTGAAAAAACCCAGCGTGTTTATTTATAGGCGATGGCGAATGCGGTTAGCAATAGCAAGAAAGAAGCTGAGAAAGTTTCGAATTCCAGCTGCAGACGATACGGGCTACGGCACTGTCGTGCACACTACAGGTGGCACACACATACTCAAACACAACCAAGAATATCATCGAGATTATAAAGATATATCTTAGATGAGCTACTATTACGGTCAATTACGGATATCGAAACACTAAAATAATCATTCCAATTCTATGTAACAAATTTGAAAAAATAAGTTTATCAAACAGACTAAACCAAAACATAAACGTAGAATGATCATTACTATTACATTACTCATTATTCTCATTAATAATAATAGTCATCGATGTCAGCGAGTACGATTGCCTTGTAGGGCTTGTAGTATCAGTAGTATGCAGAGCTCGACTAGCAGCCTAATAGGAGCGTGGCTTTTTTGCTGCCGGTTCCCAGACTAAAAATAGTAAATAATGGGGCTACAGGCTGTCTGGAAAACCGAATTTAAAGTGGGGATGATAATAGTTATAAACTTCTGTCAATAGGTAGATTAATTAATCAATGTTGATGAATCAATTGCAAATATTCACAGTTGTGAGAATCGTTAATTAAATATGTATGACTTTCGTTATTTATTGGAAAATATTTTTAAAAAATCCCGATATTTTTTTGGGATTTTTATCGG
Organism: Erpobdella octoculata; assembly: GCA_963978895.1. Taxonomy (NCBI): domain Eukaryota; kingdom Metazoa; phylum Annelida; class Clitellata; order Hirudinida; family Erpobdellidae; genus Erpobdella; species Erpobdella octoculata. The sequence goes on from OZ022246.1 coordinate 18,794,321, forward strand.
GAATGAAATTCTTAGTATCGCTAATTATATAGATACGAGACTTCTTCCGCAGGCTGTATCGTTTCAATGGCGATACGGGATCTCCCGTATCGTTTTGAAATCTCGATTGAATTCGAGATAACGTTATCGGGACGCAGATGCTTAGTAAATAAATATATTGGGATGGACAGGCAAACATTTATTCAGTCCAGAGTGCCAACCCTCCATGGCATTATTAACTTAATTGACATGGAGGCGGAGCTTACCGAACTTGCCAGCCAATGTCAAAGAGCCTCAAGTTTAGTTTATTTACATTAACTCATTCTTTTAACAAAAATACTATTGCTGTAGTATAAATGAATTGTATTATTATTATTATTATTGTTTAAATACAAAATAACAAAGAGTTGTTTTTATTTTCTTGGTGGTCGGCAACTTCATACGCTTTGATAAAACGCTGGTCGGCAAGTTCGACGTTATTGGCGAAAATCGATGGTCGGCAACTCGGAGGTCGGCAACTCGGTACGGCACCAAAATTGCTACCGAGCCGGCGGTTTTGCCAAAACAATTGATTCTTCGATCAATTGATAGAGATGTACATATTTTCTAAAGGGATAGGGTTAGGGTTTAACTTTATGTAGACATACGGTGCGACTGCCGGCTCAGTAGCAATTTTACCGATTATTTCCACGGCTAACCGCCGGGGCAATAGCAGCGACCTAATCTTTCACACAAAGGGCCCGATGTGGCGAATAATACACTATCGGTTATAATTAGCTATAAACACGATGAAAAGTAACCACTACTCTAAACATTATAATTAGTATAATTAATTTATTTAAAATGAGAAAATGTAACTTAATTTAATATTTTATTTGTAATTGAAATATGAAAAAATTTGAGTTTTAAGGAAACGTGTAAAAAATTCGAGTTCTAAAGTAGGCATTTGCACGAAAATTTTAAAATTAAAATTTTGAAAAAAAAAATTAAATATTTGGAAAGAGGTGAAGAATACAAACTCAAATATGAATTTTTTTAAATACGACTTTTATTTGTTGAGTTATAACGATTTGAAGGCCGCGAATAACGACACAAGATCTAACACGTTAAGCGCTGAAAACATGATGCATACAGCTAACGTGCAGCTGAGGGATGAGTACGCTTGGTTTGAGTTGAATAAACAAACTGCTTCACTTGATTAACTTTCAATTATTAGGTCAAATTTTGTTTCAACTAATGTCCAGGGTCCTACATCATGTTAAATAAACTTAGCTAGCTTCCTATGAGACATTTTAATAAACTTGCGGTTGCTCATAAATTGTTAAACAAACAAACTGCATCTTGCTTTCCCAGGGAACCAGTTCTTCCAACTACCTATGAATTTGACTGAGAAATTTGTCGCGTTTTAAATATCAATAATTTCTCTTGGAGATTACTTACAGTTACTAGCCATTGACTCTGGCGACATTGCGTTACTGTCGTTGTTAGACCTCTCATCGGCATTCGACACGGTCGATCATGATATACTGCTGGAGAGACTTAAGCTATCCTTTGGCGTCCAATCAACGCCTTTATCCTGGATAAAATCATATTTGTCAGAACGATCTTACACTGTCAGTTTTTGCGGGGCAAGGTCACAAGTTGACAATGTCTATTGTGGTGTACCACAAGGATTTGTCCTTGGACCACTACTTTTCATTTTATATACTGCTGACATTGAAAAAATAATTCAGTCATTTGGCTTATCTGTACATTTATACGCCGATGACACTCAACAGTACTGTAGCAGCAGACCGGTTGATGCAGCCACCCTTAAAAGAAAAACTGCTGAGTCAGTACAACAGGTGGCACAGTGGATGGCCTCCAACAGGCTTCAACTGAATGCTGGCAAAACTGAATGTATGTGGTGTGCCACGACGCGTCGACAGTTCATTCTTGACTGCTGCCCAATTGACCTAGGTGGTTCAAATGTCACTCCATCTGTTATGGTGCAGGACCTTGGTGTGCTGCTCAGTTCAGACATGTCCATGACTGGTCACGTGGGCAAGGTGGTCGGAGAGTGCTATTACAAGCTGCGACAACTCAAGACATGCAGACGATGCATACCAGTAACGGTTGCGTTGTCACTGGTTAATAGCTTTGTTGTTTCAAAAATCGACTATTGCTCTGCTTGCTGATCAGCCTGACTGTGTCCTCTGTCGCTTTCAGTCAGTACTCAACACTGCAGCGAGACTTGTTTTTGGTCTGAAGAAATTTGACCACATCTCAGATATCATGCGTGACAAACTTCATTGGTTAAGGGCTTGAGAGCGTGTCGAATTTAAACTGTGTCTGCTGGTTTTCAAGGCCATGCATGGACTCGCGCCTGAATATATCACATCAATGTGCTTGCCCGTCAGTTCAGTTGAATCTCGTCGGCGATTGCGTTCTGCGACCGCTGGAGACCTGGTCGTGCCTGCGACGACTACCAAGTTTGGACAACGGGCCTTTTCTGTCGCTGCTATTAAAGCATGGAACTGTCTTCCCATATCTATTCGTTTATCTTGTTCTGTTGAGGCTTTTAAAAAAGCTCTTAAAACACATCTGTTCATTAAGTCTTATAACTAAACTTTTTTTTTTGTGTTTATCCGAGGTTTTTGATGTTTTGTACAGCGCTCTTGTGATGACTATTCCATTGTACTGTGCTATATAAATTATCCATATTATTATTATTATTATTATGAAATTTGGATATGTTATAGATTAATGTTGATAGAATATATATATATACCAAGTCTTAGAAACGAGGACCACCTAATAAAAAATTATGTGCAGATAAACATAACTAACAATCTACGCAACTACGCCGCTGATCGACGTGAAATCGACGTTGGATTTGCAAAATTTACTCGTGTTTTAAATATCAATAATTTCTCTTGGAGAGTACTTACAGTTATGAATTTTGGATATGTTATAGATTAATGTTTATAGAATATATATACCAAGTCTTAGAATCAAGGTGCACCTAATAAAAAAAATCCTAATTAAAAAGTTATACGAAAGCAAAGTTTAATCTAATAAACACGCACAGAGAAACCACGCTCCGGATCGACGCCAGACTTACAAATTCACTCGGGTTTTAAATATCAATAACTTCTATGGGAGAGCACTTACAATTATGAATTTTGGATATGTTATAGATTAATGTTGATAGAATATATATACCAAGTCCTAGACACTAGGCACCCCTAATAAAAAAATTACATGCAAACCAAATCATCACTCATTTCCAAAAGCAAAATCTGTGGAGGCGCGAATTTCGATCTTGTATTAATAGGTATCGTTGGAAAGCTGCACATCACCAGAATACCTTGGTCTAGTTTATTATTTCTTAAACCTCATTGGACAGAAGTTATAGACAATGAATTAACATTATCTTCCCGCGAATCTTCGATACCGCGATCAAGCTCTGCCGCATCATCTTCACAAGCGCACATCTTGCAGGCTATGCGACTGCCTATTCTAAAGAGAATTAGGTAAACGTGGAGAATAGCTGCAGAAATTATTTTCTGTGTTTTTAATCACTTTTTCCCTTATAATAAATATATATTTGTAATCACAATAATAACTCCAATTTAATGATCCAAGCAGTTTAGCGTAGTCAAAAATAAAGTTATTGGCAAAAAAAACAACAATCAGAAGATAAAGTATTAATCACGCAGTCAGATTAACATTATTTACAGGAAAAATGACAGTTTCTCCGTTATGCCTTGTTTTATTCACTTGAAGAACCCCTGTTGGTAATCTTTCACACAAACGGCCTGATGTGGCGGAATAATACACTATCGGCTATAATTAGCTATAAATACGATGAAAAGTAACCACTACTTTAAACATTATGATAATTAGTATAATTAATTTATTAAAAATGTAATATAATTTAATTTAATAATTTATTTGTAATTGAAATGTGAAAAAATTTGAGTTCTAAAGAGAATTAAGCTGGTCAGATTCGTGTAGCGTGTTAATTATTAAAAATGAACAAATAAAGAATATATGGGGTTACTTATGGTTTTCCTATCTCTCGCCATAGCTGAAAATATGGCCGGAAACACTGACAAAGCGAGACGAAGCTCGCTTTCAAATATTCAAATGTTGACGTTGCCTCGAATAAATTATTATGTGTTACATTTATTCTTGAGGGTTTTATATATTTAAAATACTATTACTTAATTCAAGCCGTTCAGAGTTACCAAGCGGTGAGTTTTAAAATTTAAAAAAAATTTATAACTGAGTTAAATAAATTTTGTTTAGAAACTAATTTTTCTTTTTATTCATTTCGTTCATAAACTCAACGTACCTTACAACTGCGATGTAAATAGTGCTTCTAGGGGTACTACTTACCGTTTTTCAAAGTCTCTCAAATTACGATAAATGTTTTTTTACTTCAATCTGGTATAAAATTTGTTTTTTTATGTTAATGTAACAAAATAAAGTAGTATTTTATTGGAAGAATCGGCCCCAACCGCTTATGTGAAAGTTAACCCCCCTGCTCACTCTCACCATGGTGAATGTGGTTTTTTTAACCAAGAGCGTTTGTCCAGGGTATGAAAAAAATTAACAAGTTATTATGGAAAAACAAATTGCCTATACTGTACATGTAACATGCAGTAAACACTGCAGTATTATGTGTTGCTAAAACATTTCTTTTCATTACTTTTTTATTGCCCTGATACAAAATCCCGTGGGTAGGCAGTTACACACAAGAAGCACAGAAGGATTTCTGCGGCATACATCTATCAAATAAAGTTAACTATTCAGCTATATCTTACTATTCAGCTATATCTTACGAAAAGGGTGTAACAAGGTTTTTTATAGCTCACTTAATAATGGGTTCATATAATAAAATAAGCCATTAAAATGCCTTCATTTGATGAAGAGTATATAAATAGTTCACTTGCCTTGCCTTTTGATTCAAAATTGAGTAATCTGGTTTTTGGCTCGCTGCTTTTGATTTAGTGGTTATGTCGTCCATTTTTTTTATCTATTCAATTGATATTTCATAATAATAATAGGATGGCCTAAAATATATTTAATTAGCATTTGAAGTTAAAGGCTAAATGCGCCAAAAGCTGTGCTGATGCAACAAACCTCATTATAAATGCAGCTGTGTATCTTGGAATAATTTTTGTGTTATATTTGTTCTATCATATAGGTTATATATTTCTTTATTTTTCATTAAAAACTACTTTTGTTGCATATTATATACAGCTAACTAATTTGGTTTTTTCAGAGTCTAGAAACAGAGCATTATGTCAACTTCGCAGAAGCACCGAAACTTCGTATCTGAACCCATGGGTGACAAGCCTGTTACGGATCTGGCTGGCATTGGCCCAGTTCTTGGTGAAAGGCTGAGCAATGAAGGATTTGATAAGGTAACATATAACACCAAACAATATTGAATATTCAATGCAGCACTTATCTGTTAAATTTTTGTGTTAGGCTTATGCTGTTCTGGGACAGTTCTTGGTGCTGAAAAAGAATGAAGAGGATTTTAAAGATTGGCTTAAAGAAACGTGCAAAGCCAACGCAAAACAAGCAGATGACTGTTACACATGCCTTGTGGGGTGGTGTGAATCTTTCCTATAATTTGTTTTCTCTGGTAAATGGTGGCTAAGGCCTACATCATGCTTGTTGTGAAGTGTTGATTTTCATCGTACTGTTGATATGTTCTGTAAATTTTTGAATAATTTTATACTGTGTTGAAATTGTCTATCAATGGGTGTATTTAAGGTTGAAAAATACACTTTGAAATTTGAAAGTATTCAATACACTAAATATTTGGTCCAGTAATGTATTCGGATATAGCGTACTTAAATATTGGTCCCAATTACAGTATTTCATCATGATTATAACAGATTATTTAACCCATTTACAAATCAGAAGCTTTTATTGCACCCATGGGAATTAAAAAAGTAACACTCAAGTTATCGATCGTGTACCAATTCCTTGACCAGGAAAGGTCTGGCTACCATTTGGTCTACCTATTGTACAAAAATTTTGGCTTGCTAATGCTGGGGAATTTCTTTTCTTCTGACATTCCAAAGCAGATATCTCTGGCTGCATTGGAATGCTATGATATATTTTTTAATTTTGTGTGCTTTTTTTTATAAAAAAAATCTCCCTCTTTCTATTTCTCCTCCTGATGACTACCACAACTTTCTAACTACTAAAATAAATAACTTTAAATCTTCTAATACTAGTCCAACTCCTATTTTTTCTAAATTCTCGACTGAAACTTTTACTTTTTCTCCTTTGTAAGAGCGAAACTAAAAAGGGCGAATGCTAAAAAGAGCGCACGATAATAAGGGCGAAACTAAAAAAGGCTAACAACATAGAAAAAGGGAGAGAGAGAGAAAAAGCGAGATAGCAGAAGAAAGAAAGTTGGTTTGTGCTGCTAGTGTGTGGGTAAAATTATTATAATATTTCATGTTTTCGCTTTTTTGAGGTTCGCCTTTTTTATTGTGCGCTCTTTTTAGTTTCGCCCTTTTAACTTTGTTTACTAGACTTCGTTTTTATATTCAAGAAAAAACGGGATCATATTGTAGAAGAAGCAGCGGCGTAGCGAAGGTACCTATCTGGCGCCCGGAGGCAAGGTATAAAAAATGCGCCCCATCTTCCACTGTTGGACGACCAAACCGAGGGAACTAAATGCGTCCAAGCCATATCGGGGGCTCCGTGAGCCCCCTCCCTAAGAAAATTTAAAAAATCACTTGTGTGAAATAGGGAAAAATACAATTTGTTAATTTTTCATGTTCAAAATGACTAAAATTTGGTAAAATTGTTGTCTTTCCTTTTGCTTTTTGGCACCCCCAAAGCCTGTCCCCTTTGGCTACTCCACCGAAACGAAGCAATAGGTCTTATTGCAAAAAAATACGACATTCCAATAGAAAAGAGAATTCGTCGTAAAAATGAATGGCTGAAAATCAAAAGGATATTTCTGAATGTCTCAACTGATTCAGTACGGAGGTTCAAACTAGATCAAAATCTTTTGAAGATGTAGCTTCATCGTTCTAGGTTGTCCAGACCAATCGGCAAACATCGAGGAGTTAAAATTATCTGTATCAAATTTAACTGGCTTGTATGATGACTGATGAGGTATCAGAAGCAAAACTTCTCTTAGAAATACCAATGGTTGAGAAAATGTTTAAAAGCAGCCAATGTTCCAGTGTCTGATTGGATATCCGTAGACTTTTTGAAATTCATCGTGGAATGGGATTTACAGAATCCCTTCCAAGTCTTATCATAGCAATAAATTTATTTATGACCATTTGGTCATCTGTTGTTCTGTGCAAGAGGAGCTTTAGTAAATTAATCGAAAACTACTTTCAGTCAACATGAGGCTAAAAAATCTTGCAATGTTAACGATCAAACACGAGGCAACATAAAGTATTAATTTTGAGGATGTGGTTTTCGAGTTTACAGTTGTCAAAGCTAGAAAGAAAAGATAATAATTGAAATATTTTGAAAGGAATAGTTTTTGCAAGTTTATTCTAAATATGTTTAAAATACTTGATTGGTAGTTTTGTAATTTGATGTTCAATGAGTTATAAATTTGCAAATGTTTATAGAAGTTGTTTTATTGAAGTCATACTTTACGCTTACCTGATTTTTTATATAATGTTTATTTTATCTGTTTTCGAGGGGTGACACCATCGATATCCGCCCCGGGTGTCACCCATGCTAGCTACGCCACTGGGTCAATGACATCGTCAAAATCTGTCTGTCTCGTAAGCTCGTTTTCAATGGATAAAACAGCCGGATCCGACAATCTCGACTGGCTAATGGTGGAACGGAAGTAATTCTTTATAAGTTTAATTTTGGAGAAACTTCTTTCACACTATGCCACAGAAATTTAACACATAATGTCAGAAAAAATCTTAGAGTCAGTGTAAGATATGGCAATGACTCAACAAAGTCCCACTTGGTGATAAACTGTAGAAACCGCAGTACAGGCCAGTGTTTATAGTTTCTTCTAAGTTTATTTCGGCCGATTTCGGCTGCTTTTAGGTGTCGCCTTAAACAAAGGTCTTTAGACAGCTCATTGTACACGGCTGTGAGTTTGGCAACAGACAACTGTTATTTATCGTTTTTTATAAAATTGTTATAATTTGAAAAGTTTTAATGAGTGGTTTTTAGTAGTGAAATTTTTTTGCTTTCATTGTGCAATAATTTTTCCAAAGCTTAAGAAGACGACACTTGATCCTGACGATCCAAAAAATTATCGTCCAATCTCTAATCTCTCATTTGTTTCAAAACTTATTGAACGAGTCATATATGTTCAACTCCTTACACACATTGAAGTAAATGAGTTACTTCCTCCAATTCAATCCGGCTTTCGCCGCTTTCACTCAACAGAATCAGCGATCCTGAAAATCTATAACGATGCCCTCCATGCACTCGACCAAGACCAAGTGACCGCACTGCTTCTCCTCGATTTCAGTGCCGCCTTCGACCGTGTTGATCACGGGCTCTTACTCCAACTACTGCGCATCACCTGCTCAATTTCATCTAATGCTCTCCTATGGATTGCATCCTTCCTCTCCGACAGAACCCAGGTCGTCCGAACGGGGGATGATGAGTCGATGGTCTCCAGAGTTCTTTCTGGCGTTCCGCAGGGTTCCATTCTCGGACCCCTACTCTTTGTTTTAGATACTACTGAGATCTACCACATAGCAGTCTCCCATGGCATCTCACTCCAACTCTACGCTGACGACGCACAACTCTACACTCACTCTACTGTTCATGATGTCCCCACTGCCTGTAATAGACTTGCCGCATGCGTTGTTGAAATTGGATCATGGAGTGCCTCCACGCGTCTTTCTTTGAATCCTGCTAAGACGGAACTTATCTGGCTTCATCGGAAAAGATCCTCCACCTGTTTCCTTGAAAACCGTTCCCTAACCCTGGATGCAAACACAACAATTTCTCCTGTATCGATGGTCCGCAGCCTTGGAGTTCTATTTGACGGCTTCTTATGCTTGTCCCCTATGTCTCATCAGTTGCTCGAGCTTGTTTCTTTCATCTTCGTCGTATTCATTAAATTAGGCCATCTCTCGACCGCTACTCTCTTAAAACTATCGTCCAAGCACTTGTTCTCTCAAGACTGGACTACTGTAATGCTGTCCTCGAACGACTTCCAGTTACGACTCTTCACCTCTGTTCTTCATTCAGCCGCTCGTCTGGTGGCTCATGCTTCTCGCCGGGATCATATCTCGCCAATCTTACGCCAACTATGTTGGCTTCCTATTTCCTCCAGGATCATCTTCAAGCTCTGTCTTCTAATTTATAAAATCTTCAATAACCGCTCTCCAATATATCTACTAGAGTCTCTCATTCTATGCTCTGATTGCCCCGGCAGACAGAAACTTCGCTCCTCCTCCCGACGGGATCTTACTGTCAGAGGCGTGGATTCAGCAAAATGTTGAGGGGGGCGAAGATTTTTTAACTCAAACCCAGAGAATCTTCAAACAAAAAATGACCATCCCAATATACATTTGTATGTTGTATGTTCATGTAAATCATCATATTAGTTTAAAAAACAGTTTAAAAAGTTAACTTTTATTTTATATTGAATGCAGACAAAAAGCGTTTAAATTATGAGTGTAACAAAGGGTATCGACGTTCTTCCATTTTTACAAAATTGTCCACTGAATCAATGGATATTAATCAACAAGTATAATAAATATTGCTTTCATCAACACTAATCTAAATACTCAATCGTGTGTGAGCTAATAAAAATAATTTAAATGAATTAGAAAAATCTTGGTGAGAGGGCTCAAGCAACCGGGTAGAATAAAAATATGGTAATAGTTCTTCAAGCTAGGACAGATACACAAGTCAAAATTTCATACGATTTCGATCGGATGGACCGAAAGCAATCAATCCATTAAATTTCTATAGTGCTATTTCCATGGCGTTCAATAGCGCTCGGACACGAACTTATTAAACAGATAAGTTTTAAGCCCGACGGAAAACAGTGAGAAAAGTAGATTTAGTAATTGAAGTATGAAGAGAGTTTCAGAGAAAGGGACCAGAGTAGGAAAAAGAGCTTTTAGCAAAAGAATGCTTAACAGAAAAGAAGAGTGGAGAAAAGCAATTTTTTATTTTAAACATTAGTAAGCAAATTTTAAAAATCACCCTATATCTAAGTGGAAGCCAGAGAAGAAAAAAAAGAGATGGAAAGATATGAGAAAAGTAAGAGGTGCGAGAAACTAAGCATTAATAGATTGAAAAATATTAGCAGTAGATTATAAGTAATATAATTCAAAAAGTATGATAAATACTGTTTTTTTCAACTAATCTAAATACTCATTCATGGATTAGCTAGAAAAGATATTTTTTCTATTTAGTGGAAAAATCTTGAGGGGGGCCATGGCACAAAAAGTCAGCAAAATATCTTTCCTCTGGTATCCAACTCGATATAAAAACGGTCCAGACACTCTAACATTGCTCTCTTGGTCTCATGCTGCAATGACAATCTATAGCATCTCTTGCCTGACATTCTTCTTTTTCTTACGATTCTTTTCTCCGTAGAGATATCAAGTTCTTCTCATTTCGCAAGTGCCTGCTCTTCCTAAAAGATCTTAAAAGCTCTTAGTTTTGTTGTTGCAACCATATCTGGTTGCATGTACTTCTGTGCTGTGTCTACTTCTTGTAGAACAACACCCCAAAAATATAAGAAAGAAATTAAAAAAAAGTCGCATTTGCTGTTCAGATTTTCATCAACGATGAAGGAAGGAAATAAAGTTTACAAATGACGTTTTGATAGAAAGGAAATTGAAAAAGTCACTCCAGGCTAAAATGGTAGATCTCATTTTAATTGAAGACAAAAAGCTGGGGGGGGGGCTTCTTAACTCTACATGGGCGTGAGGGCGGGTCGCCCCTCCCCGGCCTGCTGCTAAATCCGCACCGTGTAATTACATAATAATATAATGATAAATGAATTCTATTTTCTGATTATTTTCGCACCTTAGCTGGTTGGTTGGTTGGCTGATTGATTGATTGATTGATTGATTGATTGATTGATTGATTGATTGATTGATTGATTGATTGATTGATTGATTGATTGATTGATTGATTGATTGATTGATTGATTGATTGATTGATTGATTGATTGATTGATTGATTGATTGATTGATTGATTGATTGATTGATTGATTGATTGATTGATTGATTGATTGATTGATTGATTGATTGATTGATTGATTGATTGATTGATTGATTGATTGATTGATTGATTGATTGATTGATTGATTGATTGATTGATTGATTGATTGATTGATTGATTGATTGATTGATTGATTGATTGATTGATTGATTGATTGATTGATTGATTGATTGATTGATTGATTGATTGATTGATTGATTGATTGATTGATTGATTGATTGATTGATTGATTGATTGATTGATTGATTGATTGATTGATTGATTGATTGATTGATTGATTGATTGATTGATTGATTGATTGATTGATTGATTGATTGATTGATTGATTGATTGATTGATTGATTGATTGATTGATTGATTGATTGATTGATTGATTGATTGATTGATTGATTGATTGATTGATTGATTGATTGATTGATTGATTGATTGATTGATTGATTGATTGATTGATTGATTGATTGATTGATTGATTGATTGATTGATTGATTGATTGATTGATTGATTGATTGATTGATTGATTGATTGATTGATTGATTGATTGATTGATTGATTGATTGATTGATTGATTGATTGATTGATTGATTGATTGATTGATTGATTGATTGATTGATTGATTGATTGATTGATTGATTGATTGATTGATTGATTGATTGATTGATTGATTGATTGATTGATTGATTGATTGATTGATTGATTGATTGATTGATTGATTGATTGATTGATTGATTGATTGATTGATTGATTGATTGATTGATTGATTGATTGATTGATTGATTGATTGATTGATTGATTGATTGATTGATTGATTGATTGATTGATTGATTGATTGATTGATTGATTGATTGATTGTTTGATTGATTGATTGATTGATTGATTGATTGATTGATTGATTGATTGATTGATTGATTGATTGATTGATTGATTGATTGATTGATTGATTGATTGATTGATTGATTGATTGATTGATTGATTGATTGATTGATTGATTGATTGATTGATTGATTGATTGATTGATTGATTGATTGATTGATTGATTGATTGATTGATTGATTGATTGATTGATTGATTGATTGATTGATTGATTGATTGATTGATTGATTGATTGATTGATTGATTGATTGATTGATTGATTGATTGATTGATTGATTGATTGATTGATTGATTGATTGATTGATTGATTGATTGATTGATTGATTGATTGATTGATTGATTGATTGATTGATTGATTGATTGATTGATTGATTGATTGATTGATTGATTGATTGATTGATTGATTGATTGATTGATTGATTGATTGATTGATTGATTGATTGATTGATTGATTGATTGATTGATTGATTGATTGATTGATTGATTGATTGATTGATTGATTGATTGATTGATTGATTGATTGATTCTCTCAATTCTCTGGCCCCTGAATAGAGATATGGCTTCAATTAGCAGACCGATAAAAAATAATTTTAAAATTAGCTAATAATTAAAGCCAAAACTTTTAATATTTAATTTCTAGTAGATGAACATAATTATTAAAAACCGGTTCTAAGAATTCGGTGAAATTTCAGTCCCGAGAAAATTAGCGTCAACCATGTGATTGCATCCCAATTGTCATGTGCGTTTGTTGTTTTAAAACCTTCCGTAACAGCTGACTTTTTCAATGCGAACGAATCTTTTGATATTAATTTTTAATTGAGTCTTAAGCGTTAAGGTGTCGAAATGGGCCTTAAGACTTTTTTAATTTTTGTGTTGGTTAATATTACTTGCGCTTGGTCAGGAAAATTGTTTTTTGAACCAAAAGAAAATTCCTTGCACGCAAAGAACGAAACAGAGCCTGTTCATTGGGTTTTACTGGTGGCAGGATCATCGGACTATTATAACTATCGCCATCAAGTAAAATTTGATTTAAGATTATTCTCTAGTATAGCGTTCTAAATCGATTTCGTTAGTATATCGTTAACGTTAATACAGTAGTAGTAGTTCTATGCGCCATGGCAATAAGCGGCGAAATTGCTATTGCCATGGCGAAGGTTTTTTGTAACTATAACTAATTTTTTTTAAATAATTAGTTCTTATAGATTTTAAAACTATTTTATTAGCATATTATTTAGCCTAATTGATTTAATATACAGGCATAACCTCAATGGTTCGACAAAAAGTCCAAGTTCTGAAAGAGTTTTAAAACTCATATTTATTAACTAGTGGTTTTGCCCGTCCCAAGGACTGATGTTTTAAAATTACGATGTACTTTGGATACATTTGATAAAAAATAGTCAACAAAAACAAAATGACATTTAATAACCATAAAAAATTTTTTTATATATAAGCAAATTTAATGAAATTTTTTATTGTGTTTAAATTTTTAATTTACTAAAGTATTTCATATAAATTCAAAGGATGTGAAAATTAAAAAGTGCAATAATTAGTTATTAAAGAATTTCAGTATACACGACATTTCTTGTGAATTGACGGCCATCGTTGAGAAGTGGTCCTTGCTTCTGAGATTTTTTAAAATCTCCTTATATAATATTTTTTGATTGCAGCACCACTTCTTTTGATCTCTAGGACTGAGAGTGTATATAGGTACAATGGCAATAAATTCTTATGTGCATATCGATATCATCTATACGACTAATTACGTAAACGTGACAGAATCAGTGAGTGAGTGAGTGAGTGACGAGGGCCTAGATATTTCGGAGTTCTGCGACTCCATTATCAAGCCTCGAAACTAAATAAACAAAGAAAAACAGTAAAGCTAATATTTTTGAAACAAATGATATGCAAAAATTAAAAGATGTACAGGTTATATTATATTAAGGATTGTTTTTATTACATGAATATGCAATGCTTCTTTAAACATAAAATAAGCAAAAAAGAAAATTTCAAACTCTTAATTACAAATTATTTATTTTTTCTTCTTACCGTTATATTAATATTATTCAATAAATAACCAAATTTTTCATCACTGGGCTCACTGTGTTTCTCCTGAAACCCCGACATATCCGCATCAAGAATCGCACGTATAGAAACCTAAGACCTGTCAACCAGCACTGCAAGCTCCTCGACCACTCCAAGGATATATATATATATATATATATATATATATATATATATATATATATATATATATATATATATATATATATATATATATATATATATATATATAAGTTATATATAACTAGATGTGGACCGATTATCGGTATTGGCCGATTATCAGCCTTTTTGCCGACAATAGGTATTGGCTGTTTCACAATCGGTATTGGCCGATTAGTGCTATTTCTATTCTTGCAAAATGCAAAAACAATGGATTCAATCAATACATGTTAATAAATAAATTGTTGTACACATTTGTAATGAAACAAATCAATAAATGAAAGTATATGTGTATTGTATGTTTATCATTTAGTATCATTAAAGTTAGAATGCAGCCATGTTAGTGCATAGAAAGAAGCCGATATGTTTTCAGTGACGTTTGATTAACAAATTTAGTTTTTTCCACTTACATGAGACATATTTTATATATGTTCCCTGAGATATCAGAGATAAGAGAACAACCAACTTTTATTTTAAAATATAAGATAAGTATACTTTAGAGCTATACTAACATTGGTCATCAACCTCAAAATTTGATTACCATCTCTAATGTTGGCTGGATCTACCAGTGTTGATTTAAGCAGAAAATAACACAGGGCGCTATACTACGACAGCTAATAGATAACTATGAGAATTAATAATAGACAACTAATAGATAACTATGAGAATTAATAATAGACAACTAATAGATAACTATGAGAATTAATAATAGATGACTAATAGATAACTATGAGAATTAATAATAGATAACTAATAGATTGATTTTATAGCTCCTCTCAATGAAATCATTTTTAATTGATTAAATAACACTATTAAAACAAAATATTGTATCAATTTATAAAGGCCGATGTCTGTCATGCATATCAGCTTGTCAGAAAACATGGAGTTCCACCAGAGCGCATAGTGACCATGATGGTTGATGACATTGCTTACAGTTCAGAGTAAGTATTTAATTGAGGAAATTATAGGAATTGAATATGCTGTATAGTGTATAGTAGATTTTCTAATTGTCACATTTCTTCTGTTTATTTCAATTGAGCAAAAATCTCAGAAACTTTATTCTGTTGTACATTTTTCACGAGTATACTATTAAGCTTCAATTATCATGTATATGTATAATTTGCAATGTTTTTAGATCATCCCAAGTAAATAAGAGTCTATGACCCATATAACATTCTTTTCTTATTCCATATTTTTTCAATAATAATTTTTGTATACTTCATTTTTATTTATTTTAATATCTGTAAATAGAGGGTTTCCAAAAATCTATCAACCTGTAAAATTTTACAATTTATAACTAAGTGCCTCTGTATTTAAGAAATCCAGTTCCAGGAAAAATCTTCAACAAACCAGGTGGTCCTGATGTTTACGAAGGTGTCATCATCGATTATAAAGGAAATGTCAGTAGACTTTTTATGACTTAATTTTCAATCTATAAATTTGTGCACTGATATAATTATTAAATATCAGTTCATGATTTTTTTTTAATTTCACCACAAAGGATGTCAATCCGAAAAATTTCTTAAGTGTTCTTAAAGGAGATGAGGAGGCAATGGCCAACAAAGGATCAGGAAAAGTCATTAAAAGGTTACAAAATGAATAAATATAAATGTTTTTAGTATTTCCACTTTCTCTTTCTTAATTTCTTTTTTGTAGCCAATAAGTCTAGAATGAATTTTAGTTTGTTTTTCTTATTACTTATGTTTTGTTTGTTACACTTGGTTGTAAAATTAATTAATTATTTTCAGTGGGCCAAATGATCATGTGTTTGTTAATTTTGTTGATCACGGAGGAGATGGTGTTTTGTGTTTCCCATCTGATGATGTAAGTTATCAGCATTTTAATTCATTCATCCTTTTTTTTATAACTAATTGACTTTCTGTTATAAGCCATATAAGTCTTCTCTTAATAATACGCCCTTTGTTAATATGGGCATAATTTATTTAGCAATTAACTTTAAATTAACCAATACAAAGTCAATTTGCTCAAATTAATATTTTTATGCTTTGGATAACTTAATTCATTTTCTTTAATAATTCACTTTAAATGTATCTCTTCATTTCCATATTTAACTTAAGCGAAATGAGTGATTTTGAGCTGCTTCACAAGATGTCAAAAGACAATTCCTAGTTATATATTATATCCATTACTAGAGCATTTATGGTAAAGGAGCAAAAAAACTAGCAAAAGATATTTGTTTGGCTAATTTTACCCTTATTGATACATCAGATTTTCTTTAAGAAAACAAAGTTGTACCTTTAGAATTAAGTTTGTCATTCCATGATACTGTGTTGCATCTTTCTGTTAATTATAATATTAGCAATTTTATATTCCAGCTTAAGTGTTATTTAAAATTCACAATTTTCTATTTGAATCTTTATTTTTAAATTGGAATAATTTTCCAGCTTCATGCTGAAGAATTTATGGAAGTTCTCAAAGATATGTATAAGCAGAAAAAGTTTGGCCAAGTAATCATTATCAATTTCTTTTATTGATTTTAATATTAATCTAAGTATTAATTTGATTATTATTTTAATAACTTATTGTATTTAATTTAAATTTCTAAACATTTTTAACAGATGGTTTTATATATAGAAGCATGCGAGTCAGGATCTATGTTTGAAAATCTTCTTCCTGACAACATGAATAGTTAGTTATTGTTTCCTTCTACAGGTTTTTTGTGGCTGTATGAGACTGATAATTATTTTCTGCAAAATATTAAGCTATAATTAATCTACATTTGCCCCTGTATCTCCATCCTTGAAAAGGGAGGGTTTGGGAAAGGTTTGTCAAACCATGGTTTGTATATTTAGCATTTCATCAGTTGAAGTAATGTTTTTTTCATAGAAATAACTTTACTTGATGATCACAAATATTTTAAATATAATTTTTATTTGTTTCAGTTTATGTTACAACAGCTGCAAATGCTCACGAGTCATCTTATGCTTGTTATTATGATAAAAAGTTGCAAACCTACCTTGGTGATGTTTATAGTGTTAACTGGATGGAAGACTCTGATCAGGTTAGCCTGAGCTTTTTCAATATCGAATTTGTGTTGACTTAAATTGATTAAATATGTGATTAATTTAATCAAAATATTATTTTAGGAAAATCTAAACTTGGAGACACTGCACAAGCAGTATTTGATCGTTAAAAAGAATACGAACACCAGCCATGTTTGTGAGTTTGGCGACAAGGTAGGAATTCATTATTATATTTCTCTGTTCCACTAACAGATTTCTTAGTATGTATTTCTTGTGTCCAGAAAATAACTGACGAATCATTGGATAACTTTCAAGGAGAGTTGGGATTTCATGTGGAGAAACCTGTAAATGGTTTGAGGTCCAGGCCTATTGTGGTACCATTCTATTTTTTTTCCATTCTGGTTTTAGATTCAAATGTACATTTACCTACAAATATTTTTCATATTTTTTTCAGGATGATGCAGTTCCATCGGAAGATGTTCCACTTGCTATCCTCTACCGTACTCTGGAGTCCACCACTGATGCTGATAAAGAAAGAGAGATAAAGCAAAAGATTAGAGATTTAATTAAAGTATGGAAGTGCTAATTAATTAAATGGTATTTGTGTCCATTTAAACTTGAAAATTTCTTATTTTTAATTTAATCAGTATTTAATAATTATTTAGATATGTTTATCATAATTATATACTTCCAGGAAAAAGACAACATTGAAGAAACTATGAAAAAAATTGTAAGAAAAGTTTCGGAAGCCACCAGCCAGCATTTCCATGAGTTATATGAAGCTAATCGCACTCTGACCTCATACGGCTGTTACAAAACGGCTGCACGCTCTTACGACAAACACTGTTTTGACATCAGCACGGTAAATCATTTAAAATCTCATTGAATTTTTAACCTCAGTATTACTTATTTTTAAAGTTCTTCAGATTATGTATGAAATACCTTTAGAATGAAGAACATTTGTTTTGCTATTTTATTTTCAGAATGGATACGCTAGGAAGAGTTTGAAAAAGCTGGTCAACATGTGCGAAGAAAGTATTCCTGAACACGTCATTACTGAGGCTATTCTCAGTGTTTGCAAGAGTTAAACTTTGTGATGTAATTATGTGCAGCCGTATTATTGTACCGAGTTTTAATTTTTGTTCTTCTTCGGTTTTTAACATTTTTCAGAGAAACTTTCCAATAAACTAAGAAAATATTTATTATGGGTCGGATTTTATCTTATTTACTTGATTGGTCGCTTAATCAAAACTTTTTTTTATAAAATTAGATTAATTGGATAAAACTTTTTTAATTAGATAAAATTAAATTGTCATTCAAATTTCTGCTTTATTTTGTGTTCCTAATATGTATTCTGTTTGCTTCTGTGAGACCTTTTTCATGAAAAATCCAAATAAAAATTACGATTGTGTGTTGTGTGGTCGAGTAAAACAAATTTTTTAATAAAATTTTCCATCAATCTGAAACATAAATAAACTGTTTATTTTTACCTTATTAAACCAGTATACGTGAGTTTTTACTTTATTGAACCAGTATCCAGTATACGTGAGTGACTAAAGCATATGTTTCAAAGACGAAAACCGGGATGTAGTGGGGGCCAACTGCGTGAAAGACAATGAAGGTAATGTTGTGGCTGAGGATAGTAGGTTGTTGGAGGTATGGAGAGCGCATTATGATAGAATTTCTAATGAGGAGTTCACTTGGGATGCAAATGGTCTAACTCATGTAAGTCCTGTTTGTGGACCTAGTGAAAAGTTAACTACTCTGGAAGTTAGTAATGCAATCCATAAGATGAAGCGTAACAAGGCAGCAGGACCTTCAGGAGTGGTGGCAGACATGTTGAAAGCTGCTGGAGCTGTTGGTATAGTGTGGATGACTGAAGTGTGTAATGCAGTAGTGAAGGATGGTAAAACCCCTGTAGACTAGAATAAGAGCTGGATGGTGAATGTCTACAAGGAAAAAAGCGATGCATTAGCATGTGGTTCATACAGGGACATTAAACTATTAGAACATGCAATGAAAGTTTTAGAGAGGGTGATTGAAAAAAGAGTAAGGACGATTGTGAAAATTTATGGTATGCAGTTTGGTTTCATGATGGGGAAAGGTACTACCGATGCTATTTTCATAGTTCGTCAGCTGCAGGAAATGTATCTTGCCAAGAACAAAGATCTGTGGATGGCCTTTGTTGATCTTGAAAAGGCATTTGATAGAGTACCTCGTGAGATAGTGTGGTGGGCTCTGAGATGTCTAGGTGTGGATGAATGGTTAGTTTCCGTGATAAGAACTATGTATGATGATGCAGCAACAGTGGTGAGAGTGAATGGGAAGGAGAGTGATGCTTTCAGCGTTAAGGTTGGAGTGCATCAGGGTTCAGTTCTCAGCCCATTGTTGTTTATCATTGTTTTAGAGGCCTTATCACGGGAGCTCAGGGTAGGCTTGCCAATGGAACTTCTCTATGCTGGTGATCTTGTTTTATTAGCTGAGACAGAAGATTCTCTCCTGGAAAAGTTAAGGATCTGGAAAATTGCCATGGAAGCGAAAGGCCTTAGAGTGAATGCGAGTAAGACAAAAATCATGAAGTGTCGGGCCGGAATGGGACAGGTGGAGAAGTCGGGTAAATGGCCATGCAGTGTATGCAGAAAAGGTGTTGGCTCCAATTCTATTTGTTGTGTGGATTGTAAGAGTTGGGTCCATAAAAGGTGCAGTGGCATTTTGGGTAGTTTGAAAGATCTTGTTGGCTTCCGTTGTAAGAGTTATGTGGCTGGTGGTTCTGTTCAGGAAGAGTTGATGGGTGAGGTTGAGGTTGAGCCAGGCGTAAAGGTGGAGTGTGTGACCAAGTTCTGTTACCTAGGTGACACATTAGGTGCCGGAGGAGGTGTAGAAGAGGCGGTGAGAGCTAGAGTGCGTTCTGCCTGGGCTAAATTCAAAGAGTTATCTCCTATCTTGACCACCCGTGGTGCATCCTTTCATGTGAAAAGAAAGGTGTATAGGGCACGTGTTCAAAGTGTCCTTGTTTATGGCACTGAAACATGGTCTATGAAGGTGGAGAATCTAAGAAGTTTAGAAAGGGCAGAGCGTATGATGGTTAGATGGATGTGTGGTGTTTTGTTGAATGATCGTGCACGTAGTGTGGATTTGTATAGCCTTCTGAATGTTTCTTGTGTGGCCGATGTGATGAGGCGTGGAAGACTAAGGTGGTTTGGACATTTGGAGCGTAAAAGTGCAGATGATTGGGTTTCGGCAATTAGAGATGTGGATGTTGTAGGAGTGAAAAGTAAAGGTAGAAGTAGGAAGACTTGGTGGGAATGTGTGAAGAAAGACATGGATGAGCTCGGCCTGAAGCGGCAGTCTGCCCTGGATCGTGACTTGTGGAGGGGCCTGATATGGAAAAACGTCCAACCCTAGCATAGCGTGGAATAGGGACGTTTCAAAAATAAATGATGATGATGATGATGATGATGATGATGATGATGATGATGATGATGATGATGATGATGATGATGATGATGATGATGATGATGATGATGATGATGATGATGATGATGATGATGATGATGATGATGATGATGATGATGATGATGATGATGATTGTGAAGACAAAATGCCACTGGACACAATGTCGTATATATGTCACGTTCAAAGTAGAGTATACTGCACGGGCCTGGGCCTGGCCGTGATTTTAGGATCTTCTTCAGACGGACCGGACCGAGATTTTTTCAGGGACGTCATTTCAGCAAAACCTTAGGGGGGCCAGATGTTTTAGGGGCCCACTCAGGGTCTTCTGCGCCTGGGCCAAAACACAAAATTGGCGCCCCCTGCATAACATCTTTTGCTTCTTTCTCCCAAAAAAATCTGATGACCGGGGAGGGGGGTAGTTGGAGCCACTTCTTTTTTTCAATTTGAAACCCTTGTTTTATTTTTCCTCCCAAAAACCTGATGACCGGGGGAGGTCACATACCATAACATCTGAGTGATCATAAGAGCATTTCCAACTGTCTCTACGAACAAGGCTATACTGGCTATAGCTATCAAAATCTGCTGTGAACGCTAATTAATATTGATAAACGAAAAAAGCTATAGTCATTTATTTCTGAAAAAGTTAGTATAGTATGAATACACTGAACCCTCTTTCTGTCACCCCATGATGTCGCCCGGGGCAGCTTGCCCACTCCTTTAGCCACGCATCTGGGCCCAATAATGCAAGTATCTACTGAATTTTTATTAAATGGATCTAGGCTAATAGTTCACATCTTTTTTTTGTTAACCTAAACAAGGTGGCATTTTAAATTAAGGTAATTCTAATATCGTTATTTGATAATAGTTTATCATTCTTTATACTAGGTGTTTTAAGACTCAAATAGCAGTATATGTAATATAGGGGAGAGTGGTACCAAATGGTCACACAATTTTACACTTTTATTCAAATCAATCATACAAAAAAACTATAAGTGATAGAAATAAAAAATTTTCACATAATGAAAGCAAAAACATTCCACTACTGAAAACCGTTCATTAAAACTTTTCATATTATAACAATTTTATAAAAAACGATAAATAACGCAACCTCTTCCAAAATTTCTGACTGGCCATTCAGTACAACCTGGTAGTATTGAATGGACACCCCCAAGTACTCAATGGCCACTCATGCAATTTTTATTATAGAAGACACAATTCTCAACAAATGGTAAGCCAAAATATTTTATTTCACAGAAAAATCTTTATTAATGTTAATTAAAAAATAAAAAAATTTTTTTTGTCATTTTATAAAGGCTTGCACCCAGTCTTTTCCAGCTTGCTTATTCTTCACCCAAGGGCTTTCTACACTTTTCCTAGAATGAGGTAGCCTCTTCTTTAGTCTGATAGCAAATTCATATGCCAATGAACAGAGCTTAAGTGTACTCAACCCATAACCCATTTTTGAGGCATGTATGTATTAAATACTCTTTCAACTGAAGCTCTTCTTTTGAACTGAAAACTCTCATCGATGATTGAGAATAAGCTTTACTTTCAAAACTATCTCCTCTGCGAATTGCATCCAGTCTAGCCTCAGTGATTTTCTACTCGGTGCTTCTCTGCTGCAGATTTAACTGGCAAGCAAGATTTCAAAACATCTTCTACTGCTCTTTCCATGTTTTTTTGGGACTATCCCCCCTTCACAGCTGAAGATAATCTGTTTCTCATTCTGAAACATAACCATAACAACATTAAGTAGTGATTAATATGTATATGTCTTTAATATATTAAACAATTTCATTATATTACATTAACATTTTGATCAATAATGAACCTAAACACATTTATGAAAATTTAAACATTCAGCAATACTGAATAACTATGGTCATTCAGTACGACCTTACAGTGGTCATTTAGTACGAACCGAGATGTACGAGCATTTTAGTCTGCTACGAGCAAAATAATAATTTTTGACATCCAAACTTTAGATTAAAATATTAATCAAACATCTCTTTATTTACTCAAAAAATCTTACAAAATATAAACTTAAATATTTGATAAGAATAGAATAGTTCTGACCTGACTCGTTTTCACTTTTTCGTGCGAAAAACAAAAAGCTCTATAAACGCTGAACGAAATACACGAGAGACAAAAGAACAACACTGAACAAAGAGTTCATATATATACGCATTTTAAAAAAGAGATGGGCGTAAAAAATAATTTAACATATGAGAAAATCTCAGTGGCCGTTTTGTACAGTGGCTATTCAGTCCGGTTCTCCCCTATATCGAATTATCCTGTCGTGGATCATAATTTGATATTTTTTATCCGGGTTGGGACTGGCCGCAAAAGTGTTCTTATTTGGTCTGCAGAGTGCAGAGAGGAAATCATCAGATTGCGGATTGAAGGAATTCAGGCATGCAAGAATATCACTATTTTCTGTAAATCGGGCGTTCAACTTAGACAAAATGCGATCGATGCATGCATACAAAATCTGTGACCTATCTCGTTCCATTTCGAACTGTTCATAACTTTTTTAACACCTCTCCATCTCGACGTGGACGATCAAGCTTCCTAGTTTCTTTAGCATCTCTTCTTTCTTTTAATTTCTATGGACAACCTACTTGGCCAGGCTATGAATAACGCTAACCATCTTTATAACCGGGACGGCATTTTTCTACATATGGCCGCATCCTATAATTACAAAAGCTTCTGTTTTTCTCTTCTCAAATCTCACTAAAAACACCAAAAAATCCTACAGGGGCCCATATATAATAACTATTGGTTCACATAAAAGTCCGAAGCCCAGTCCCCTTAAATGATGTCCATGAGTTCTGAAAGTAACGGTCTGAAAGATGCCCATATATTAACCATGGCCCACTTAAAAGTCAAGAGTCTACATAAAAGTCTACTTAACAGTCAGAGAAGGGCCAGTCAAAAATCAGGAAAAGGCCAGTTAAAAGTTAAGAGGGACTCACTTAAATGCCGGGGCCTACTTAAGTGCGGGGGACCAATTTAGTGTGGTGGCTCACGTGAAAACGGGGGTGGGAGCCATTTAAGTGCGGTGGACCACTCAAGGGCGGGGAGCCCACTTAAGTGCGGGAAACCACTTTAATGCCGGGAAACCCACTGAAAAGTCCGGAAAGGGCCACTTAAGTAAGTAGGGGCCCACTTAGGTGCCGGGAGCCCACTTAAGTGCAGAAGCTCACAACACAGAAGCCCACTTAAGTGCGTGGAGCACACATCAGTGTCGGGAGCCCCTTGAGTGCGTAGGGCTCACTTCAGTGCTGGGCCCTTTTAAGTGCGTGGGACCCACTTCAGTGCCGAGTGCCACCTTAAGTACGTGGGGCCAACTTTAGTGCCGGGGGCCTACTGAAAGGTCCGGGAAGGGCTATTTAAAAATCAGGAGGGGCCCACTAACTTATGTGCCGGGGGCCCACTTAGGCGCGGGAGACCACTTAAAAGCGGAGGCCCACTCAAGTGCATTGGGCCCACTTTAGTGATGGGGCCCACTTTACTGCGTGGGCCCACTTTTAGTACCGGGGCCCAGTATGTGGGGCCCACTTTAGTGCCGGGGGCCAACTGAAAATTCCGGGAAGGGCCACTTAAAAATCCATAGGGCCCACTAACTTAAGTGCGTGGGGCCCACTTTAGTGATGGGGCTCACTTAACTGCGTGGGGCCCACTTAACTGCGTGGGGCCCGCTTAAATGCGTGGGGCCCACTTAACTGCGTGGGGCCCACTAAAAACTCAGGGGGCGATCGCCCCCCCCTGCCCCCCTAATTGACGTCCCTGGATTTTTTGTCAAGTATATAGGGATTTTAGACCTGTAAAAGTGGGCCGGGCTGGAATTTCGGCTTATAAAAACCACCTAAACCCGAAGTTCAGTAGGAGAGAGCTGTACTAAATGGCCACCTTTTTTCACTCTTATTCAACTCAATTATACAAAAAAACTATAAGTGATAGAATAAAACTTGTTTTATTGTGCATCAAAACTTCTAAAACTTTTAGTTTTTTAGAAACGCTAAATAACGCAACCTCTTCCAAAAAATCGGCGTGGCGACATGGTAGTACTGAATGGCCACTGGTCAGATTCTATTCAAAAACGTTGCAATTTTCGCAACTATTTGAGAAAATGTTTATAGTTCAGCACAGTGGCCATTCAGTATGGTTCTCCCATCAGTGGCGTAGCTAGGGTGGGGCGGTGGGGGCGGTCCGACCCGGATGTCACCCGTTTGGGGGTAACACCCGGCTGTGATTAAAAAAACCTTACTCAAACTCCGTAAAATGAAATAATGGCTAAAATTCTAAAAAACCTATATACATGTCTAGGTTGGAGTGCTCATTTTGATGAGGTTTTGGCTGCAATTTTGGAATTTTGTAATAAACAAGAAAATTTAGACGCCAGAGGTGTTGCTCAAAACCTTATGTCTACGGTGTGTAATTTAACTTTTTATTGTTACCTCTTTTCTTGGAATGATGTACTAAGGAAAATAACTTGCACTCAAATTGCATTGCAAAATAAATGCTTGAGTATTGACCAGTTAGCTATAATAATAGTGGCACTTTGTCTTTATATTAAATAAAAAGGGATCATATTGTAGAAGAAGCAATAGGACTTGCAGCAAAAAAATGGAGAAATACGATATTCCATTATAAAAAAGAATTTGTCGTTAAAACGAATAGGCGGGGAAAACGATGACAACTGAAAATCAAAAGGATATGCTAGAATGTCTCGACCGATTCAGTACGGAATCAGAGATGTTTCGAGTACCTATGGTCCGAGTACGAGTACCATGGTATCGAGTACGAGTAAGAGTACTGAGGTCTCGAGTACAAGTACAAGTACGAGTACTAGGAATTTTTAGCGAGTACTATTCGAGTACTTTTTAAAGTCGACAAAATAATTGTTTATTCTACATAAAAAACTATTACATTTCAGAAAAATTAGCGACGACAGTTTACGGTCAAACATCTGGGCCCTTTGGGGTCTTAAAATTATTCCGCCATGGCTGAATACTTAAGGCACGAAGTGCTGGGTGATACAGTTTGTCAAGGTCACTGGAATGATTCTGCCAAAACGTTAGGGCATCATCCACATCACCAGTGATCCTCATCTCAAGATATATATCCTAGTCAACTGTGCATCGACATCCAGGCAGGTATCATCTAACGCCGATGAATATTTGTGAAATAACTTTGACTTTTTGACCAGTGGGGGTGACCCAGATGGCGGCACCAACGTAACAGCAGGTGACTGAGTAATGATGTCAAAGAGAAAATTAGTTGATTCAGCAAAGATTTTAACCAGTTCTGAAAACTTAGATATGTTATACTAGAGTTCGGCAGGTATAAACGAAATATTACGCCAAACAATTATTTAGTAAACAAGCAAACTTTTTTAGAAAAGGTGACGCATATGCGAGTACGAGTACGATTAGTTAGTGGAATAACTAGTACGAGTACGAGTACCAAGGCTTCGAGTACAAGTTCGAGTACGAGTACTTGAAAACTATACTCGAGTTGTACTCGAGTACAGTACCAAGTACTACATCTCTGTTTCGAACTAGATCAAAATCTATTGAGGATGTAGCTTCATCGTTCTAGGTTGTCCAGACAAATACATTGCTCTTGGCAAACATCGAGGAGTTGAAATTATTTTTTATCAAATTTAACTGGCTTGTACGATGAGGTATCAGATATCAGAAGCAAAACTTTTTCTAGAGATAACAAGGTTGAGAAGATGTTTAAAAGCAATTTGACATAATCCTTTCCGAATCTTATTGTAGCACTAAAGTTATCTATGGTTATTTATGACAATTTTCTTATCTTTTGCTTTGTGCAAGAGGAGCTTTGGTAAATTAATATACTTAAGGTCAACAATGAACTACACGAGGTTAATCAATCTTGCAATGTTAACGATCGAAAACGAGGCAAAACAAAGTGTTAATTTTGAAGATGTGATTTCAGAGTTTGCAGCTGTCAAAGCTAGAAAGAAGAGATAGTGCTTAAAAATTTTAAAAATAAAAGTTTTTGCAAGTTTCTTCTAAATATATTTAAGATACTCGGTTGGTAGTTTTGTAATTTGATGATAAATGACTTATAATTTTTCAAATATTTATTTAAATTGTTGTATTAAAATCAGACTTTACGTATACCTGATTATTTTTTAAAATTAATGTTGATATTAACCGTTTTCGAAGGGTGACACCATCGATATCCGCCCCGGGTGCCACCCTAGCTACGCCATGGTCTCCCCTACTACCAGGTCTTTTTGGATACCCGAATCCAAACCCAAACTTTTAAAAAATAGAAAACCGAGCCCGCACTTTTGAAAAAAGTTTCTTCAGAATTGGCAGTTTTTTCTCCAGGCTTAAAAATTGTTAGTTTTTTACATCGAATTCGTCTTAAGAGTTTAAGACGTTGAAGTTGCCATTTCCCTACTTATGAAGTTTTGAAATTTCATGAATAGTTTTCGCCGAAATTGATTGAGGACTGGGGGGTAAAATTTGATATAGGTACCTACACACAATAATCTAATCATATTCCGATTTCTTACAGTAAATAGCCTTAAAACGCTAGTATTAAATTTGAACATTTCTGTAGTGTTGTCTTTTTGTTTATTTTTATAGCGATATTAAAGCTGTTTACTCTTGTGTAAAGAACTTTTGCCATGTTCTCGATAAAAGTTTTAAGCAAAATTTCTTGTACAGTTTGTAAATTGACCAACTTAAAGAATTTGAGCAGATATGAACATGCAATAGGCAATCGCTACATTAAACAAAGACGACAACGCCAACCAGATAAAAAGGAGAAGTCAGTAACAATTGATCCAAATGAAGAAATTTTACCGACAGCACTGGCAAAAAAAAAATTAGTAAAAGGATGGGCAGATTCATTTGGAACACTTACGGGATACTCAGAAAAACCAAATTTAGAAGAAATGAGGCTAGTTCACAGTTGGATTTAAAATTAAATTATTAAACTTATTAAAGTAAAGTTAGCAGACTTCAACTACCAACGTATTCAGTTTAACCCAAAGCCTTTAAAATACTTAAGGCACACTAGACCCCTCAGCCGCATAAGTAACCGTTTCACGGCCGGCTTAGCACGTTTTGCGGCCTAATTTACGGCGAGCCGAGATTTTTGCGGCCGGCGGCGGCTAACTGTTTTTGTGGCCGGCGGCGGCTTAATTCTCGGCTTATATGTAAATTTGCCACTTGTCAATCAGAAGTTTCAAAACGCAAAATGGTGAAAATTTGAGATGCCCTGAAAAAACTTTAAATCACTATTTTTCCTAAATTGTTTCAATATCACCCATCATTAGTAGTGATTTCAACTCCATAAAATTATAAATCACAATATTTTTTTCAAAAATTTGTCCAACTAATGCCAACTGGCAAATATCAATTCTAAATCAGATATACTCATGTCCATATATCATATATACTCATGTCCATAAATCATTTTACTCATGTCCATAAATCATATATACTCATGTCCATGAATAACTTTCTGTGATTTTTCGACTTATTTTTTATATTTTTCAAAGGTTTTAATATAAAAAAATTATTTTTTTTAAGTAACAGTGACTTAAAATTATTTAGCATTTAATTCAAGTTCATAGTTAACATTTGAACTGAGTTATGCCTAGTATTTTACCTACTATAAGAACTTGTAAAGTTCGATATCGGCCATTTTAAAAAATGGCCGCCAATGCCACACCCACCGCCAAATTTGAGGCAAACAAGTGGATTCGTGTACTATTGGACCTCCTCTAGAAAGTCTACATAACCCCTCCTCCTGGGGGAGAGCAGGGTCTATAGCCAGCCTAAGGTTTACAAGAAACAAATATGCAAGCTGCTACAGTGTCATAACTACTCATAACAATTTCTGCTCAATAGGAGAGTGGATTTCCTGAATACTTTGCTATTAAAACTTCATCACTAATAGTGCTTGCTAGATATCCATCGAGCTCAAGTTGTAATATTTCTGCATCTGATCTTTTTGTTAAAATTGCATTGTCATTGAGTTCAGCCAGAAGTTGTAATGCGCAAAAACCATAGACATTAATGTATGGCTGTAAAGTTTATGATTTTGATTGCGGCAATGAAGAAATAATCAACTTAAAAAATTATAACCTAAATTTTTTTAAATCACGGCTAGCCGCCATTTTCGCGGCCGGCGAGGCTTAATTTTTTTGTGGCCGGCTTGCAGCTTAGCCCCGATTTTCGCGGCCGGCGGCGGCTTCGCAATTTTGCGGCTCGGCTCGGCCGGCTAAACCGGCGGCTGAGGGGTCTAAGGCACACTTCATTTTTTTTGCTTAGAAAAAGTGTGAAGGGCAGAAAATGTGGTGACATTTGCATTAGAAAGCAAAAGTTTGATCAGAATTATGCAAAAAAAAACAACATTCATCCTTAATTTATAAACTTTTACAATCTATGAAATATAGTACCCTTCGAGGAACTATTTATATTCCAGTTGTGAGTGACAAGGTATGCTGATAATAATAAATAAAAACATTATTTATTTATAACCTATAACCTCATTTAAAAAGTTATACCTTCGAAAAACCTAAATGTTTTGCTCAGTAACTCTGTGACTTTGTGACTTGGGGAGGTTTGCATGAAGTTATCAAATTTGCAAATATTTTTATAAAATGTAATTTTTAATTATATATATATATATATATATATATATATATATATATATATATATATATATATATATATATATATATATATATATATGTGTGTGTGTGTGTGTGTCAGATCAAAACTTAGCATGTTTTAATAAAATAGTATTGTCAAGATATTTTACTATTATTTTAAAATGATCCAATTTATCAGGCTAACATAAACATTTTATTTTATGATTTTCAGTTTTAAAAATGATGAAAATGAGCCAGATGAGTTCACGAAGCCTTTCCGAAGACTTGACGTAGTAGGTAGAAAGCATACTCCTATGTGGTATGCCAGAAAAATTGAAAAATTGGGCAAAGAAGGAAAGGTGATAAGTAATATTTTTATAATATTTTCGTGCTTGTATGTCAGCATGTACTGTATTTTAAACAGTGGAAGATGCGAGCTCGTATTCTATTTCACTAACTTACGAGTTTTTAAGCATGCCTCTGAAATGTAAAGCAATCATGCTGGAAATAAAATAAATACAATTTTTTTACATGGTTGCCCGCAGGAATTTTTGCCAGGGAAGGCTTTTCCCCTCTCTTCCACATCTTTTCCCCCCATTTCTTATTTTCTCCAAATTGTTCAAGAGTCTGGGGGCTCTGTTTACACACCTGCGCGCACTAATTTTATTAACAGTTGACTGCCGCATAATAAAAAATTCCTTACATACATACAGACATACATACATACATACATACATACATACATACGTACGTAGTACGTACGTACGCAGAGACATAGAAAATTATGAATGTTGATAGGTTTTTTGCTAATAAATGGAGCAACTAAGTTTTTATGTTTATTATTTTAATATGCAAAGGTCTATGAAGCCATTCAGGTACTGGAGAAAGAGATGTTGGTAGAAGATCGAGTTAGTCCTAATAAGCACATATTCACACTTCTTATTGGGATTCTTGGAAGAGTAGGGTACACAGAAAAAGCTTTTAAGCTCTTCAATCAGGTATCAACTAAAATTTGTTTTTGCATTTAATGAAGTTTCTTTACCATCCATTTTCTTTACATGGTGCAGATGAAGAAAATGGGCATACGTCCCATCGACTCAACATACACAGCACTTTTCAACTGCTGCAGCAACTCTCCATCAAAAGAAGATGGCTTGCAAAGAATAAATAAATTGAGAGATTTAATGAAGGAAAAAGAAATAGTTCCTAACCTTATCACATATCAAGCCATAATCAAGGTATCTGCAATTATGTGGACGTTACTTAAATTCATATTTGATAAGTTTGATTAAATTTGATTTTGACCAAAAGAAGTTAGTGTTGGCAAAAAACCTAAGCAATGGTTGTGATCAGGCTTGCGGAGCCGAGCCGCTAATTTTTGTGGGAGCCGGAGCCAGAGCCGAAAATATCTGGCTCTCAAAATTTTTTTATATGAGCAGAATTTTTTCAAGATGAAAAGCTTTGAAATTCTAAAATTATTTGATTGTTTATCTCCCTCAAATTTGAAATGTTTTAATATTTTACAAACGTCACAACAGCAACAGCCTTCAATCAAATGATAGCGCGTGCGCACATCACCACAAGAAATCTTTAATGAATTGTTTTCGTTTCGTTTTAGTTTGTTTACCTGCCAAACTCTGTTTTTGGTTACATTGTTATTTTTGGACTTTTTTTTATTTTATTCAAAATTTTTAAAACTGCATTAAAAATTAATACAATTATGTTCCAAATACACACTCGAGATGCGCTTCAAGATTTGCTTTCGTTTGATGAGTATTTATATTCTTATAAAATAATTACAATTTTTTATATTGCATATTATTTTAACTTTATAGTAAAAATATTTTAACTCTGTGAATAATTTTATCAAGCATTTAAAATTAAATTTTTGCTGCGCCAAAAAACAAAACGTACCCTTTCGTAAACATTTAAAATTGACTAAAAACAAAATGGTCGGTTTTAATATTTAACAATTGTCATATAAGTAGAGTAGATAAACTAATAAAGTGTAAGTATAAACAGTTAAAAATGTTTCAGTGAAAAGTTTGCGCAATTTTGTCTCGTGTGACACCCCCTTTATAGGGAGCCGAGCCGGAGCGGTCAAATTTTCGGGAGCCGGAGCCGAGCCGTGGAAAAAAATGGCGGCTCCGCAAGCCTGGTTGTGATGATGCAACATTATTGTGAATGAGCATGTAATGGCTAGTTGGTTAATTATGGGCTGTTTTGACTGGCAAAAAGCTAGTAGACACACATGTATGCAAATATGATTCTTATGTTATCCTTAGTCCAAATATTTTAAGAGATAAATTGTAAGTTTGGAATTGAATTTATTTCAATAACTAGTCAATATTTTGATAATATCAAGCTTGAGACTGTTTGCAAATCAAAGTATAAAACTAAACTCTATCATAACCTGTTCGTCCAAAAAGGCCTATGCACGTCATGGGGAAGTCCAGGCTGCGTTTCGTGTTGCCGACGAAGCATTAGAAAACGGACTGGCATTGGCTTCGGATACCTTCTCGTTTCTTCTTATGGCCTGTATTGCTGATAAGGAGGCTGGATTCAGCTTAGGAATTAAAGTAATTTCATTTACTTTTATTTGCAAAAATTTTTCTATTGTAATTTTTAGAATTTTTCTTTATTTCTTAGTTTTGTTCAGCTCGATTGGAATTGTAGACGATTGTGAGTATTTTCAGGTTTGGCGACTCATAAGACAAAAGAAATTGCCGTTTCAGCTGTTTCATTACAATTTACTGTTGAGATGTGCGAGAGACTGTGAAGTTGGAAATGATGAGACTTTTTATACTCTTTTGTCACCAAAATTTCAAACAGATAGATCTGCTCTTACCAACTATTTAAATAACAAGCAACCACTGCTACTTAATGAAGGAATAAAGAGTACTGAGAAGGAAATTTGTCTTAACACAGACATTGAGAGATCAGGTGGTTCATTGGTCGAACCATCTGTTGACGTATCTTCTTCTAGTGAATCTGAATTATTATTATGTGAAGAAGAATCTCAATTTCAAAAATTCCCCAACATTCTCAATCCCAAATTCAACGTTCTGTCTTTACCTCCTAGTGTCCATATCATGGCTCCTAAAAACCCCTCTGACAGGCTAGCACTGTTGGGTGGAGTCCCTGGTGTCCTTAATCATATAAACAAAGACAAATGTGCTCCAAATATTAAGACCTTTTCACTTCTTGTTGATCTCATTCCAAACAATTCTGATGCAGAAGAAAATATGTTAAAAGTTTTAAAAGAAAACTCTGTCAAACCTGATATCTCATTTTTCAATGCGTTCATCAGAAGGAGAAATTTGAGAAATGATTACGATGGTGCCAAGGTTAATCATTAACTTATTTTCTCATTATGATTTATGTTATCTTAGTAAAAAGTAAAAATCATGAGATTTGGATCATCATATAGACCTCAGGAAGGTTTCTAAAGATTAAATGTTCAATACAGGATATATTAGATCTGATAGTCTCAAATGGCCTGCAGCCTGACATGAAAACATTCGGGTGCCTTGCAATGGGTTGCAAATCTGCTCGCACCGGAATGGCTTTGTTGGAAGACATGCTGGTATGAAATGTATGTTTTGATCATGCAAACTTATTGTTTTTATGCTAATTTTTCATTTTTAGAAATCAAACAAGTTTCCAAGTGTTGATATATGCAACATTTTGACCTATGCCTCATACATGGATTTCGGTTACAAGCTGAAAATTATTCAGTTCATGAAGAAAAACAAAATACGTCCTGATGTGGATTTGCTTAAGAAATTAGAGAAACACATCAGTCTCGCAAAGCGGTTTATATTAGCCAGCGTGAGTTTTTTAATGTTGCTGAAAGTTAACCTTTTATAAACATTTTTTTTTAGCTGTATCTTACCATTTTTAGGAGAAGAATAAAGACCAAATTGAAGATAAACATAAAACAGAAAAATTCATTAGGAATTTTGAGGTATTTATGATGAGTTATAAGCCATGGTTGAAAGAGATGGAAATCGAACCCGAAGTTCATCCCTGGTCCCCCTTCCAACAGCCAAAACCAGAACCAGAACCTGATTTGTAGTAGTAACTTGTTTTATATATTTAAATTTTTATGTCAAGATTATGTATGATGCTGGTGATTGAATTGCCATTGGTATTACATGTTGCCAACTTACGATCGGTGATGACCACATGTCTTTCACTTTTGTGCTATAAACTTTAATGCGATGGTCTCTTATAAGTCCAGTTTTTGTTCACGAATAAAATAAAAATTATATCATTACTGCATATTGATCCTTTGCATTTCGGTGTTTTTCGACTCAAGATTACTGATGACCTGACATATCTTGCTGTTATTGGTCAAGTGAGCAATACCCCAATAAGCAGTGCCTGTCTATCCAGGCTCTTGTCATCACGAGATTAGATTACTGCAACTCGGTGCTGATTCAATCCACTTGGAAGCTTCACACATTTGTAATCAATGCCTCAGTTGAACTTCTTTAATACATCGTTATATACAATCACATCACCACAACCTTACGAAAACATCACTGGCCACAGATCCGTGCCAAATTGCTCTTAAAAATGCGTCTTCTTATGTTGAATATGTTATCTGAGTTTCCCCCATCATCTCTAGAGCTTTAAATAGTCTGTGTTCCAATAAAAAGATCTCGCCCCTAAGTGGATAACCGGATGCCAATCATTCTTCAGTCCAGCAGAACAGAGCAGTTTCCCAAGCATGTAACCTGTTCAGTGAATGCCAGCCATTTCAAAACTTAACTGATTATGCATATCTCTGGAATTTTTTATGAGTTGCTCACATCAACAAACCACACAACATTGCTTTTAAAAATATTTGTTTTTTATTAGGGTGGATTATTATGAATAAAACTTGTAAATGTAAATAAACAGGGTCGTTTAACATCCATTCCAAGTAACACAAGTGCTGTGATCAACATATGTAAAAAGATGAACAAACGAGCACACCCGGTTCGATGTGCTTGCTTGAGATTGGCATCAAAATCACGGAAGTAATTTGAACCAAATATGAAAAAGTTTTACAAAATATAAAAAAATCAACTTGTTATATTACTTTTTATTGGACAAAAATTATAAAAACTAACAACCCGGGTAACCCTGCTGGTAAGGTATATAAAAGCCAATTCAAAATAAATTGTGGTATAAACTTATTGCATGAAAGATCTTCAGATTGAAAAGAAGATGACACCACCCTATTCTTTGCAATATTTCATCATTTCACTCCTTTCTGCGTAAAGTTCATAATGAGAAATGGAACCGTGCCAATCCAAAAATAATAGAGTTTAGCTCATTTCAAAAGTTGTTTTTTTTCGAAGATATGAATTAAATGAGTTAATGAAGACACTCCAACATTAATTTTTATCGGCTTATTTAGGAGTCCATGACCAGGACCATCACTACAGCATCCAAACATATACATACATACATACATACATACATACATACATACATACATACATACATACATACATACATACATACATACATACACATACATTCGTACATACAAACAGAAATCGGAAATTATGTATGTTAATATCAGTTTATTGATTGCAGAAACAGTGAAATATAAAATGATGCAGATATGGGATCAGTTGTCTATGGGATCAGTTGTCCATGGGATCAGTTGTCCGTGGGATCAGTTGTCCTGGGATCAGTAGTCCTGGGATCAGTTGTCCTGGGATCAGTTGCGATGATCCCTTATTGGGCTTTGTCTTTGTACCCCCCCACTGGACATCAATCCTCCAGCTCCTCTGCATTTGGCCTTCCTCTTTAACTTTTTCTGCATATGCCACCGATAAAAGAACTGAAGTTTCTGCTTCAATTTCGCATTGATCATCTTCATTTCTTGGACAGTGTCAAGTAATGAATAAAGGTTTCTATTAATTCTTTGAATTACTTTTTTTTGTTATGCAACAATTTGTTTTTCCTTTCCAGCAAACTGCATAATAAAAGTATCTTTTTTTTTGGTTGTACATTGTGCAGGAAGACAGTAATTATGGTCCTGCATTAAAAGAAAAACTCATTTTTAATGCATTTCTAAACATAGTATTATTTTTCTACTCATTATATTACCAACTAAGCATGTTAAAAATTTACTGTTTTAAGCATTAAATTATGTCCATTATATTTTTCTATTATATGTTTAAGATGGTCTTCAGAAATGTGTAAAAACACTCAATATTAATTTAGTTTTGCAAAAAAATTTTTTAAATCATAATAAAGAATTTTATTTAAAAAAAGAGAATCATTAATTTATATTACCTCACTGCTATTAAAATAAAGAAAATAACTTTTGATTATTAAGTTCACTAACTGTAATATTATTTTGGAATTGCAATCAGAAATATGAGTTGAAACCTACAAAATAAAGAAAATCAATGATCAATTGATTAAAATTACATGTTTATCTATATACTAGCAGTGCCCGTAGCGGCTTCGCTCGCATGAAATTAGAGAGTTTGAACCGTGCATCCATAGTAGAGATCAATTGTTTAGGTCTCGGCTCGGCCCGTCGACTACTTAGGCAAGCCCGTTTTAAAAACCCAAACTCCTGGCCCGGCACAGCCCGTCTGAATTAGCCCCGGCCCATTCTTACAGGCCTAGAAGTTCTATATGCTTGATGAAAAACTTCGGCCCGTCCCACCTTGACTTCAGGTTTGGCCCGGCCCAACTGAAGACCCTAAAATCACTAAAATATCTATATACTTGGGGAAAAACCTCGGCCCGTCCCACTTTGATTTAAGGTTTGGCCTGGCCCATGTGAAGACTCTAAAATAACGGCTTGGCCCGGCCGGTGATAAACTGGACTTAGCTACTTTTAACCGGTACAAAACGTCTAAATACTAATTTTTACATTTGTAGCACTTACAGTTTTGGAGTAGCAGTTATTTTGAAATCAAATAACCCTAATTTCCACCCCAAATTTGAGATCCTGGAAACCAAATTTTTTAAAAATGTTGAGTAAATACTAAATACTAATTTTGAGATCTGTAGCATTCACAGTTTTTGAGTAGCAGTTACTTTAAAAACCAAAGAAACCTTTTTTCCACCCCACATTTGAGGTCCTGAAAACCAAAATTTCAAAAAATGGTGAAACATATATCCTTATTTTTAGAGTAGAAACTAAATACTAATTTTTACTTTTGTACCATTTACAGTTGTTGAGCAGCAGTTACTTTAAAAACCAAATAACCCTATTTTCCACCTCCCATTTGAAGTCCTGGAAACCAAATTTTCAAAAAATAGTGAAACCCGTATATTATTATTTTAGAGTAGACACTAAAGACTAATTTTTACTTTTGTAGCATTCACAGTTTTTGAGTAGCAGCTACTTTAAAAACCAAGTTGTCCTATTGTCCACCCCACATTTAAGGTCCTAGAAACCAAATTTGTAAAAAATGATGAAACACGTATATTTTTATTTTTAGAATAGAAACTAAATACTAATTTTTACATTGGTGGTATTTACAGTTTTTGAGTAGCAGTTACTTTAAAAAACAAATAACCCTATTTTCCACCCCACATTTAACGTCCTGGAAACCAAATTTTCAAAAAATGCTAAAACACGTATTTTATTATTTTTGGAGTAGAAACTAAATACTAATTTTTACTCTTGTAGCATTACAGTTTTTGAGTAGCAGCTACTTTAAATACCTAATAAACCAATTTTCCAACCCACATTTTAGGTCCGGGAAACCGAATTTTCAAAAAATGGTGAAACACGTATCTTTTTATTTTTCAAGAAGAATCCATATACTAAATTTCAAAATCTCTTCATTTTTGGTTTTCGAGATATACATTGTTTTAGAAAAAAGTTTGTTTTCCAGTTTCTTCCCTCAGGAGCAAAATTTTTAAAAATCCTTTGTTAGTGGATGCTTACGCAATAAAAATAATATAGGTTCCAAATTTCACGTTCCTAGGATGAGGCGTTTGAGCTCGGCGTTGATTATCAGTCAGTCAGTCAGTCAGTTAGGACATGTTCTTTTATATATATAGATATAAAAGAACATGTCCTGAAAATTTTTTGAAAATTCGGTTTCCCGGACCTCAAATGCGGGTTGGAAAATTAGGTTATTTGGTTTTTAAAGTAGCTGCTACTCAAAAACTGTGAATGCTACAGGAGTAAAAATTAGTATTTAGTTTCTACTTCAAAAATAATGAAATATGTTTTAGCATTTTTTCAAAAATTTGGTTTCCAGGACTTCAAATGTGGGGTGGAAAATATGGTTATTTGTTTTTTAAAGTAACTGCTACTCAAAAACTGTAAATACCACAGATGTAAAAATTAGTATTTAGTTTCTATTCTAAAAATAAAGATATACGTGTTTTACCATTTTTTTAAAATTTGGTTTCCAGGACCTCAAATGTGGGGTGGAAAATAGGGTTACTTGGTTTTTAAAGTAACTGCTACTCAAAAACTGTAAATGCTACAAAAGTAAAATTAGCATTCCGCTACAGCCCATCTAAGCCACATTGGGAAGGCTCTAAAATTTAATAGAGGAACGAAAAGAGCGAGCAGGAAAAGGAGAGCAAGCTGGAACGGTAAAGAGTAAAAGCAACCGGGAGCGGGAAAAGTAAAAGAGACCGGGGCCGGGAAAGCGACCGTGAGCAAAAATGCGACCAGGAGTGAGAAAGCGACCTGGAACGGAAAAGCAAGCGGTTAAGGAAACGGGAGCCAGAGAGAAAAACGATAAAAAAACCTTTAAAATCGCCGGGCAACGCCGGGTAACCCAGCTAGTTCAACATAAATAATTCTTTTTCCATGCTTGTTTTTAACTGTTCGGCCAGTTGACAGTGTGTTAATCCACATAATGATTATTTTATATCCTAACATAAAAATCTGATTTTTTTAACTTTCATAACTCTGCTGAAGTGTTACTAATCTCTTAGTTACTAATCACTATATTCAAAATTTAGAACATCTAAATTTGAACTGATTTTTTAAAATAATACTAGGTCTACTCTTCTACTTCACTACTTCACTTGTTCTTCTCTTAAGCTATCTTCCATTAGCTCTTTTTTTCTAGATCCATCAACAGTTATTTCCAGCTAAGGTTTTCTCTTTGATACAAATCTTTTTACTAGCCAGCAGATCTTATTCAATACTAAGCCATCACTCTTCATTTATTATACATCTTTGTATAATAAAACAACTACTTTCGTTTCAAGATGCAATGTCTAGTTTCTTTTCTTGTACTGTTCAGGACAGACTATTGTAACCATGTTCACCTGAATTGACCTGAATCTACTTCAACTGTGCTACTCGTCTTAATTCTATCTCCATGCTACGATCATCGGCTAGCAAGGTAAAGTTTCATTTTAACAGGTAGAAAAGCAGAAAATGTGGTTACCTTAACAACCTGAGAAAACAAAAGTTAGGTATACAAGATTGTACCCAAAAAACTACATTCGTCATAACTATAATGATCTTCACCGTGAGCTATTTAGCTAGCTTCATGATCAATCTTTTAAAGTGCTATAATTGTTGTTTGTATTTATTTATTTTTGCTCTAATTAGTCTTTTCTTATGTTTTCCATGTTATTAACGTTAAACGTTTCAAATAATTTAGGTTCTTGGTTTTGGCCAACCCTGATTGAGCTTAAAAAGAGCTGCCACTTGTGTGAACGTTTGCCCTTAATTTTTGTTGGGACCGCTCACATCATAGTCCGGGCAGCATATTCACAGATCATACCCGGTTTTTTAACACAGGAGGCTTAGTGCAGTTTTCTTAGAAGCAACCAACTTCTCAATGCTATTGAAAACCGTACTCCATGATACTGGACAGTAACGATGATCTATTACCGACAAGAATCGGCGAAAGTTTTCATTTTCAACTATCGAGATGGGCAAGTTGCACTGAACCACAAGATCTTCGATCACAGACTTTGTAATAGCCTTCTGTTGACTGTGTGCCATTCCATATTTACCAACGCCGCTCTTATCAGACAATGAGAAAAATGCCTTAACTGATGTTTGTCCTGAATTGCTGTTACCGGTTCCAGTTAAAACGGATGTAGATGTACTAGATGTACGATAGTCAGAATATCTGCAAGAAGCAATGTGCAATACCAACAGTTAGAAATATGATTTTACGAGTAACATCTCATACAATGTAATCTAATGGACAACATTTAACATATAAAGTTAAAAATTTACTCACCTGTCTTCATGCATTCTTTGTAAGTGCTTAACAAAGTTTGAAGTCGTTCCACACTTTTCCGATATAACGGTAACGGTTAGTGATTGAAGGCTATGGCCTGACGACGATGAATATTTATTCGATATTGACGAGGAAGCTGTGGTTAAGCGAAGAAAATTAAAAAAAATTGCTGGAGGAAGAAGGACAACAAGCGAGAGATAACATGGCAGCACAGGGGAAGACAGGAGAAGGAATGATTTTTGGCCACGAAAGCAAAGTAGCAGCAGCCGGTACAACTGTTGAGAGTTTGGTTGCAGGGTAGGCTGAGGCAGTGATGGACACGGTTCTGGACCAGCGGGTTGCTGGTGATGTAGGTTGCTGCGACGAAACCCAAAATGACGGCCGCACAGACTGCACACGTCAGGTGGGTCATGATGATGAGCCTGTCAAAGACGGTCATGATAAGGAACCTTGCAAAGATGTTCAAGATGAACCTTGCAAAGATGTTCAAGATGAACCATGCAAAGATGGTGATGACGAGCCTGGCAAAGATGGTGACAATGATACAGTCGGTTTGGACGTTGACAACAAATCTAAAGAAGATGAAAAGAATGTTGAAAACGAAATGCAAAACGATGAAGATGAAAGTCGATGATGATTATAATAATAACAATAACAGCGATGGCTTTTACCTATACAGCGGCGGTTCTGAAACGGAAACCTCCATAACAGACGACGGCACCGAATATTCAAGGTGATTTTAGTGACGAATCTGACACGGATGAAGCAACCGAGGATTTAAAAACGGACGAAACTCCTATGGAGAAATACGTCGAAGCTAACTTGACAAAAAAAAAGACACTGATTTGAGAGACGATGGCGATGATTTGAAGAAAGATCCGCTGGACGATACGAAAGTTGACACCGATGAAAGAGCCGAGTTGGAATGTGAAAAGAAAACGTTCGATTGTAGCTTGGGAGAAAACAAAGATGACGGCGATGAACTTCTCCAAAACAACAATAGTAATGCAGCCAGCAAAACTCTGAAAAAGATGAGCCAAGAACAGAGAACGGTACCGAG
This sequence comes from Erpobdella octoculata, assembly GCA_963978895.1. NCBI lineage: Eukaryota > Metazoa > Annelida > Clitellata > Hirudinida > Erpobdellidae > Erpobdella > Erpobdella octoculata. The sequence goes on from OZ022246.1 coordinate 18,834,945, forward strand.
GATTCTAAATCAGATGAATCCACAGAGGATTCTAGATCGGATAAACTAAGAGTCATTTAAAAATCAAATAACAGTGTGATGAAGAGATTTATTAGATTTATGGAACGTGTTTTCGAAAAACCTTTTGAAGAGTTTCTTGAGAAAGATCTAAAAGATGTGAAGGAAGAAGAAAAAGCAGACAGTTCCGATAAACCGTGCAAAGATGTTCAGGACGAGGCTGTGATGAACTGTGCAGAAATGGCGACGATGAGGCAATGAAAGACTCTGTTGATGAGCCAAAGAAGGACTTGAAGAAACTGTGTCAACCGGTCAAGAGACTTGACCATGTTGTTTGCGAATTGCGGTCAAGGCCACGAGTGAAGATCAAGGTATTTTGTGTTTGTGGCCGAGTCGCATTTCCCAAAAGCGACTATACTCTTTGAGACGAACAGGATTAAGAAGGAGGTAGTGTTATATCTATGGTACTGATTTCACTTTTCCCATCTATTGATATCCCGACAAGTATTTTTATTGACGTTGATTATATTAGAAGGAATAAGTAGCATTAACCATTATCCAAGCTTTATTTATTATCATCCAATAAACTAGAAAACCATTCTCCTGGACCTGTAATACGATTTGACAATTTTACAACAATATATATATATATATATATATATATATATATATATATATATATATATATATATATATATATATATATATATATATATATATATATATAATTTTCTTGAGAGGAAGCAATGGGAGCACACGGTGTGGCTTCCCACACAAATCCGCCATTATAACCTCCTTCTCCGGTCTTCAGTTTTTTTAGAAAGAACAAGTGTGTAAAGTTTTGTAATCTTTTAGAAAGTATAGTATTACAAATATAAAATTTTGGAATATGTGGGTTTTATAAACATTTTATTCCCTCCATAAGGTTTTACTAAAATGACGCCCCTGGCCTGGCTGTGATGATCTCAGAGCCCACAATCAGGCTGAATAAAGCGCTACGAACGGAATTTGTAATTTTATTCTTTTCTCTTTAAACCACTAAACCTCTAAAGCGTGTAAAGAAGATTGAGCAATACACTGACGCAGCCAAGAGATAGGGCCGATAGGGGACGATAAACGCAAAAAGTGTCTCCTAATGAATTTTCCACTAGCTAGATGAGTTTTTATGAATCAGTCCTATGTTGCCGAGACAATGTTTTTTGACGTGTTCAAGAATCAGGAATGACAAAGGAGAAAAAAGTTGTTTTGGTAGCTGTTCAATTTTAGAAAAGTTTCTGCAAATATTTGAAAACGACCTTGCCAAATTAGTATTGCTCAGCTGGTCCCTGTAGGATTTCACGCAAAACATCGGACATGCCATGAAGCAGGTGATGGCTGTATACGGAAGATATTTGAAGGTAAAAAAGCAATGCGGATGAAACTTTCTTTTGAGTTTTTATCAGTTTTTCAGAAGTGACATGAAAAATTGACAGAAAATAATGACTTTGAAGATTGGAAAATAAAACAGACTCACAATCGCTACAATGCAAATGCTCTCGCGGGTGGTCCAGAAGAGTAGTTCTGAAAAAACAGGTTCATTTCATTCTCATATCATTTCATCAACCAGCTATAAAAGTACGCTTTCCGTGGCTTAGAAATCAAACTACTGACTAACGCCACGTTAAATATCGTCAAATTTTCATTTCATTTCAAGGATTCAAGGTGGAAGATTTTCCAAAATAAGCGCGACTGCTAAAAGTTATCATGTAAGTAGTAGAGTTGTTCGAGTTTGGCTCGCTTTCGGGCTTGGAAGTCAAAACATGGAAGAGTTTCGTTGAAACAGTCCCACGAAAACGTGTACCCAAAAATAGGTCAGTCTCTTGAGATAAAAATTTTTTTCTATCTACTTCTATAATGTCCCAGCTTCAGTCACTCACTCACCCACTCAATCACCCACCCTTTTGGATCACGTAGAATGCTAATAACTCGAGCTTTTTGCAACGAAAGGAGGAGTTAGAACTCTCCTCCTGTATCCGCCCCTCACGCCCCTGGATGGGTGCGGGCGGTGACTAGATAGCTATCTCCCAGTTTACATCACCATGGCTGCTGTAGTACTGCTTTTTTTTCTCCAAAAAATAGTCGATGATCGGGGGTGAGGTAATCGTACTTTACTTTAGTTTCAATTTTTTTAAATGTATACTAAAATTTTTCTCTGAGAATGTTCGATAGCGAGAGAAGGGTGATTGTGATTTTTACTTATGGAAGTAAGAAGTAGAATAGCAATGATTTGGGGTGGTGTAGCCACGGCGCTGAAAGCAAGACCGACGAAGTTAAATTAAATCAAATCAAATTAATTACTGTTAATTGCAGTGGTTTAGAATTTAGAAGACTTTTTTTCGGTGTGCAACGCAACTACTTCAACAGGGGCGCAGGCGCAACTAGCAAAAAATGCTGGGGGCTCAAGTTTGAAAAAGGGAAGAAAGCCCGCCACAGGCAAAATTTTTTTGACTTTCTTCAGTCTGCAGTCGTTTTTTGGTATCTTTAATAATTTATTAATGATAGAAAAGAAAACTGCAAACTGACAATAGTCAAACTCAGTCTCAAACCAGTTATAGCAAATGTTAAAAAATAAGTTTATATGTTTAAAATTTCAATATGATATAATTGATATATATTCTAAATTATATAAAAAGTTAAGTTTATGATATGTTGCAATATGAGATCCTAAACAGTCTTAAAATTTTTTTAAATGTTTTAGTCTAAATTACATTTTGATGCGGTTGCAGTTCGGTAAGTGAAAATCTGTTTACCATTTCATTTACTGGAAGAAGTGCAGTGGTTGTTTTGTTCGCAGATTTTCTCAATAAACTTATTTGCAAGCGACAGGCAGACATAGTCGTCCTGAGATGAATTTTAATAAGGCGAAGTTTAGAAAATGTTCTTTCTGCATCTGATGACGTAGCTGGCACAAAAGAGATCTTGCAGTTCGATACATGCATTGGTATCAGATACGTAAACTTGTTGCTGCGAATATGAACTGTCTTTGCACAGTTTCAGCATCCTTTCCATATATAAATATATGGGCATATAATAGATTGAGTATAAATGTATCACCCCACCCACCACCCAAAGAAAAACTCATCATATTTGGAAAAATTGCAGGGCTCTCCGATTTTGGCCTGGGGATTGCGCCCCCTGCCCCCTAGTTGCGCCCCTGCACTTCAACAGCTAGAGGCATAAATGATGATACTTCTGACTCGTCCTCTGACACAAATACTTTGGCTGTTGAGGCTGCTCCTGACGAATCTCATTGTAATGTATCTGAGGAAATTCTTGTCTCTTCTAATATAACACAGCGAAAGCGCAAAAAGTGATGGTGTATTCCAATAGTATAAATTGTATAGTCTCTGTGATTTCATTAGTTTATGATTCTGGTCTTAAACACTATGGAATTTTGTTTTACTCATGTTCTTTTTGTTGAGCCTCGTATTCTTTTGATTTGATAGGTGGAGTGTTTACTCTGTTGTTAGTGTGCTAATTCTTTGATAATTTCGGTTATTTCTGTTTGTTTACTTTTCTTGTTTTACTTTTGACCCTGATGATGGCTGACATAGCTGAAACGGTCCGTCGGTCTGACAATAAAAGTTTAATGGAAAAGTTTTTGGCTAATTGTAGTCTCGAACAGCGAGTTTTATACCGAAAAGTCGAGAATTTGGCTCAAAAAGTTGTTTCTGCCAAATGGCGAGTTGAATTTCTTAGAGCATGTCTCAAAGATAAATTGATTCCACAGTTTATTCGCAACAAATATCGCTCTAATGTTGTTAAAGGAAATACAAAGCTTGAAGTGGATTCTATGTTGTGTAAAATTTCTGATGAAATTACAACTGCTGTCAACGTATCAAATGAGTTGGAAGTTAAATATTCTACCTTGTTGAATGAAGTTTTTACTCAAGATGTTTTGGGTAGTGAACAGGAGGTTCAATCGTTTTTGAATGTTGTGGATGAAATGTTCTGCAGTTTAAATCATTCTAAAAGATTGGTAATCACGAAAAAACTTTCTTGGCTGTATTCTGGACCATATACTGTTAAAGAAAATTCTAACTTCTACATATATATATATATATATATATATATATATATATATATATATATATATATATATATATACATATATATATATATATATATATATATATATATATATATATATATATATATATATATATATATATATATATATATATACATATATATATATATATATATATATATATATATATATATATATATATATATATATATATATATATATATAAACAAACAAAAACAAACAAACAGAGAGACGAGTGGAGTGGAGTGAAGTTAAATAAAAGCATTTAAATAAAAAACCCATTAAAGTACATTTTGTTACATCTAGCCCCAGACCCAAATCATTAACATTTTTACACACTTTTACTTAACTTGACTTCTCTGTCTGTCTGTCTGTCTGTCTGACGTCAAATTTTGCAATCGATTTTAAACTAACTTCCCAATGAGCTAGAGACTTCCGAACTGATTTACAATGCATTCTATCAAATTTTCGGATCGATTGGACAAAATTTAATTTAATAATCATTTGTGATATTTTCGTCGAACTATTTATTGTCTATACTAATATGCTCGTTGTTTATGTATATTGTACAGTGTAAAAATATAAAAGTGTGTTTTTTAAAAAACTTTGTTTTTTGCTTCACTTGTCATTTCCAAAAAAATGGTTGGCTTGGGTTATGTGAAAGTATTATTATTTGGTAGCTTAATAAATGCATAATAAAAGATAATAAAAACATTTTTCAATTAGTGACCATATGATCTTAGAATCAAATTTTACGAACTAGTATTCTTTATGCTTTTTGGTAAAAAAAAGAGTACTCCTGCGGACACCGGGTCATGTAGTTTTCCCGCGCAGTACTAATGGACTTACGTCGTAGGCCCTATCTTAAAGAGCACTTGAGTTCAAAATCAAAACAAAATTATTTAAACCGGCTGAGTTATTAACCCCGTTACAACAAGCCCCGGTCTCCCCTATGCTAATTTGCACTTCTAATATTTGTCCACAACAAAGCAAGCAAACAAGACCGACGGTAAACTTATTGTAAGAGATTTAAAGATATTTGGATAAAATGCTTCTATAAGTTTTATTTAAATTTGTAATCAAGTTATGAAACTCACCAGTTCAATACCCAGTGATTAAAAATGTAGCTTAAAAATTTAATAAAGCAAACTTTATTTAACTTTTGATATTAGTGATTACTGAATAGATTACTGCTAAAAGTTTCAGAGCTTTAGTTAGTCGGAAAGTATTCGGCGAAAAACTGATTGGAAAACTTTAAGATAAACAAACAAACCAGCGAACGAAGGAACGAACAAACAAACCAACGAACGAACAAACGAACACCCGAACATCAACAAACAAACAACAAATAAACGAACAAACAAGCAAACAAAGAAGCGAACAAGCAAACAGCAAACTGTTGTATTTTTAACTAATTAATAAATAATAACACGACTAGTGAGAACAACGTTTATTGATTACAGGCAACCGCTGCGATGAAGAAAAGACCCCGAGACCTCGCTTGGCATCGACCACATCCGCGTCCCCAGAACTAACAGGCCCAAAACAATAAATAACTAAACGTTCGTAGTTACAACACTCCTCCTCCTCACTAAGATGGAAGCCTGACATCTTGAAAGAAAATAGGTTAGCTGGAGGTCTTGTAGTCACCGCTCACATGCCTTTGGGAAGCTGAGTAAGGTTGAGTTTGTTCACGAGAAGTATGGCATTATCGAGGTCCCGTTCGAAATCGTTGAGATACGCTGGAGGTCGAGTATTTCGTTTTGGTCTAGTGAGTGGCAAAACAGGAGAGCGTTGGTGAGACTCCGACTGAGGTACGGTCTGTTCAGCTTGATTATTTTGCTTGTCATCCCTGTCACTCAAAGAGTCGTCAGAAGCTGGCTCAATGTCTGAGGGAATTTTTTCTGGCTCGAGGAGGCACTGTGGAGGAGTTTCATCCATAACTTTAGGAGTCTGAGGAAGATAGGAATCATTGGCTCTTAGCACTGGAGAAGTCAGGGTCACTGTCAAAGCGATGCTTCAGTTGATCTGCGTGAGCCTTGATGTGCCGCCCGTCAACTGAGATTGAGTAATTTGCCGCTTCAAGTTTTTTTATTATTGTTCCTGCACGCCAAGACCAGGCATTGTTCTGGTGAAGCTTGTAGAAGATGGGCTCATATGGTGCAAAGCTATGCGACACAGCACCATGGTATTTGTTGAACTGCTGAGCCATGCTGAGTCCTTGTTGAGAGACGATTTGCCTTCTTGCTGCGGCAGCTGACAGAATGTCTAGTCTCGACGGCATCTTCCTTCCCGTCATCATTTCAAACAGAGATTTGCCATTGAGAGCCATAGAAGGAGTTCTACGGTACGACTCCAGGAAGCTTCGAAGTTCCTCGTCTTCGTTGCCTTCACCCTCCATCTTGTTGAGACCGGTCTTCAAAATGTTAACTTGTCTTTCTGCTCTGCCATTGGACTGCGGAGGATATGGTGCTGTTAGGATGTGTTTGACTTCGAAGCGTTTGCAGAAGTCTTTGAAAGCGCTCGAGACAAACTGAGGGCTGTTGTCACTGACGATTGTCGCACATGGCCCCCAGCGCGCAAACATATCTTCAATCACCGCAATAGTTTCATTCGTGACTTGGCATTGACAGCACAACTGTGGCAGCGCTGTACGAAAGCTTGAACTTGATAGCAGTATCCACAAAAGTAGCAATGTTCACGCACGAGTGCCTGCATGCGAGTGGTGCCTGGATGACCTTGGTGGAGTTCTTCGAGAACTCGTCAGCGTAGCTTTGGAGGAATGACAGGGAGATCTTTGAGGAAAAGACAGTTTGAGAGAATTTGCAGTTCGTGCCGGAGAGTGAAGTATTCAGCAGCCTCAAGATCGCCAACTTGTTTCTTTTTCTGCGGCCATCTTGACTTGAATTGATCACCTGGAGATGATCACATTCCGAAGTGACTTGTTGGAGATCGTTTAGCGATATTGGTAATTCCTTGAGACTGTTCAGAGCCGCGCTGTTATGGGGTGCCTTTGACTGGATAGTCTCTGAGTATTCCCGGATAGAGGCGACGACGACATCCTCAAGACCAGGTTTTATTTGTCCATCAATGAGCCGCGATATGAAATCAGCATAGGCAAAATTCTCTTCTTGGATGTAGTTAATTTTAAAGTTGAACCCATAAGGGTGAGAACATACCTCCTGAATTGGTTGGATGTGTGGATTGAAACGCCTGTCCTGCTACCAAAGATTTTCAAGAGCGGTTTATGGTCGGTTTGAAGTTCTTCACGTTACACTTGTGGGTAGTTCTTCTCTGCTTCGTTGAATGATGCAGCTGCATGAGCGATCGGACGAAGAGTTCCATCATTCAGACGATGAAGAAAGGTTGCACCGATTCCGTAGCTAGAGGCATCTGCTGCAACAACGAGTGGCAGTCTCTCATCGTAGTGGGTTAAGGCAAGGTTTGAATGAAGAGCTTGCTTGAGCTTGGTGAAGGCCATAACACGCTCTTGGGTCCAAATGAACTTCTCACCCCTGCAAAGCATGCTATCAAGCGGACCTCTTATGTCCTTTAAATGAGGTATGAAAGTGCCATACCAATTGATAGCCCCCAAGAATGCACGAAGTTGATAGACATCTGCTGGTTGAGGAATGTTTTTGACGGCTTGAAATTTTTCTGGGTATGGGCTCACTCCTTTTGAGTCAATGATCCTGCCCAAAAATTTGATTCGTGGTTGAGCGAAGGTGCACTTGTCCAATGATAGAGTAAAGCCAGCCTCCTCCAGCCTGCTGAGAACAGAGTGCAAGCGTTTCTTGTGGTCTGTATATCCCCTGCCAGGCACGATTATATCATCTTGATATGCCATTGCGCCGGTGCCTGTTAGTAATGAATCCAAGATTTGTTTGAAGTTTCCGGAAGCGGTCTTGACACCTGGTTGCATGCAATTTACTTGGAAGAGACCGACATGAGTGCTGATGTTCATGAAGCGTTTGGCCTCGGCATCTAATTCTATTTGCAGGTAAGCATTAGACAGGTCCAAAGTACTGAAAGTATCTTTGCCCGTCATGCCAGTGAAGATAGTTTCGGCTGTAGGAAGAGGATAATGGAATGTTTTGAGAGCACGGTTCAATCCGGTTGAGTAGTCAGCGGCAATGCGGATTTTTCCGTTATTTTTCTTGACGGCAACAATGGGAGAAGCAGATTTAGTCTAGTTAATCTGAGTAAGAATGCCTTCTTGTTCGAGTCGTCTAATCCCCTCCTCAATTGATGTACGGGCAATGAAGGCTACAGGACGAGCACGGATAAACGGAATGACTGCATCCTTTTTAAAGTTCAGAGAAAAGGTGGTCCGATTGCATTTTCCATGCCTAGAAGAAAACAAATTTGGAAACTTGAGCTTCACTTTTTCGAGTGTGGATTGATGAGCGTCGGTGATCCCACAGCACATGGCGGAGATTGGTACGTCCCAGAGTTTAAGAGCCTACATTGCGTCATTGCCGAATAGGTTCAGTCCCTCCGTTGACACATAAAAGTTAACGATTCCAACGGCATTCTGAATTTCCACCATCGCTGAGAAGACTCCTTTGACTTTGACTTCTTGACCTGAAGCCCTGATTGCAATGGATTCCGTCGGCATTAGCATGGGTTGACCGATCTTCTTTCAGTTTCCAATGGAGATTATAGTCCAGTCAGCTCCTGTGTCATGTTTCAGCTGGACTGTCGTACCATTGATCTTTGGCTTGACATATTTGCGTGCAAATTTCTTGCACAAGATTTCGTCGGCCTTGGGATGCTGGAAACATCGTCTTTCTATGAAGCGTTTGGCGGACTCGCAGAAGCCGGCTTTGTGTCCCTTTGTGTTGCACTTGTTGCAGGTGATGTCCCTGAAGGAGCAGAACTTGACCCAGTGGTTACTGCCGCAGAAAGGACATTTGGGAGTTGGCCTCTGTTGCGAAATAGAATTTTTTATCGCCATAACCTCTTGGTTGGTTGATTGCCACTGTTTTATTGACCAAGTCGAGATCTGCCAGACGACAAGCAAGGTCTGCAAGAGCTTCGACAGTGAGTGGTGGAGCTGTATTAGAATGGCTGGCGGCATTCAGTTTCTCTTGAAGTTCGTCTGTCCTTTCTAAGAGTTTTTTTGAATTGCAGAGTGTCGAGGGTCCTTGAGCGCCTGAACGTAGAGCTGAGATTGAAGGTCATCATGGGTGAAAGTAGTGACTTCGAAGTCCTCGGCGATCCGTTTTATTCGAGAAGCCAGAGCCAAGTAACTTTCATCCGGCTGAATTTCGGTTTGCCATGCTCGGAAGTGACGTGAGAATAAGGATTCTGTACGTACGAAGAGCCTGGAAAGCTGATAGATGGTTTCTTTCAACTCTAGCTCCTGTGACTTTTTTGGAAGAATGTAACTCTCGAGTTTGGAGCGGATGATTGCCGATTTGTCGGCGTCGCTGATGTTCTGGGCCTTGTCGGAAGCTAGTACTGTTTCCGTGCGTCTAATCCAGCGATCGAAATTTGCTCGTTCCTCCGGGTTGTAAACGAATTTGTTGATTTGATTCGACACGTCCCGAAGTCAGAAGACACTCCGCTGGGTGTTGAGATTGCCGCTCTAGACGAATTGAGGCTCGCCAAAGCCTCCAAAAGAGCTTTCTCGCGGCGATCGGATGCGTCGGATTGACGCTTAAGTTCATCTAGCAGAACTTGTTTAACAAGTTCGTTGGAATTTTCCATGTCGACTGCGCCACTGTTGTATTTTTAACTAATTAATAAATAAAACGACTAGTGAGAACAACGTTTATTGACTACACGCGACCGCTGCGATGAAGAAAAGACCCCGATACCTCGCTCGGCATCGACCATATCGCGTCCCCAGAACTAACAGGCCCAAAACAATAAATAATAGTTCGTAGTTACAACACTAAATAAATAATAAATAAATAATAGTTTGTAGTTACAACACAAACAAACGAAAGAATCAACGAACGGACAGGCAGACAAGAGAGCTAAACCCTAACCAGCCAAATGACAGAACGGCCATTATGGCCAAGTTTGACCAAAGTCGTTCAAAGTTGGTGGAGAGTTGTATATTTTTGAGCAAATTTGTTCTTTGATGAGGCATGCCGCTCTTGAACTACATACATGGATGGCTTGCACAAATTTCCGTTAAAATATTGAAATCGACTAAATGGTGTCCAGGTGAATTACTTGTTATCGATAATGAAAAGACGTCGCTTTATCCGCCTACACGTTTCAATAACCGTTAAAACAAAACCGGTTTACATTTACCAAAACTCTTCTAGACTTCTACACACAAATTTTCAAGTTGTCAACGTAGGAGAGTTCGTTTTGTACTAATCTCTACCAGTATGAGTACCTAACGTACCTTACCTATGTACGAAATGTTGCACACACACACGGAACATCCATACAACAAGAATGTTCAAGCTTATAATGAATTATGTGGGGTGAGAGATGAACAAGATAAAAAGCTTGTCTCTCTTCTCGTCTTTGTCGATGATGAAAACCCGTGTGAGATGCTGAGCGGTGTGCGTGTGCCCGTGCATTCGGAAGGCTTGTTTCTATTGGTCGACTGTTTGAATCTAACAAAGCACCACTCTCAGGCTGCGACGCCGAGACCCGGGCCTTCGAGCGGTTTTTAAAACTTCCCGATGTGAGAGATTTAAACGTGCCCGACTATTTAACGTGACATTTAAAACTAAGGCATCGTCTTCGTGTGTAACGTACGATAGATCCGATCCAGTTCGCGAGGTATTTTAAATCGACCATGAGGTGACAATAATTACCGATTACAAGAGCGTTGGCTGGTTCTGTTAAATAATATCACTCGAAATGTGATGTTTGATTGCGTGTTATAGATCGTAGAGTGAGAATTGGTTTATTTATGTTTTACTCGTTAAAACTGACTGCATCGACTAATAAAGAACGGAATCTTGTTTATCAGTGGAGCGCGTGTCACTTACTAATAAATCAAATCTAATTTAAATAAAAATGCCACAAGCCAGTTCGGTGGCCAGTGACGATTTGGCATCGACCGATGAAGTTAAGGTTTACAAAGATGAAGGGGAGGGTGAGGATGAGAAGAGGTCGTCAGAAAACTTGAATGAAGAAAAAATGGGACTATTAACCGAAACGGAAGAGGTTAGCAATTCTTTTCATTTGTGTTTGAGTTTTGAACATTTAAAATTCAGATGTCTGTTAATTTATTTCAATTTAAATGCAGGGCAAATCTTCAGACATTGAAGGCCAAAATTGTTTTTCTCCTGATGAAAAAGTGAACCACCTCTTCAACCCGGGATGTTAGTGTTCATTCAACAATTATATATAAACAATTAATTTAAAATGTATACACAATTTATATTCACAATTATTCTACTAATAGAATTTTTTGTTTGCTTTTAGTGAAGATGCCTGAATTTCTGCTTCGGGATCACCTGCCATTTGGTTATCCACTCCTTCCTCCATATCCCTACCCCAGCTCACCTCCACTTACATCAACTGTATGTTTTTTTAGGAAATTTTCATTCAATTTTAATGACTTGTTTTTAAAAATTTTCATTCAAATTGAGTTTTTTTTTAATTTATTTATACATCATTTCTTGAGATCAACATAATTTTTCATACCATCTAAGGATCTAGAACCTGTCAAACTTTGAGCCTCTTTTTTTTATAGAAAGCTGTTTGCAACAGGATGTTGTGTTGTGTATCATTCTACATTTTAATTAATCACTCTGGATCAACAACATATTAGTATCTTTTCCTAAAACATAACTCACAGGCATGTTTGTGATTCTACTGGTTGACTGACAGATCAAACTGCCTTGCAAATGACTTCATGTTGTGTAGTCTTCTATTTTATTCATTGCTTCTTCTGGTAACAAATGCTGGATAAATTGATTTTCAAATTGCACTGTTGAAATAGCAATCAATTTTCTAATGAAATGCTGATTTTTCAAGGAATATTGATGATGCTGTTTCTTTCTGTGCTGTTTTGTTTTGACATATGATGGAAGGATTCAGTAACTCTGGAAAAAAAATTACACAAACATTGCTTCCAAGTTGATCTATGATTAATAATACTTACTCTAACATGTAACTATCAAGTCTTACTGTGCATGAAAGGATATGGACAGTGGTTGTGGCTGGATGTTTTCCTATATGTCAGAGTGTATTTTTATTCATAAAATTAAGCTTTAATAGATTTTTTTCTCAAATTTAAATTCTTCACTTTTAATACATGTAGCCTGTGCTATCCTGTCTCATTACATATCCTTGGTTGGTGAAGCTTGCTTTTTCATCATGGATGGAAACTGTTTAGAAAATTGTTTTACTTCTCATCTGACACCTGCACCTTTTGGCATTTTTCAATTTAAAAAAAAAACAAAATTTGAAACACTGAAAGAGAAAATCAAGTACGGCACACACAGGTGTATCTGTGCTGTTTGTTGTGTAGGCTTGTATGTAGTACCTGTATGTAATTAAATTACATTATTATTTATTATTATTAATATTATTCATTATTCAGATTTTAAACAAATATTATTATTACTATCATCATCATCATCATCATCTTTATTGCAAGTAGCAGGCAAATGTGTGGTTCTTTAATATTTTCTCCACAGGTTTTTTGAGTTGGATTTCCACTACTTAATGGATTAAATGTTTCACATTGGTGCTCTTTCTTTGATCTTCTATTTGGGTAGACTTTAGTCAAATTTATTCAAAAATTAGGTCCATTTAGGTTAGAAAAGTTTATAAAAATTTCAAATTTTCTTCTTCAAGCCTACTTTTTTGTTGTGTTTAAAGTTTAATGAAGAAAAAAATTGTTGAGCCAGGTTAGAGATGTGCATATGTGTATTTTAACATTTATTTGTTTGTTGTCACATCCAAGTGACTACTTATGTGTACAATATGTACATTTAACAGTTCTACTCTGTATAGATAGGTAGTAGTGATAGTGGTGGGATGAGGGTAGGTAGGAGAGAGCAGGGAGAGGGGTGGAGGTATTTATTGTGACAAATAACAAACATTCTTTGTAGTTTTCTTTTTTTATTTAAATATTTCCATGACACAATCTCGCTCTTATGTATTTATAAAAAGAAAGAAAAAAGGTTGCAGGTCTTCAAAGTACTTAAAATCAGTCATGCTACTGGAGTGTTACTCAAACAAATTTTCTACCCGGCGATGTTTCATTAGTGAGATTAATAAGACATCTCGGACAGTTTCTTGAGTTTTGAATGTTTGAGAGAGCATCTTCTCATTTACATCTGATAATGATATGTAAATGTCCGTTAAAAATAGCTACTTACTTACATCAGCTAGCTACTGTGTATAATAATGGGATGAATCAGTGATTTTGTAACAACTTCATTGTATGAAGGAGTCATCTCCGTCAATGGCATTCATCAACATCATGATGATGATCTATCTAGGTTATCATGGTAATTAATTATAATTAACAGTTCTTGTGAATAACAGATCCCTTAATAAGGAATTTTTTAACAATGAATGTAACACGACAATTGTATTACTAATTTATCTCTAAACAATTATTATTATTATTTCAAGCCTACGTGCCTCATTCATTATCTTGAAACGGCCGTGTCAATCCGAATGGCTATTTAATTAATTAATTGTATTGTTGTGTTTTTTAATCAGTTGACTCCTTCTTGTTATTATTTTTGTATGATTTTTTACTTACATGTATCCACTTGGAAGGGAACATTCCCTTCTATGTTTACACTTGCTTAGAATCTTTCAAGAGCTTGTAACTTACTTCAGTAGGAAATCATGGTTACAAGTATTGAAGTTTGTTTATGCTAATAAATTAGATTTGCAAAATGTTAGCTGCTAGATTTGAAAGAGATATGAATAATAAGAAAGAAAGAATAATTTGTCCACTATGTGGGTTATTCATTTACTTCAACTTGAAAATCTTCGTTTAATATATGCATAATTAATTCAAATTCTCTTTCTGATGTTCCGTCCTGAGTAACTCCAATATAGAGAATTAGCACTTGTGATTTGGTGCAGTACTTGCTTGCTCATTATGCTTGTTTATAACAATTTCGTATTGCTACAATTATTACTACTTGTGATGATTATAATGATATTACTAGCAGTTATCTCTAGCTGGTTTGATTGGTTTAGATTTTTTCCTATCTTTATCATCTGAATTTTTATGTCTTTGTAAAATTAAACGTAATCTAGCGATTATTTTTCAGACGTATAATAATCTTCATCTGATGTATAATGATCTTCATCTGATGACACATGATTACTAAAATGTTATGTAAAAGAATGTTTATTATTTTTTTTTTATAATAAATTGAACACACACGCACATATCTGATATGACGAAATGTTTTTGCAGAACAAAATATTCCCACCACCTCCACCGGGCCTGGGCTTCTTCATGTACGGAAACGATGCCGTCTCCAGTCCACCGCCTGCCCACATGGGCATACCACCACTACACATCGACCTGAAAACAGGTTGGTTGATTGGTTGGTTGGTGCTTTTCCGCTTGCCTTCAATTTGCTGTTTATGGCTGTCTCAAATTAGCACTCCAGCACACTGAGATTCGCACGTTATTCAGATGATAATGAGTCGCTAATTCATCTCTTTTGTAGATGGTTGTTTTTCTAAACATGGTTTATTACATAATCTATAACTAGTTTCCTTTCTTGGGTATTACTTTCTTCAAATTTGACACCAGTCAAGTGGATGCTACTCGAACAAATAAATGAATAATTCTACGTCACTCTTCCAACTAACCTGTTAGGCAACTAATATATATTTTTTATGCTTCGTTTTCCGGGCATGCATGTGAATGCCTGTTTTTTCCCTCCATCCTGGAGTTGTTAGTGGAAGAAAGAAAGAAGGAACGGTTCAATTTGGTTATGGGTACTTTGTTTACTGTTTATTATGAAGATGTTAAGGTGGGTGCATGCGTGATGATGAGCTGCCTGGTTGGTTGGTTGGTTGGTTGGTTGGCTTGTATCATCTCATCAACACTTGATGATCAGTCAGTCCACAATGAGGCAGGCAGGCACATGAATGAGTAATTCTATGATTGCTTTTTTATGTACAAATGTGCATGCTTTTAAATCATTTACACTTCTTTATCATCTTTGCATTTTATTTGATTGAAATTAACTGATAAGTACACAGTGATGCTGAAAAAAACCAACTTTTCACTGCTATCTGAAACCTTTCTTATCAGCCAGTTTTGACTCAATAAATGGTTGATACTGACATTTCATGAACTGCAGCCCGTACAGAAAGGAATGTACTTTAAGTATATATGTGTGTGTACTTCAAGTACGCACTGAAGGAAAAAAGATTATATTGAGGAAGAAAAATGTGAGTTGCTCACCACGAGATCGGGCTCAGAAAAATTACAATTTTAGATGAAATTGAAATGCAAGATAAGAAGAAAAAGGAAATAAATTCCGAGGTACAAAACAAAAGTTCATTCGCACAGCAGGGAGGCTAGTTTCTGTTATTTCCATATTTTTAGTTTCTACTCAATGAGTTAAGCACCGAAACGGAAATATAGACATAAGGAGAGAGAGAAAGAGAGAGAGAGAGAGAGAGAGAGAGAGAGAGAGACTTGTTTCTTGTGAATAAATAATCACGAAGTTAATTATCTATTAGATGTCTGTTTTTTAATAACCGGTGACTGCTTTGTTAATTTTCTGACCATTTAATAGCTAATGAACGAAGAAGATGCGCCAGGCAGTTTCTGTACTCTTCATTGTGTTCAACTTTTACCTGGTCTGTCTTCAGGTATAATAAACAGTGGATTAGAATAATTGAATAAGTTGTACATTTTTTACTTGTGGAGTATCTTATTCTCATCGTCATCTTCGTTTTCTTATTTTCCTGGGAGATAATTGTCCTGGCTGGTTTTGGTATTTTTTTTTTCAGAGCTGTGTAATTAAGATAAGCTAGGAATCTGAAGACTTGTCACTCATACCCAATGGAGCTCTGACATCAATACATCAATCTCTTTCTATCCCTTGTATACAAGATTATTATTTTATATTCAATTATCTCATCACCATCATCATCAAATTCTGGTGGTTAATGATCATGAAATCATGTAATGAGTTTCACCTTTTCTTCATCTCTCATTTATGATATACATTCTAAAATTTCAACCCTTATACAGGTTTACCACGGCCCCCCATATACGGACTCCACCCCTCACCATCTCCCGGCCACCTCTACCCTAGCGGGGATTTTTCACACCTGTAAGAGTTTCTTTTTTTCCTTTGTGCGTTTTATGTGGATGGAACTGTTTATTTATAAATAAAACGAAAAAAATCTGTAATTTTGATGAAGTGCTCAGCAGAACTGATATTTCTTTTTCTTTTTTTTTATTCTGTCATATGAAATTATCAAACTTTTTTAAATATAATTTTTAAAGAAGAAAGATCTAGCAACGTTTTAAATTGATTGTTTATTATGTTCTCATGATTGCAAAGATAATTTTTTTGTTTAAAATAATTTGCACCTTGCTTTTTTGTTTCTACTCTTTCCAGAAAAAAATTAGATATTTTTTAAAATCTCACCAGAACATGAGTTTGTTATAGAACAGATTTCATTTGCTCTCGCTAATCAATTGAAATCTATGTTCTGGATGTCCTAGGTGAGGCTAGTTAGGTGTGAATATTTGATGACATTCTCACTGAAACCCTGTCCTCCCTAGGCGCGAATTCATCATTTAGCAAAATATCTGCTCACAAGCTCAGAAATACTTCTGTTTGTGTGTGTGTGTGTGTGTGTGTGTGGGTATATGTGTATGTGTGTGTACGATTCACACATTTGGTTCAACAAATGTGTGTATAGTCATGCAATGCAAACATGTTTTGTAGAGGTAGAATTAAAGTGATAGAGGAAAGCTGCTGGTGTTAGATTATTAAGTAATTTATATAAATATGGTGACAACATTTGGTTAACTTTGTTTGTTGTTGCTGTGTCCTTTATTAGTTTGTTCTATGTTTAAATGTGGCTTTGAGATGCAAATCTGCTTGAATTCAATCAACTTGTTAATATTCAAGCTGATACACTAGTTACATAATACACTGACTAATTTCATTGCTCCAGTTTACTATACAAATGGTTATTACCACACCACTACCAGTTCCATAATATAAAAATACAAATAGTTATTACCATACCAGGTTCACAATATACAATTGGTTATTACCACACAGGTCCATAATATACAAATTAGGGATGTCATGGGTTTGAATTTTTGGCTTTTTTGGGTTAGGGTTTTTATTTTTCTAAAAACGGATTCAGCTTTTCAACTTTTCAAACACCGGGTTCAGGTTTTCGATTTGCAAAAGTTCAGGTTCTGGTTTCATATTTGAAAACTTTCGGGTCGAGTTTGGAAATGTGTCTGAGAGTGGTCTTAGTGCTAATATTTTATCATTGGCTAAACGGATTTAGTGAAATATTTTGGAATTCTGTATTACAATAATAAACAACATAAGCACTACAGTAAGTTCTTATGTTGTTCAATCTTGTCTATACTTTTATTTTATTTTCCTTGAATTATGTGAACAAGTGGATTGTTTTCTGGAATTGGTCTAGCATTACATATGAGCGTCGCGTTCTTAATAAAACGAATTTTGTAGCTATAACATACATTAAACGGTTCCTAAGTGTTCTCAAATTGTCTATTTGAAGGTTAAAACAATAGACAATACTATATTTGAGGAATGCTTTTTTCAATAATTAGATCCAATCATTAAAACTTATAAAAATGTATTAAAATATTGTCATGACACTTAGGGCGTCGCTACATGAATTATATACAAGTCAACACTCATTTATCGACCAGTTAAGGATGAAAGGCTGTGTGGACCTGAGCAAATGTGAGTTATATAGTTTCTTGCTCAAGGAAACAACGTGCCCGAACCTGGAATCGAACCCTGGTACTCAGGATATCCATGCCGGTGTTTAAACCACAAGACCAAAATGTCTCAAAAGAGTAGTTGTTATTTGTGTTATAACTCTTTTTAAGGATTGGTATTATACGTATTTATGTGTAAATAATTTTTGATAAGCGAAGATTAGGGTCGTCATTTGGGGAGGGAGCAGGGGGATCATTGCCCCCCAAGGATTTTTGAAAAAGAAAATTTATTGACATAAATAAAATAAAAACAAAGTATTAAGAAATTTTTAGAAAAAGTGACTCCGACTATCCCCCCGGTCATGAGCTATTTTTAGAGGCACAAATGTATAGAGTTTAAGAAAAAATTTTGAAAATGTACCTCTGACTACCTCCGGTCATCAGCTATTTTTGGAGGCAAAGTATAGATTTGTTAGAAAATTTGTGCAGAATAAATTCTTGGAAAAAATTTGGCCCCACAAGGAATTGCTGATATGACGCTCCTGGGGAAGATCTGCTCCAGTGGTAGACAAAATTTGTTAACTTTTCTGAACTTGGTGATCATAACTGAATGCCGTGAATGCTATTTATCTACCCTTTAACTAGCGTTTTATCCAAGCAGCTCTTCAGAGGCGCTACTCATGTATTGAATCATGTTGAAGAAAGAATGTTGTTCATGAAACAAAATGCCAGAAAATGATTTTTAATAAATGTACTTTATTTTGAAAACTCCGTACTTGTGTTTAAATTTTTCAAAGCTCGGGTTCGGGTTTTAATTTCTTAAAACACCGGGTTCGGTTCAGGATCGGACGTCTC
The DNA here is from genome assembly GCA_963978895.1 of Erpobdella octoculata. NCBI lineage: Eukaryota > Metazoa > Annelida > Clitellata > Hirudinida > Erpobdellidae > Erpobdella > Erpobdella octoculata. The sequence continues at coordinate 18,853,754 of OZ022246.1, forward strand.
ATTTTCAAAATTTCGGGGTTCTCTTTTTCACAAATTCGGATTTGGGTTTCAATTTTTAGAAATTTCGGGTTCGGGTTTTAATTTTTAGGAACATCGGGTTCGGGTTTCCAAAAAAAACCCGGGTAGTACAGAACTTCGGGCTCGGGTCGGGTACCCGTGACATCCCCGATACAAACGGATAGTACCATACCATGTCTATCATGTCTATAAAAAATATTTCTTAAAGAGCACACCCTTGATTCCACTTGGTTTGTTGGCTAATAACAAAGCACTACACATAGTATGTAAGGAAACTTTTCCACACATGAACCTCATTAAAAATTGATTACTGGAAAGCACTCTGTGATTCTATTAGCACTTGCGGGAATAAAATAAAATCAAGGTAATATAAATAACTTATAATAACCTGTTACTATACTTATTACTATTACGTTATGTACAATCACACACACACACACACACACACACACACACACACACACACACACACACACACACACACTTATTCAGACATAAAAAGGTATATTTATTTAGAAGTGTATTTATTTGTTCAAAAATTAGTTGATAATTCTAAACGTAAGCGAGTGCAACATTTCATTTTCTCGTTGCACTAATAATATTTATTATATATATATATATATATATATATATATATATATATATATATATATATATATATATATATATATATATATATATATATATATATATATATATATATATTCTGTTTAGTCCCCTTCTTCAAATTTGCTTATAAAGTCATGTTTGATTTTATAAATGTTCAATTGATTCTATCATTGGACATTTCTATAAATGAATAATAAATGTTAATTAAACTAGCTGTGTTGCTGTATGTTAACTCAACGACCTCTCCTCTTCTTCCATCTTTGAGATCAGGGTGACAATAATAACTGTGATAATGATTGTTATAAAGAATTTACAGATATAATAATAACATAACAATAATGTTTATTATTATTATTATTATTATTATTATTATTATTATTATTATTATTATTATTATTATTATTATTATTATTATTATCATTTGTTTTTTGTAGTTTGAATTAATGGTTCATAGGAGATCGGTACTCATAAATTTAAGAGGGATTCATGAAGGCCCACTCAAGTTTAAAGTAGAGTCACCAGCGTAATTTATACCTTTTTCACATCCGCAAATTTATGCTTCTCTGTTTTGTTATTTTTTTGTAAATAAATTCAACTCCAATGGAAAAAAAGTAAAAAAGAGGAAGTTTGTTTTGTTTTCAAGGTATTCTTTCGTGGTCTTTTGTCCCTGTGACGTACAAGTTTGGCCTGATGATAAGAAAGCCTTTCATCTGCTAACCAGTTTAATTTAAGGCCCCTCAGAGTATTTCATGCTATTCCAGTGGAAAGATTGGGTATATATTACCGGGACCTGATCAAAGATGCTTTTTGTTGGGTCATTTAGAATGCAGAATTCTTATCTGGCAGAGTTTTTTTTCTTAGTTTTTTTTGTTTTTAATTGCAATTACGCTGCGTTTTACAAATTAAGTTCTCTTTTCGTCTCGGGAAAGGGTTTAAATATAATAAAGTGATTTAAATAATGAATTAACGAAAAACGTGAAAACGAAGTTACAAAATTTGTTATTTATTAAATCTTCAAAATGTAGAAATTGGACAAGTCATCATTATCACCATCATTGTCGTCGTTGTCGTTGTTTTCGTCAGCGAAATCTTTAAAGATGTTTTGATCCTGGTTACATTTCCTTAAACCACCAAGCTATCTTCTTAACACAAAACTGACTGCTGGCTTGCTCACTCTTCTGTTCGTTGTCAAATTATAGCAAAACTGTTTTGTTAAATGAGTTGGTTGGTTGCATGCAAACATATCATCAAGAGCATTGTTTATTTCCCCCCTCGAATGAGAAACACTTGCTATCAAAATACTTTAATATTTCCTTCATTCTTTTTAGTTTTTAAACTTTAAAGCTTGAAAGCTTAGCGCTCGTGTTTTATTCAGATTAGTTATTGATTTCAAATTGTCATATTGATGAGAAATCACATTAAAAATTTATTAAAAGGTTGCATTACTTGACATTTAAGAATTTATTAAAATGACATTAAGAATTTATTAAAATGAAATTAAGAATTTATTAAAATAACATTAAGAATTTATTAAAATGACATTAAGAATTTATTATACGACATTCTGAATTTATTAAAATGTTACATTATATGACATCAATAATTTATTAAGATGTTACATTATATGATATTAATGTTTGCCCTGAGAACATTTTTTCTGTCTGATTAACTGATTAGCTTAAAGGGGTTCTTCACTTGGTGGTTCAACAAAGCTTCATGAAGAATTTCTTTATGTTTAAGTTTTTATTTACATTTCACGGATTGTTTGTGTGCGGCCAGCATTATTTGCTTATGTTAATGATCTCTTATAACGATTTAATATAATTTGAAGGTCTTGTTTTTATAAATTTTTCAGATCCGGTCCTTCAGGCACCCTGCACAGCCCCTACTCTCCACCGACACTAACCAGCTCCCCACTGTCCTGGTTCCATCCGTCAAGTATATTCTCTCCCAATTTCAGTCTCACCCATCCATCCTCGATTTCATCAAATGGCATTCACGATCTTTCACCATTGTCCGAATCTCTTGAAAACTCTCGGTCAGTGAAGAAAGGATATTTGTACGTTCATAAATATTGCTGTGAAGTTTTTTTGATGGTTTTTATTTTTTCACACAAAAGAAGCAGTGAATCCCTAAAACACACATTCTGCCCGTAAGCAATCAACAACGTCTGATCCAATATATTATTATTATTATGATTATTATGATTATTTCTCATTTCAATTCTACTGATAAGATGTTCATCTTGTAATTTGATTAAGCAAAACTTAGAAACCTCTTTGGATGTTGGTGATGATGATGATGACGATGATAAAGATGATGATGACGATGATGAAGAAGATGGTGGTGGCGGTGGTGGTGGTGGTGGTGGTAGCGATGATGATGGTGATGATGATTTAAGTGAAGTACTATATGTATGTAAATAAAAATATATAATTTCTTTATTTTCGAGACTAGACCATGTTACATCGTTACAAGCAAGTGTTATTGGAAGTTTATAAACTATGTTGTAACATATTTATAAAGAACTAAGTTAGTAAGTTGCTTTCATTGGAAAGAAGTTGATATTTTTACATTCAACTTATGAGATTCCCTTTAATTTGCTGTTCAAAGTTTACTTGCCTATGTTATAAATCTCTGTCTTTAGCAGCTCATTCGCACAAAAAAAACACACAAGCCTTGTTTAATGTTTTCATGATGATGATGATGATGATGATGATGATGACGATGACGGTGGTGGTGGTGATGATAGTAGTATACATCCTCCCCCTTCCCTCTCCTCGACGGGCTCAGACACCTTGTGATGAATCGCCTTATTGATATTGAAATGTTTCTCGAATACCGATAACCATGTTTTTTATGAATGGATTCTAATTAACAACTTGTTCATGGCTTAATGAAGTTATAGCAATAGCAGATCAACAGTACTAGTTAAGAGCTGTAAATCTCCTCTTTCAAAAATTGAAGAAAATAATTATGTAATTTTGCTTTCTTTGGTGTTCAACAGGGACTGTAATATTTGGCAGCTCGCATATTAACAGGCTAATAGCTTCTCTCAGTAGTCATTGTAACACAATACTTTCAGCAAAATAAAAACATACTTTTTGAAACATTTAACAAGTGCTGCTTATGTCTGTCCGTATGCATGAGTGTATGTGTGTTTTATTATGTATGCATGCATGTATGTATGTATGTATGTATGTATGTATGTATGTTTATGTGTATGTATGTATGTATTTGTATATGTGCGTATGCTTGTGTTTCTGCATTGTGTTCCACCCATCTAATAATGGTGTGCTGTGAGAATAACTTCTTTGTTAGAGTTATGGGATAGAATCCTGTATTTCCAAGTTCGCAAAATGTTGAAGAATTATAATATTTTTGCCATCTTCTGTAGACTGTTGAAGAAATGTAGCATAATTGTAGAGCACATCTTCTGTAGACTGTTGAAGAATGTAACAGAATTATAGATCACCTCTTCTGTAGACTGTTGAAGAAATTTAAAAGAATTGTACAGCACACACTTCTACATCTGTACTTCTTTTTATTTATTTTGCTTTCATGTGTAGAACAAGTTTCATGTAACCTTTCGCTTTAATAAAAATAATAATAAATTTGGTATTGCTTTAAAGTATTTTATATCCTTCATTCGTTTGTATATTTATTTGTATTCATTCATTCATTCATTTATTCATTCATTCATTCATTCATTCATTCATTCATTCATTCATTCATTCAGAACCACCGATACCTTCTGCCTGACTATTGACAATTCTCAGTTTTGAGGTGGCTTTTGCTGGAAGTCAGTCCAACGGCTGACGGCAAGCTGGATGGATGGATGGATGGATGGATGGATGGATGGATGGATGGATGGATGGATGGATGAATGAGTGGGTGGATGTATGTATAGATGGATGGATGGATGGTTGGATGGATGGATGAGTGGGTGGGTGGGTGGATGGATGGATGGATGGAGTGGAGAAGGAGTTGAGTGAAAAGAAATAAAAGATAAAAATTATTATGATGGTATCTGATGATCTCCTCAGTTTTGAGCTTGTTTTCTTTCATTAGGCTGGAGCTGTTTTTGAGGTATCGGTTTACAAGCACTACATGATACTGTGTGAAATTGTTTCTCGCTGGGGAATAAGACTGCAGAGTAGTGGTACCTCGTGTGTAGTTGTGTACCACTACAACCAACCAACCAACCAACCAGCCATCATTATTAATCCAGTTTTATTTTTCCTATGTGTTAATAGTTAGTTATAATAGCTAATTTGTCGTCGATTAAAGTAGTTTAAAATAGAGTTGTAGAGGTACAAGCGAGTGGCGCGGATTAATTACTCTTTGAAGTCTGTTTATGAGTGTTGCTCAATCGAGCCAAACGAACTGCAGTTGAAATGTTCATCTTAGTACAAACTGAATGCTTGCAATCCAATGTCTTCATTTGGAGGCTGTCGTAACTTTATATGTGTAACATGTTTGGAAGTCATGTGATAATAAAAATATCATTAACTTGTTAACTGCTCATGAAGTTTGGATAAAGTTGATAACATATTAAATATTTTGAATGCTATTTTATCCCAAATTGAACGTAATACCCTATATTGGCCACCATATACGCTCGTTGTATAGCGGTAAGCATTCACTCACCTATGGACCTAAGCGTCACCAGCATCTTGCCAGGGGGTGTGAGTAGGCGCCTATAAATGGCTGCCTCTGGTTGTTCTGTAAAATGAGCCCACGAGTGAGTAAAAGTTGGATTTGTGGCTTAGAAGTCTAACCATTAACATCACGTAGAACATTGTCAAACTTTGTAATGTAGGGGAGTTTAAGTCCCCGAGGGCCATTAAAGAAGCTTCTTATCTGTGAAATTCTCCCCGAATATGACCCGATGTAGTTATTCCTGGCCAACCCTCTCAAAAATGACAGAATTCGTTCTACCGAAAGTATTTCATCTGCCCCCCCCCCATCCCCTGGTCTCTCCTGCCCTTTTGTCTGCATGAAGTCTTTCAGATATTCACTTTTTCTCTTCACTATCTCCTCAAATCAATGCTATCTGTAAGCGCAGAACTTTAATTTCCATCCCTCGTTGATGGCAAGCTAAAGATTATCTTTCTTTTCTTTTATTTTTTAACAAAGCTAATCGTATAAAATGTTTGCAACACATTAAATGCATATTCTATAATCAAATATATATAGTTGCTAGTTTTATTGTGGTGGAATAATAATAATTCTTCTAAATATTTATGATGATGATGATGATGACGATAACGCTTAAGCTCTATGATGATGTGATTGAAGACTGCAAAGTTGAGGAAGAAGTGTGTCGCATGTGAATAAGAACTTAAGAACTAACTCCTCCCGTACTGCGTCTGTTTTAACTATTTAAAGATGAAAAGAAGACTTTTTGCCGTGGTTGCTGTTCGAAATTATAGCGGCTACGTTATTTTTATTATTATTATTGCGTTATTGTTATAATTGTTATAAATGTTATTTTATTGTTATTATTGTTGTTGTAGTAGTAGTGGTGGTGGTGGGAGTAGTAGTAGAAGTAATATTAGTAGGCCTCCATGCTTATTTACTGGGACTACTGTTGGATTGTGTATAGAAGTGGAACTGGACTATTCATGTATCGAGATTCTTTTAGAGATTTTTTTATGAGTTGCTGTGACTCGTTTTAGTCGAATTTGTAGTTTTATGAATGTTCGATTACATTGGTCTTTTAAAATTATTTTAATAATGTAGCAACAGGATGAGTCATGTAGTGCCAGTAGTACGTATGCACTCATATCTCCCTGGTAACTACTTAGTACCTATCTATTCTAGTACCTACCAATGCAAGCTCACCTGGGCAAAGGAAGGACAAAATACACGGGCCTCCAACCTTGTACAACATTAAAAAAGAATCCCACCTTTTGAATTTTGCTGCACTTTATTTAGTAAATATTAGAAATCAAGACTGTAAGCTGATTAGGTTAATAACGTTTATTTTTTTTAATATCAATCATACTCGCATGGAGTTAGATCTCAAAGACTAGAAAAAGATAGGGTTGCTTTTAATTTAAATATTTCTTTTAATTTTTTATGGCCGAAAAACCTCGCAGGACAAAAGTGCCTGTGTACGAACATCAAAGGTTATTGCGTAACAAAATTCAAATTTAGTTTACTTAACCATGGACGTCTATATAATAGCAACTGGACAATGAGCCAAATCATTTTGAGCTGTTGTGTTGTACCCAGTTGGTCCCATATCTATTTAGCTGTTCGTATTCGAGTTGTTCGGTCTGCGTTTGGATTTATAGTTATAAAGCCTGTACTGGTTACTTTTAACATTGAAAATGTTTATAACATTGAAATATAATAATATTTATTGTTGAAATTACGCTTTAGTTTAGTGACTGCGCTCAACACTTGTTTATTTAAATATAGCTATTTTTAGCTTTACGCTATCGTAAGTTTGACTTGATTGACGTTTGGAAATTGTTGGGATTGCTACTATTTTGAACAATTGGATTTATTTCTGTATTATAAAAGTTTTTATTGCTAAAAATGCCACACAAGGGCCAGGCATATCGTTGCAAAACCAACTACAAAAGTGTTCCGGGACTATCGGCGGGCGAAAATAAACCAACAATTCATAGCGTTCCTATAAATGACAATATACTTCTACAGAAATATAATTAAAGCAAATCCTCGAAAAGACTGGAAACCAACTGCCAGTTCAAAAATTTGCTCAATTTTTTCAATGAAGTAGACTTTGAATCCAGCTGTGTCGATACAAATCAGCATCAAAGAAGGAAAAAACTAAAATTAGAGTCCGGACAGCTTTTTCAACGTCGACTGAAAAAAGGTGCAGTACCTAGTATTTTTCCTGGTGGTCCAAAATACTGCTCAACTTGTAGAGTACCGTCAAGATCTACTGTTTGTGCTACAGTTTCAATTCGCTACGAGTACGAAATAAAAAGAAATGTTGAGATGGAGAAGAATTTTTTCAAAAGTGATTGTTTAGCAAATCAAACACCTAACGTTTTGGCAGAACGGTAGAAGAATGAAATGACTTTGCCAACAAACTTTACTATTACCACAATTGATGGCATTTTGTTAATTTATTGTTTTAAAGTAGAAGCTGGTAAAGTTAAAGTGGCTGTTTGCATCTCGGTGGCAGAAAATCTGTCAACGGTTGTCAGTGTGGTTAATGTAAATGTTCCAGCCAACACATTCAAAGATTTGTTAACAAACGGATTAGTTACGACAACGTCTCAGCTTATTAATTTGGCAGCTCGAATGAAGACTTGGTCAGAAAATTTAAAAACCTGTCCGTCATTCACAAAAATGGCTGTTAGCATTTTAAAAGAAAGAATAAACATCTTAACAGAATGCAGTCCAGAAAGTGAAAAACAACGCAAACTTGAATTTGTTTCAGAACAAGCCAAACTGCTTACAAAAAGCAAGTTTCATTGTCATTACTCACCAGGGCTCACAATCATGTCATATATACGATTCATGCAGAAAGTCCAGCAGCTTATAACACTTTAAGATAATCGAGTTAGGTAACTATTCCATTGACCAGCATTTTGAAAAAGATCATCAAATGTCTTGATGAAATGTATGGGCTCGATAATTTGGTGCTTGCTATTTAATTTCTGTAAAACAGATCCTTGATAGCAGCAGCAGGAAGATTTGACACGACCATCAGAGTACGCTTTCATTTTATGCGTACATTGCTGGAAAGTTTTTAAAGAAATCAAGGCATCACCAGATCTGGCAAAATTATTTCTGTCGTCATTGTCATCGAGTCACAGAGTACTTTTCTGCAAAATAATTGATTGCACACCTTTGAATCTCAACTCAGAACTGAAAACATACAATTTTTACTGTTTTAATTATCACAATGTTAAAATATTGAAAATTTTCTAATAACTTTGACTTTACTACTAATAAATAACTATAATTGTTATAATTTAAAATTCTTAAGTTTACTTTTTCTTTATTTTTTTATGATTTTTACTTTTTATGGATTTTGATTAAGTAAAATATATTTGTTTTATCTCAAAACAGCGTTGTGTTTTTCACTCCACATGATTTAGCTATAAATCAAACTTATAATGCGTATATGAAGCATTGCGCAGTCATGGGACCAACTGGGTACAAGGCTATTATTGGCTAACTGTCCAGATACTATTATATAGACGTCCATGACTTAACATAGTTTGAAGGTTTCAAGCAACTTTTAGCAAATCTAAATTACGTTTTATGTGTAAAGAGAAGTTAGAAGGGAGAGGACGAAAGAAAAGGAGCGGGAAAGCAAGCGGGATTGGGAAAGCGAATGGGAACGGAAGAACGAGCGGGAACGGGAGAGCGAGAGAAAATCGATAGAAAAACCTCTAAAAAACTAAAAACCCCAGACAACGCCGGGTAAGCCCTCCAGTGATTTATAAAACATAACAAAAACCGTCATTTTTCTTACCATAAAAACGTTTGAAGAAACGTTTACTTAAACAATGACTATATGTGCCGGGCCCCCACCCCACTTTGCCGTCTCTATGGTATCTACTTATTAATTGCATGGTATCATTATAGTAGCTACCTGGTCTTTGAAATCACGTTGGTATGTCTAGAACGTCGCCTTTAGTTTGGTTTAGCAATAAGTATTATTATCTTGTTTTTTAACTTGTAGCGTCGTCTTAGCCAGGCCAGCCAGGGTATGAGTCCCCCCCCCCAAAAAAAAACATTAGTGGCGCTCTTTACTAATAGGTTACATGACTAATGCTTGGCTGTCGTTCGTACGACAATGTTCTCTAACGATAGTCGATGACCGTAGGGGAGGGATAGTAGTAGAGACATGCACGGGGACAGAATTGTCTTACCATCCCCGTTCCGTCCCCGTTCTGCTGACTTCCGTCCCCGTTCCGTATCCATTCTGCTGACTTACATTCCCGTCAACTACCATTCAATATTTCCAAACTTAAAAATGTTTGAAATTGATGTCAACTACAAAATCAATTTATTTGTTTAAACCTTGTAAAAAAATAACCTATCGATACTCTCTGGACCGAGTTGACATCTTCTGTCATCAATTGTCAGACCAGCCAACGAAAATACTTTTTCCGATGGTGTACTGGAAGCTGGAATGCACAGCAGGGATTTGACAACTGTATTGAGTTTAGGCCATGTAATTGATTTTTGTGCCTAAAATTCTGAAATGTCCATATGCTCGCGATTTGCAACATACTCTTCTAACTGAGCAAAATATCATAATTAATATTATAAGTTCATCATGCTAAATAAATGATTTGTTAAGTAAAAGTGTACAAAAACCCATCTTCATAACGACTTTTTTCCGTAGGTTCAGTTTCATCTCTTTCTTCAATAGATGAAACGGTACTTAACATAGTACCCACAATGTGTTTTGCCCTCATAATTTCTTCTGAATTTAATATTGTTAGATTTTCTTTTAAAACGTGGGTCCAGAAATGTAACTGAATAGTGATAATCCGTAACAGGAAAATATTTTTCAAGGTTTCGTGACAGCAACTTTTTCAAATTACCTATTGTTGGATCACTTGATAATGTTCTTAAATTTTTCATTAAACATAATTTTGTAGTTAGAACTAGATGTATAGAAGGACCAGTATCAGTTGAAAGAGATTTGGTGGCCAACTCGAAGGGTGTCAGTCAAAATGTCGATTAGTGACTTCAATAGTGAATCATTAATGTCCAGCACTAACCGCACAGTGTATTGCAATTCACATATTTAACAAATGTTGATAAGGCGTGGTCGATTTCTATGTTGAAACAGTATTCTCACACTTTACTTTTCCATTGTTCTTAACGAACGTCAATCTCGCACTTGTTTTTCAAACCCGCTCTTGAACTTCGGATTTTTCCATAATTAGGAGAAAAAATCGATATATTTAATTCAAGACGTTTACCTCCCCCCCCCCCGGGGTAGGACATTTCCCCCCGGGGTAGAGTTAGAGTTCACGTTTTTCTAACAAACAAAAACATATTTTTAAAAGATTTAACATTTATTGTTTATATTTAATCAAATATTATTAATTGAATAGTGTTTGGCGTGCAGCCTTATGAGAAAAAATGGTTAGGGTTAGGGTTAGCATAATTGGGTGTTCCAAGTGTTCAAAGTTTTTTTTGTCTTCTCGGCGTGCAGCCATAAGAGAAAAAAGGGTTAGGGCTAGGGTTATGGTTATGGTTAGGGTTAGCATTCCAATAGCTACTTCGTTCACCGACGGTTAAGCAAGGGTATCCAAGATTGGACAAAAATGCTTTACGCGATTTTTCTCTTTATAAGCTTTTGACAGCCCCAGTTCCTGCACCTTAACATGAAAGAAACTCTTGCAAAACCACAAATTCATACTACTGCATTATTTTATTTATTTTCATCTGTCAGAGAAAACGTCATATCGTGAAAAAATCTTACAACAGGGGGGAAATGTCTTAGGGTCTGTCGGGGGGAATGTCCGGGGGGAAACGTCCGGGGGAGATGTCCTACATTCTAGTACCTACGTTTCCCAATTATTTTTTAAAACTTTATACAATTGCTCCTACAGAAATAACTGATGATCGATGGGTAGTCGTAGGGAATGTCCTACTACCCCCCCCCCTCTGGTCATCATCAGGTATTTCTGGAGAGAAAGTGTGAAAGATTTTAAAAAATATTTTGGGAAAGTACTTATGACTATCCCCCGGTCATCAGCTGTTTTAGAGAAAAAGTTTAGCATAGGAGTATAGATTTTTAGAGTGTGGGGGTTTCTAAAACATTTTGTCTTCCCCATACTTTAGCTAAAATCACACTCCTAGTTACAAATGATTCTTAAGATTTTAAGAAATTTCTTTGAAAACTTTTCTTCTTAAGAGCTGAGTTAATTCTAACTGTTGCTTTTGCCCGAATTTCCAGTCCATTTTGCTCAAATTTTAAGGTTTTTAGCCCGAGTTTGAGGGTTACCGCTTTGTACACCGGGCTCGTAAGCCTATAATCTTCATTACATACTAGCGGGGTTACTCGGGGGTTTTAGAGGTTTTTCTCTCTCGCTACTGTTTCCATCCCCGCTTGTTCTCCCGCTCCCGTTTCCAACCCCGCTCGCTCTCCTGTTCCTTCTCGCTTTCCCGCTTCCTCTCCCTTTCCCGCTTGCTTTTCAGCTCCCGGTTACTTTCCCGTTCCCGCTCGCTTTCCGACTCCCATTCGCTTTCCCAATCCCGCACGCTCTTCCGCTCCCACTCGTTTTCCCACTTGCTTTCCCGTTCCCTTCCTTTCTTCATCTTCCTCCTGGCTTTTTGCCCATAAAATTTAAAATAGATTTGCTAAAAGTTGCTTGAAACTTTCTTTAAACTTTGTTACGTAAACTAAATTTGAATTTGTTTATGCAATAACCTTTGGTGGACATATATAGGGACATTTGGCCTATGAGGTTTTTTGCTCATAAAAAATGAAATCATGAGCCGATTTTGTCAACAAATAGATAAAAACCTTCTCCTTAATGAGTACCATGTTGTTTCAAAGTTTCGTAGCATTTGGTCTAGCCCCTCGGTCTAGCCGTTCTCGAGTTTAGCACTTATCCCTCCAGGCTGACATTGACCGTGCAGTTGAGTGGTCATTCACTTGGCTAATGCACTTCAATGTCGAGAAATGCAAAATCATGCATGTCGGTCGCTCACACAGAATAACCCACCAATACTCTATGAGACATATTGACGGCACGCGGCGACCACTCGAAGTCACAAAAGTCGAACGTGATCTTGGTGTTCTCGTCTCAGATGATCTAAAGGTCCGAGCACAGGTCGAAAAAGCAGCGTCATCAGCCAATCATATGCTCAGCCGACTCAGAAAAGCTTTCCGCAGCCGCAGCCTCATACTGTGGCGTACACTTTACCTCTCCTACGTCCGCCCACATCTTGAATTTGCTGTTCAATCTTGGTCGCCTTATCAAAAGGGCGATATTAACCTTCTTGAGCAGGTCCAACGTCGGGCAACAAAAATCATTGCAACACTAAAACATCAGCCCTATGAACATCGTCTGCAACAGCTTAGGATCACAACGCTACAAGACCGCCGTTCGAGAGGTGACCTGATCGAGCAGTTCAAAATCGCCCACAACATCGACGACGTCAGCTTTTCCGTTCCGCAAACTCGAGCAGCCGGCCACACGGCATACCACCTGCGTGGCCACAACTGCAAATTAGAGCGCCAGTATGTCAGAGGTTGCGAAGAGCGATACAATTTTTTCACAAACCGGATTGTCGCTCCATGGAATGCGCTTACGCAATACACAATTGACGCCCCGACAGTAAACGCTTTCAAGGACCGCATCTCTTAGGAGTCGCGAGTCCTCCAGCTTCTGTCAGTATAGAGGAGCCTGATGTAGCTCCTCTTCATCAAAAATATAACTTTCAGACATTAATTTTTTTATGGCTTGATTCTATAGACTTTTTTTTTTTTATATATTTTTGGTTCTGATAATAAACAAAACTCAAAACTCAAACTTAGCAACACATTTAGCGACTTATTTTATTTATATGGATTACGTCACTTGAATTTTGGGGATACCTTATAACCTTATAGCCTGCCCAACTCCCGACAGGGGGTTTGGGGTTTTGTAACCACGGCACTGGATATCCAGCTGTCTTGATCGATCGTTAGAGTGTCTTGTTGTTTAGTCAACAAAATAAAGTCAATTGAAAGAAATCAAAACATTGAAATCTTCTTTCCAGTTCATGACCGTTTGTCTTTGAGAGAAAATCCATTCTTAAATTATGTATTTTTTGTTTTAAGAAAAATATTTTTTACAAATGTAAATGAAATTTTCAATTTAAAAAGAAATCGATGAAAAGGTTGTATCGTTCAAAACGTTTTAGTCGAATGTTGAAAACTGCGTTAGGCAGGCTATTTAGTTTGCTTTAAAGAGTTTTGTTTAATTCAGCTAATTCGGCGGAATTCTTTCTTTTTTAAATTACACATATTTCTTTCTTACTCCTCAGGCATCGAATGAATGGCTGCAATAAAATGTTGAATGTTGAAAAAAAGAAAAACTACGTCAAAAAGCCGCTGAATGCCTTCATGTTGTTCATGAAGGAGATGCGACAGAAGGTGATAGAAGAATGCACGCTCAAGGAATCAGCCGCCATCAACCAGATCCTTGGTAGGAAGGTAAGCAACCCGATGGCTAGGGCGCTACAGCCCCCACTAGAGTACTGCACGGCCCGAATTTTTCGCGGCCCGGACCGTCAAATGTGGGCCCGGTCCGTTTTTACAGGACTAAAATCCCTATATTTGGCGAAAATTTCCGGGTCCTGGCTTGACTTCAGGTCTGGTCCGTTTGAAAACCTTAGAAATCACGGCCCGTGCAGTACTCTATGCCTCATCAATCTTTTATTTATATAAAACTATTGAGTGGTGTTAGGAATCGTAGTTTGAGAAGTTCTATAATTGGAGTCATTTTTGTTTCACTTTCCTCTCTCCCTGGTGACCTGGTCGGGTAATTTGTTAATCATAACCACCCACCCAACAACCTACCCCCACCTACCCACCCACGTGTCATTAGTGTTGACGTCGTTTGAAATGCGACCGTCCTATGAGCGTTCGCTTGACTTATAACGAGTCGTTGATTGTTCTTGAACGCAAATCGAAATCATTTTCGCTTCTTCTTTTCTTTCTTCCTATTTTTATTTTCTCTATGAAAAAGAAATATTTATATATTTCCATGCTCTACTAATCTACTAGGTAGGCGGGCTAGGCAAGCACTCTTAAACATGACCGATTGATCAAACGAAGCCGCCGCATCATCTTTCGCGCTTTTACACGCCGTGTCGCGTCGCTTGTCGAGCTGGTTCAATTTGCCTGGTAGGAAGCAGCAGCAGACAGGCCTCCCCCATAATTTGTTAGCAATTGATGCGTTTGATGAGCTGCTTGGTTGCGGGTTAATGTAACCACGGGTTGACATTCGTTATTTTCATGATACCCGTCATCAGCTCTCCTTCTATCTTCTTTCCAACATCCTCTCCTTCTCTCCATCCATACTCCACTGTACTTCTTTCTTTCACGTGCCATCATGCAAGCGACAGGTTTTAATCGAATGAACTTTGATCTGCAAAAAGTCGATTCGTTTGAGACGAGCGCATGTAAATTGAATCTCCCTGCTGCCTCTCCCACCCCCACCCCACCCCCCCCCCCCCCCGTTTCAGCTGCACCTTCTTCCTTCTTAATCTTCCCTCTACACTCCACCACTACCCGTGTGCCTTGAACTTTTAGAATCCCACACGTCTGATGTAGGTAGGTTTGTAAACTTTTATAAACTCCAGCGAGAACTTCTCGGTAAGCTATGTACTACTTAACTACTATGTAGCAAATGAATTCTCTTGTAACGTACGACATGACATTAGCGTATCGACCTGTATATGACTTCTTCCGTTCGAATGAGAGAGCAGTACAGTACAGTACAGTACAGTACAGTAGTAAGCAGTACAACAGTCACACAATGTGTTCGTGCAAGTTCTTCTTCTTCTGCTTCTGTGTATGTATGCGTATGTATGGTTGATTTGTTTTATATTTGTGTGTGAATGTGCTTGCTTGTGGGTAATTAAATATTCATTCGTTCTTCTTACGTCGTTGAGCACTCATTGACGGCGCATGCACCGATTTTATGCATTCATTTGTGACGTGCATTGAACGCAAGTACGCAAGTAAGTACGCAAGTACGAGGTTCGTCTTGTCTTCGCGGAAACTCAACGGCAAAGAAAAAGAACTCCGATCGGTTGAGCGTATTCAATTTTCTCATGCACCCCCCACCATTTTATCTTCATTAGTAGCTCTTCCGAGATCAAAGGGACTTCTCTTTGCTTGCGATGTTGCTGCGTCCGCGATTTCCGTTGCATTGTCGTATTGCCATCATCATCATCATCACTGTCATCGTCATCAATTACCATCATTATCATCATCATCATCTCGTTGGAATCATCGTTGTCATGGTCTCGTCATCATCATCATATCATTATGATATGATTATATAATCATCGTATCATCATTATTGTCATCATAATAATGATCACCATCTTATCGTCATCATCGTCATCATCATCACCATATCATTACCACGATCATCATCGTCATCACCATATCATCGTTATTACCATATCATAATCATTACCATTTCATCGTCGTCATCATCATCATCTCGTTACCATCGTCGTTGTCCCGATCTCGTAAATATCAAAACCATCTCATCATCATTATCATCATTATTATCATGATATAATTATATAATCATTAATCATTATATCATCGTTATTGTTCTCATCATCATCACCAAATCATCGTCATCACCATATCATGGTCTTCATATCATCATTATCGCCATATCATGGTCTTCATATCATCATTATCACCATATCATCGTTATTGCCATATCATAATCATCACCATTTCATCGTCATCATCGTCATCATCATCATCATCATCACCACCACCATCATCATCATCGTCATCATCATCGTCATCATCATCATCAGCGGCATCTCGTTTGCTCCTTCATGTGCACGCTACTACAACTAGTCTGATCATGTTACCCTCCAGCTTCACATGAAAACGTCTTGAAATTGTTTGTCGTTCCCTGGTTAAGTCGCTCATCTCGAGTGTATACGCTTTCGACCAACTTGGCATGGCAGCCAGCGTGTTTCTCTTGCATGGCATGGCAGTCATGTCCACCTCGACCACCCTCGACCCCCCCCTCACACGGAGTGGCGTCGTCTACCTGTTCGCCGGCGGTTTTAAGTGGAGCGGTTTGCAAGGCAGCTAGGCAGGCAGGCAGGCCAGGAGCATTTTCGTGACAGACATCAAAGAAGGAGACTCCTTGTTCGCATTAAATTTGTGCGGTATCGTCTGTTGGTTTGTCATGTGGATCAAATGTGCGTGAGACAAATTTGGAAGAAGATTTGTGTTTGTAAGTATGTGTGTTTGTAAGTATGTGTGTTTGTAAGTATGTGTGTTTGTAAGTATGTGTGTTTGTAAGTATGTGTGTTTGTAAGTATGTGTGTTTGTAAGTATGTGTGTTTGTAAGTATGTGTGTTTGTAAGTATGTGTGTATGTAAGTATGTGTGTTTGTAAGTATGTGTGTATGTATGTATGTATGGGCATATTTGTACTTGTAAGAATGTGTGTGTGTTTGTATGTATGTATGTATGTATGTATGTATGTATGTATGTATGTATGTATGTATGTATGTATGTATGTATGTATGTATGTATGTATGTATGTATGTATGTATGTATGTGTGTGTGTATGTGTGTGTATGTATGTATGTATGTAATATCTATGTAAGTATGGGTGTATGTGGCCTACTTCTCGTCATCTACATGGTCGTGTATGCTTGATTATGTTAAATCATTTCTTCAGGTGATCATCTCCTATAATTCTTCTTCGTTTCCTATCTCTTTGTTTTTCCATCCATTTTTCTTTCCAGCAGCTGATTCTGGTCACATGATCATTTCTGGTCACATGATCATCTCCTGTCATCATTTTCTTGTGTGTCTGTCTATGTCTACTCTTAATTGCAAAAAATATTTGAAACCGATTGACCTGTCGTAAGTTTGTCACCCTTAACTATGACGAAGCAGTGAATCTTGCATGGAGCCATTTAATTCATTCATTAATTACAATAAAATTATGCATGAGCTAAAATAATTAAAAATTAATAATTTTGTAATAAAGAAATAATTTAAAAATTCAGAATTAAGTATTCTGTTGATTAGTCGTTTTTTTTTTTTTTTTTTTTTTATAATAGTTTATAGTCCTTTACACCAAGTGTTTTAAGACTGAAACGGCTGTGTCAGAAGCACCTAAGTACTTCCAGTCGTGGATCATAATTTGATCCTTTTAACTTTTCCCTCCTCCTTTCTCCAGGCTTGGGACTGGCTTGCAAAAGCAAGGCGGAGTTGTTGATTAGTCGTATTGCTAATGTACGTATACAGTGTGTGTGTGTGTGTGTGTGTGTGTGTGTGTGTGTGTGTGTGTGTGTGTGTGTGTGTGTGTGTGTGTGTGTGTGTGTGTGTGTGTGTGTGTGTGTGTGAGCAAACATGTTACTGGTATGGTATTATTTTATTAGTACTGTGGACAGGTGATCAGGTGATCTATTGTAAATTCAAAATGGATCAGTCAAGTTGGATGTACATGGGTAGTTAGTTGGTTTGTTTGGTTAGTTGTTCGTACTAAAGTTCATTAATCACTCAATTAATCAGTTCAATTTGATTGGAAGACTTTCCTTTGTTTCGAATGTGTACATGTTTGAGAATGCACGTGAAGAAGTGTTATGATGGAGTTAATATTTATTTAATTGTTATAATAATAATAATAATATTTGTGTGTTCCTCTTTTCTTCTTTGTCTGTTTATTTGCGTTCATTGTAGATATTGTTGTCCGTTTGATGTCATGCATTCGTATTCGATTGTGTTGTGTATTAGTTTGTATTGCTTCACTTCATACAGTTTGTATTGCTTCACTTCATACAGTTTGTATTGCTTCACTTCATACAGTTTGTATTGCTTCACTTCATACAGTTTGTATTGCTTGACTTCATAACAGTGGCATGCCCTGGAAAGATCAGAGCAGGCGAAATATTACGAGATGGCCAAGAAGGAGAAGGAACTACACATGCAGCTTCATCCTGGTTGGAGTGCCCGAGACAATTATGCCACTCACACCAAGAAAAAGAAATTAAAACGAGAAAACCAAGACGCACTTTCTGAAACAGGTCCAGCATGTTTTCTTGTAACCATCACTGTTTAATTAATATATTTTTATGTTTTAATTGGTTTTATTAATTTATCATTCAACTCAAGGCGTGGGGGGGGGGTGAGTGAAAGAGGGAGAAGGAAAAAGAAAGAAAGGGAGAGAGACAGAGACCTGTCTTTGTATATGTATGAGTGAGTGATAGACAATTTTTTTAGCATTTCATCAGAGTAATTCATTTCTAAGGAGCATCTGTAAGTGTGATTATTATTCTACTGTGCTTCTTCAATAATTTCATACACACTTACATACAGTTATGCACACATACACACGCAAACACACACATGCACACGCATACAAATACACGTACGTACGAACATACATACACACATGGACACATGCACATACATGTACACGTACGCACACATGCACATACATGTACACGTACGCACACATACACGTACACGTACTCACACGCACACACATGGACACATGCACATACATGTACACGCACGCATACACGTACACGTACTCACACGCACACACATGGACACATGCACAGCACGTGCGGAGCACAAAGTCACTTTAATTTAAAATAAAATAAAAAAAATCTGAGCATGATTCGAGAGTGATATTAAATCTTTGAATTGGCTGGAGGGGAGTCGTTGTAAGCCTGCTGATGCTGAAACATCAAAAATTTTCAAGATAAGAAGATTACATGAGAAACCAAAATAATGAAGAGTGTTGAACCAAAAAGATTTCGTTCGAGAATTTTTTAATATTCTTTGTCGCAAGTTGGACGTTCGTCTATTTGTCCTGCCGTGTGTTTATGATGTGCGAGTATTGAGTATTAATAATAATAATTATTATTATTATTATTACATGATTTGCTTTCATCTATATAAATTAACAATACGTCGAAATGTAAAAATCGAACCCGTTTGTTATGTGTAAGTAATATGTTTAATAATTCTATAACGTGGTTAAGTGTGATGTCCAGCAATGAATAATGTATTGTTGTAATGTGGAGAGTTGTTAATGTTAGAAAATATTAAAATACGAAAGTTGATTCATATGATGGATAGTTCAAAAAATCGTTTAATTAATAACTGCTACTGTCGTTGTACCAATGATGATGTATGAACCGTATCTGAAATATATTGAATATATGTAGAACTTTCCAAATGTATCATAATATATGAATATATGAATTAATATATGAATGTATATTATATTATATGTAGAACTTTCCAAATGTATCATAATATATGAATGTATGGATATATGTAGAAATTTCCAAATGTATCCATAATATATTAATGCATGGATATAAGTAGAACTTTCCAGATAATATATGAATGCATGGATATATGTAGAACTTTCCAGATAATATATGAATGCATGGATATATGTAGAACTTTCCAGATAATATATGAATGCATGGTTATATGTAGAAATTTCCAGATAATATATGAATGCATGGATATATGTAGACATTTCCAGATAATATATGGATGCATGGATATGTGTAGACCTTTTCAAATGTATCCAAATGTAAATTGAATGTATCTAACGTAAAAAAATATTTCTCTAAATCGATCCTTAAAAAAAGTATTTAAATGAAGTTTTCGGTTCAAACAGATTCACAAAGCAGCAAAAAACTCCGAGTGAGTTTCAGTCCCACTGATGCCTGCCAACCTCACAGGTAGAATTTTTCTTTAGGTTAATTTCACTTCTTTTTCTTCTTTGTTTTTATTTTATCTTCAATGATCTCTCGATGATTTTATTACAATTCCATAATTTCCAGGCTGCCACCTGGCGATTCCATGGCAAGGCACAGCCTTCCTTCTTTAAAAAACCCGCTAGTCTTATGAATTCTAAACAGACCAGGTTAGATAGATTAGCATTTTATTCTCATAATCTTGATGATTGGTTTTTCTCCCCCCACCGCATATCTTTCAATCGAACAATAAATCAAAAGTTTATAAGAGAGTCGTGGCTGGAATAAATGAATGGTTATTGAATTAAATGATCCTTGATGATGTGTAAACTCGATGCCATTCAAAATGTATCAATGAGTCTGGAATGATACTGCTGGAAGGTAGGTCAGGCGTGGCGCTTATTTGATTTGTCATCATTCATCCATTGTCCTCCCATCTCCACGTGGTGAGATTAAAAGACGTCCTACTCACACGCTCCCTTCCTAATGGCGACCGAATCGAGAGAGAGAGGGAGAGAGAGAGAGAGAGAGAGAAAGAGAGAGAGAGAATGAGGAGGAAGAGAAAGAGAAAGAGAGAGAGAGAGAGAATGAGGAGGAAGAGAAAGAGAAACTAGAAGGCGCTGAGCTTTCATTCAGCGCCTTAATTATGATGTACAGGTTGTTTATGAGCAGAGCCAGTTAAGTAATTTAATTTTATCAAGTCTTTCTTTCAATTCGTATCTTCATTATTATTTAGTGTGAATTACTCGAGTTGTAAGTGCAGACAAGGTTTATCATAAGATTATGACTCATATTGAAAGAGAGAGAGAAAAAGAGAGAGAAGGAATGGAAAGAGAGAAAAATAATTTTTTTTAAATCGTATAAGGTTCCTCTCCAGGAATTACTGAAAGTTTCTAACTTTACATGGTCAGGAGACATTTATAAATTTTAATAAATAGGTCACTTTTTTCTGATTCCTACTTGAGTCAACAGATTTTTTTTAAATTCTTTCCTAATCTTGTATTTCAGATGGTCGTCATCCAATCGTTTTGCAGGGGAGACAGTTCAGTGTAGAAGAAGAAGAAGATTCCTTTGAAGATATTTCAATCTCTCTCGCAATAAATATACTCACTCACTCACTCACTCACTCACTCACTCACTCACTCACTCACTCACTCACTCACTCACTCACTCACTCACTCACTCACTCACTCACTCACTCACTCACTCACTCACTCACTCACTCACTCACTCACTCACTCACTCACTCACTCACTCACTCACTCACTCACTCACTCACTCACTCACTCACTCACTCACTCACTCACTCACTCACTCACTCACTCACTCACTCACTCACTCACTCACTCACTCACTCTCACTCACTCACTCACTCACTCACTCACTCACTCACTCACACTCACTCACTCACTCACTCACACTCACTCACTCACTCACTCATTTTGGAACACTTTCATGTGTTTTATTTCAATTATTTCTTATTAATTCTATATTTTCCTGTAATTACGATATATATTTTTTCTGTAATGAAGTCAATCAAAATGGTATTTAGATTTTTATTTATTTATGTTACATATTTTTTATTGCTAGTCAGGTGGGAACCGTTGCAATTTAAATATTTTTTTATGATTGCACTATGACGACGATGCTGATGATGATGTCGATGATGATGATGATGTCTATTTGCTAGTTTTCAGTAATCATGGTTTTTTGGAGCAGCTAAATCAAGATCTGTTCTGATGATGGTGATGATAAATATTGTATAAAGTTCTTGCGGTTTCTTACGACTTTTATGCTTATATATATATACATATTTGTGTGTATACATCTACTACTACTTCTGTTCTACTGGCTAGAGGGCTGCTTTTTACGAGCCTTTATGACGAAGTGATCTACTTTTATTGATGACATTCACTAACATTCACTAAGGGGCCAGTGTCCGGATAATTTCAAACACACACCTAGTCGAAAAGTTTAGGGTTTCGATTATGATGAATGCAGATTTGAACTCACTCACTCACTCACTCGCTCTCACTCACTCACTCACTCACTCACTCACTCACTCACTCACTCACTCACTCACTCACTCACTCACTCACTCACTCACTCACTCACTCACTCACTCACTCACTCACTCACTCACTCACTCACTCACTCACTCACTCACTCACTTACTCACTCACTCACTCACTCACACACACAAACATTTTTACACAAAATGGCTGAATCAAAACTCAGAAATGAAAGACTGTTTGTACTCATTTAAAAATATCCATGCATCACCGGTTTTCTTCTGCGTTCTTGTTGTTATTGTTGTTGTTGTTGTTGTTCATCTGTCGGAGACTCCCGTGTCGGCGTAAGTAAGTAAGTTAGTAAGAAATTCTCTCGTTTGTTTTTTGTACATAGACTTCCATTTCAATGTGAATAAATAATTTTTTTAATCATGGAATTATTTCTTCGAACATTCAATCATTGCTTCTGTGTTCCCTCATGTTCTTTTTTTTTCTTTTTTTGTTTTGTTTTCGTTGTTATTTTTCTTTTTTTTCGAAACGTTTTGACGATTTGCCATTTCAAAGTCAATAAGGTGGACGACAGCTTTAATACTTATTACAAAACCACACCTCCTACTCGGGTAAACTTCTTTAGGTATTGCAAAGATTATAAAATAACAGTTTAAATAATAATTTAAGCGTGCCTTTTTGTAAACCAGCGTTTTCGATTACAGTCACTTCGCGATGGTAAAATGCTCTTTTTGACGATTTTTCTCACGTTTTATGATTAATTAACTTTTAAATTTATTTAATAACGGTTATCAGCAGTTTCTTTTCATTTTTTTTCATTTACGTATCTTTCTAGAAAGTAATTTTAAAGCTTGTTTATTCTTGCAAGAGCTCCATCCTACAAAATTGTGTACTTTTTTCACTACGAAAACACTTTAAGTTGATTAGATTATTTAATATAAATTGTTGCCATGACATTTGTTATTTTTCATGACTTTATTGTTTAATATTTGTTCACCATATAAAATTGTAATTCGGTCAAAACTAGGCGTAAGATTTCTAACAAGTTAATCCACTAGTAGTATTTGGTGGTTCTCTGGCGTGAATTTTGAAAAGGCGGATCATCCATTTTGTGGCCAATTGATCTTGTTTGTACGGTAATATTTCTTGAGGTGCCCGCTTTTGCTGATCAACACCTGATCTTGAATTTGAAAACACTGTACAAGCTTACATTTCTTTGAATGTGATACTATAGTAAATTATCCCAAATGGAGTAAAAGCAAAAATTTTGGTGCAGGCAGTATGCGTAAATCAAAATTCTCGTAGACTTTTTTTGTCATATTCCGGCAATAACTTCTCTTAGCTATTTCATCGATTGAACCTGTTGGTTGCGATCCGATTTCCTCTTAAAATAAGCAAAATTTCTCTTTGATTTATCGGCAGCGTTCGACACTGTTGATTGTGTTGATCAGCTCAAACTCGTCTATAAACGGTTTTCACGACAAAATGAGCACAGACAAAACGTTTTGCCGTGGAACCTCTATAAACACAAACTAAAATTATCGTTTGGATTTGTTCGCTTAGTTTTCAGCTAGATTCAATCCTGTTTTGCCAATTGAGTTTATAAATTCTTCTTTTTAGTATGAATGAATGAACAAGAGGGGTCGGACATAGATCTGATATTCGTCACAATATACAAGGGTGGGGGCAGACTATAATTTCTATATTTCACGACACCCTGGTGTCTAGAATATAAATATAATTTCATATAGATATCGATCTCCTAAAGTCAAATATAACCTTCATTTGGACCTATCAGGTCAAGTTTTTAAGTTATCTATATATATATATATATATATATATATATATAGATGACTGGGCGTGTGTCCTCCATGCATTACTACACCATTCATCCGATCGTAATGCAATTTTCACACAACCTTGAGAGTCAATGGAGCAAGGTTCTTGTGAAATCGGTCTCAAAATTAGCGGAGCGGGAAAGGGAAAGCGACCGGGAACGGGAGAGCAAGCGGGGAAGGAAACGGGAGAAAGAGAGAAAAACGATAGAAAAACCCCGGGCAACGCCGGTACCCCGCTATTTGAACATATTAATAGGTTTGCATCTAAGCCTATAATCCTATAAGTTTTTGTTTGAGTCAATGTTCATAGAATTCAAGTCTCTATGTGAGTCATTAACATATGATTCTTTATTGACAGAAAATCACTGGTTTTGTTGAAAAAGCTTGTTTGACCTGTTTTGGGGTCGAATTGGGAGACCAAGATAAACGTTGTGCGCCGCATAGTGTCTGCACGAAAATGTACAGAGCGTTTGCGACAGTGTACTAGAAGAATTAGAAAAAGGTTTGCTGTACTAATAGTATATTGGGAGCCTAATAATGACGTGGATGACTACATGCATGTGGGCTCTGAATTTGAAGGGTATTACCTAGAAAAACCGACAAACGCTAGTCTATCCTAACCTTGCCTCGGCTATTAGACCGGTTCCACGCAGTGAAGAGCTTCCGGTACCCATCTTCAGTGTCTTGCTTGATATGAGTTTACCCTTAACTAACCAAGAGTCATCAAAACTTTTCAATTAAAGCCATACATTACTTATTTCACATGTAAAAGCTGAATAATCTTGTTCGTGATTTGTATTTCCCGAAAAATTTCGCTTAACTGTTCGATTCCTTGCTGAAGAAAAAATATCTTCCAGAGAATGGTATCCGGGTAGGTATACTCTTAATCTTATGTTAAGAACGACTGGCCAAGTATTGCTCTATTTAGAGCTACTGAAATAGGTATTGGAAGAACCTTTAGTTGAGCAAGAGAAGATCATTTTCCCCCTGTGGAAACCAAATTGAAATTGATCAAACAATTTTTAAATCTCTTGTGAAAATGGAAAGTGCTTTAAATATATCTGCATCATGTTTCCACGTTTTACGATGAAAAAACCCAAAGCGGGGATTTTAGATAAACCCAGATCCGTAAGCTCTTGAAGGACAAACATTTTGTGAAAACCATGACTGAAAAGGAAGCATCAGCTTGGCAAGCCTCTTTAGATGTTGCGTAAATTTTTTTGGAAAAACTAATAAAACAATGAAAACATTGTTACCAGCTTGATATCAAGTTTTTTTTAAATTGGCGCAAATATATAAGCATCAAAATGCAATCTCTTTTAGTTAGCTCGATTGTTTTCCTTTGCAGACCCAAGAAATTGTGGCCAACTCGGAGAAAAACTTTGGCTGATTTGTCGGTTGAGTCGGATGAGAGGCTGCTCAACAAAGTTTCAAAGCAGCATTTCATTTTTTTTGCAATTGCCAATGTCGAAATACTGGACTTGCTGTTACTTAACTCTTGTTAAAGAGCTGATACCCAGTGCCAAATAAGCAGTGTTGTTTCAGTTAGGGTTTTTCAGTTAGAGTATCAGTTAAAGTTAGCCAATTTAATATTTTTTAGTTAGTATTACAGTTAAAGTTAATTTTTTTCATTTTTTCCAGTTAATATTAGAGTTAATAATTTTTTCAGTTACTATTACAGTTAGTATAACAGTTATTAATATAACCCAGTACTGATATTACTAAGCAAACGCTGTCTCAGTTTCACTTCTTGTGCATCTGAATTCCATTCCTTTTTTGGTTAATAAAAGCAGGCAAAGTAGTCTGTGCGCTATTCTGGTTAACCGTGTTTCCTATATCATTTTCCATTAGTTTGCGCTTGGCCTTTAGCTTTTTGCGATTTGTCTCCAAAACCTCAAGTTCTTTTGCCACTTCCTTATGTCTATGACTTAGATGATTTACTTTTCAACAGAGCTACGCAAGTTTCGACCACGTGAGCTTCCGAATCTTTTTCTCCCACACGTTGCACGGGTTCGTAACTTAAATAACGCCAAACTCCTTTTTCTTGTTTTCGGCCAGAATTTATTTTTAACATTGTTCATACCTCGTTAAATGCAAATAAAGCGATGAAAAAGCAAGTAATAGTAGAGATAAAAGACACGAGTGGGTCCGGTTACCAAATATAAACAAAGAAATAAAATTTTGACGCATTTCTGTATTGGATTTTCCGAAAACATTTTTTTTTCAGTTTGTATTACAGTTACTACTTTTTTTTACTATTAGTATTACAATTAAAGTTAACATTATTTTTCAGTTACAGTTTCAGTTAGTACTTAACTTAAATCTCTTTTTTCAGTTATTAGACCAAATTCAGTTAAAGTTACGCTTAACTGAAACAACACTGCAAATAAGGCATTATTGACTTGCGGTCTGCAAATGTATTTGATCAAATGGCAGTTGCTGCTGGATTTCCGTCTAATGACAAGTCGATAAGCACAAACAAGTACTCGGCGGTCACCTGGACGTTGGGTCAAGGTCATATTATTGGCACTAAATGAACTCTGCGCAAACTTGACGTGTCTTTTACATCATTCTAGATTCAGTCAATGTTGCAATGGACCACCGATTTGGCGAGTCCAAACTTGTTCGATTAATGCATACATTTTTGTTGAGAAATGCTTTAAAAAACTCTGACACTTTATTTGCCTCGACAAAGAAGCTACAGTACCGTAACGCACTTCCAAATGTTTACCAGCAGTCTGTCGGAGTATGCCCCATCGGTGTGTCAACTGCAACGTGCAAGTGCAGTTTTTCAGTTTTTCTAATCTCACGCGAATTCTGCAACATTATCGTCAATCAGTGGGCCACAAGTATAAGGTCCAACTGGTCCTATTAGCCTACTAGCATTCGAGAATAATCTTTTAACGCTTAAAGTGAATCTGAGGACCTTAGTAGAAAAGTTTGCTCTGACGCAATGACCTTATGAAATATGTTTTTATGATGAAGTGTTTTATGTGTAAATTTTAATTGTTTTAAAATGCTGTTTGTATTTACATGCTTGGAAAAGTTCTCGAGCTGATTCGAAATTTGTAGATTAAGATAGTTCCAAAATGGTCAAGCCTGATTTGTCACGTAAATCACATTTTGGAAGTCGATTCACTAGAAGGCAGAGGCGTAGCGAGGGTTTTTGGCGCCCGGGGCGAAACTATAAATTTTGCGCCCCCCCCGGGCCTCCCCCCGTTGCAATGAAGAAGTTAAAGTTAAACACAATTTGAAGCCATTTCAAGTGAAACGAATTTTAATTTTAATCTATATACAGAGTATTACAGACGCAGAAAAAATGTCCGTGTTCGTTACAGTACTTTGCCTAACCAACAGTTGAGTTACAAGCTATAACAACGGCCCATTCATTCTTAAAATTATCGTGATAATAAATTTATTTTTCTCGCCTTCATGCTTGCAAATTTGTTAATAATATCATCGAAGTTGATTTTTTAAGCTGTTTCCTTCTCGACACTTAGCAGTGCAAGATCAGAGAGACACGATCCTGACCCATAGATGCTCTAAGATACGAGAGTATTAGCTTCAGCTTGGTGAAGGAACGTTCGGCTATTGATACTGCAATTGTTAAAAGAATTTGCAGAGCAATGCGCAAGTTTGGAAAAACATCATCACCATATGACACAATGAAAGAAATGAGTTCCAAGGGAGTCGATGGTAAAGCATCAGCATCACCTCTCGCGTTTAGCAGCATTTTGCACTGTTTAAATTAAATATGGTCCTTAGGCTGTGTGTCATAAACTTGATGTCATAAAGGAGGTGTGCTGCACAGGGCACAGACGTTCTTGATAGCAAGAGCAGCTTTCAAAACATTAGCTCTACGTCAACAATGTGAAATGACTGGTGGCTGGAGCATGAAGGGGTCACCAAGTTCCACCTTGCCTGAGCCGGAGATCTGTGCCTAGATTGTGGCTGGTGGGTTTGAAATGAAACACATGAGTGACATGGCTCTCTCCCTTCCTAAGAGCCTAACAAGTTTGATGCTGCAGAACAACTAAATGGACTGAAGCAGCAGATATACAACTAGACTGTGGACGACATCCTGATGCAAGGAAGGAAACTACTGTTTTTCTTGCATCTTACGCAAACTTTGAGAGTTAGTCTAGCATGAATATACTGTATCTTCCTCTTCGGCGCCCCCCCAAGATGGCGCCCGGGGCAGCTCGCCCCCCCGCCCCCCTAGCTACGCCCCTGCTGGAAGGTGCAACCGAAAATTTATATATTGCCCCCTTAAAATTTCAGGACGCCCACTTCAAAAATTCTTTGTTACGGCCCTGAATAGTTTGACAATATACAAAATTGTTGGAAATTCTTCTTTTACAAACTCAGTTTGTCATAGAAACATAAAAAATGAACGTTCCACACTTTTATTTCTAACTATTTAAGAGATATTATCGGATAAAAAAATTATTTCTCCCTTTTTAGTGCATTTAGAAGTAAATGTGTATTTTTTAAATATGATTTCTATGTATTTTTATTATACTCTTCTTATCCTTTAAGTAAATTTTATAAATCTTACATGAACTTTATTATTATGTAAGTTTTCTTATCAGTTCCACTTTCATAAACACAAACACGTACGATCTTCAACTCGTTTACTCGAAAAAAGACAGTTTGCCAGCTAAGTTTTTTATAGCCTCTGGCCCCATACCAAATATCATAGATATAATAATGACTGTATACCCTCAACACCTTTCCCTCAACAATATCCATATTTCTTGTTGGAATTTTTCATGTCCAGCCTTTCGGGAAGTCCACACTTCCTCTTCGGCCTTGAAGGTTCCTCTAGGGTGTTGACATTTGCTGCTTCGGTGAGACCTGTTGCATCGATGACATCTGATGAATCACGGGCTTCTTCTTCTGACGCTTCCTGGACATCCTTGTAAAAAACATCTGGTAACTCTAACAAGTCACACAGTACATCCAAAGCTTTTTTCACCTGACGAGGTCTCAGTTGATTGGAATGTATACGCACGACTTTTTGATCAACTTGTACATCATAAACGGTTTGACCAAGCTTCTTACCTATAGTTTCAGGCTGCCGCGTAGGGTGATTCAGCTTTTCGTAGCATCTCACAAAAACAGGCTCGTCGTCAGTAAATGCCAACCTCCGTGCTCCATGGAGCACGGAGGTTGGCATTTACTGACGACGAGCCTGTTTTTGGGGTTAGTGCCTACTGATCCCAGGACAACTGATCCCAGTACAACTGATCCCAGGACCACTGATCCCAGGACAACTGATCCCAGTATGACTGATCCCATAGAAAACTGATCCCATAGACAACTAATCCCATAAGCAACTCATTTTTGACGACAATGGTGGTGGTGATGATGCTTACGTGGCCAGCTTACGATGGCCGGCTGCATACGACAACGGTGGTGGTGATAATGATACTGGCTACTCCAGTAAGATTAATCAGTGTCTAATATTTATTGTAATTTTTACTCAAGGACATTAATGGAACAGTCTTGAAACGATCGCATCGCTAAGTAGTTTTTGTTTCGTTGGCCGTTGGCCAGATGTTTAACTTATATGAATTTTTCATAGTGCAACTTGCGTCCGTTTTGCTGAGAGTCACTAAATGAAGCCACGAGAATTAAAACAATAGTTAGTAAACGGAGAACTAATATCTAGTATAAGCGCACGATACACAGCCGAAATAAAAGTGACAAGTTCGTATTACTTTTCATCATTTCACTCCTTTCTGCGTGAAGTTCATTATTAGAAATGGAACCGTGCCAATCGAAGAATAATAGAGTGTTAGCTCATTTCAGAAGTTGTTTTCTTCATTTCCTTATACACTATATCATCGAGGATATAAATTTATGAAGAATATATCTTATCGGCTTATTTGGGAGTTCATGACTAAGACCATCACTACAGCGTCCAAACATACTCTCTTCAGTTTCTTCATGCTATGCACTAGTGGACAGCCTGCAAACAGGCCTAATAACTTTTCCAGATGCTCTTTTCCTTTCTGTATGTATCTTTCCTTATCTCACTTTGTTAGCATCCTTTTCATACATACATACATATATGCATACATACATTCATACATACATACATACATACATACATACATACATACATACATACATACATACATACATACATACATACATACATACATACATACATACATACATACATACATACATACATACATACATACATACATACATACATACATACATACATACATACATACATACATACATACATACACACATACACACACACATACATACATACATACATACATACATACATACATACATACATACATACATACATACATACATACATACATACATACATACATACATACATACATACATACATACATACATACATACATACATACATACATACATACATACATACATACATACATACATACATACATACATACATACATACATACATACATACATACATACATACATTTGTACATACAAACAGAAATCGGAAATGATGTATGTTAATATCAGTTTATTGATTGCAGAAACAGTGAAATATAAAATGATACAGATATGGGATCAGTTGTCTATGGGATCAGTAGTCCATTGGATCAGTTGTCCATGGGATCAGTTGTCCCGGGATCAGTTGTCCCGGGATCAGTAGTCCTGGGATCAGTAGTCCTGGGATCAGTAGTCTTGGGATCAGTAGTCCTGGGATCAGTTGTCCTGGGATCAGTTGCGATGATCCCGTGCTCCATGTTTCCTATTGAATTGTACTTCCATCTTTCTGTTTCTTGTCTGAAAATAAGATCTTGTTTCATTTATTAGCTGTAGGTTACTTAACGGAGTTTGTAACTGCCTCTGCATGAAGTTCTCTGCGTGATGATGGATTGGTGTTGTTTGATGTCAACAGGAACTTTTCTAGCACTTCTGTTGCTGCTCCCTTTGCTTTTTAGCTGTTGGCATGACGTATTAAAAGTATCCAAAAACTACTCGGCTTGTCCAATGTTTTGTGGGTGGTATGATGGTGTTCGAACATGCTGAATTCCATTTTGCTGACAATACCCTGTGAACTCCTTTGACGTTAATTACGTTCCATTTTCTGACACGAACATCTTGGGAAATCCATAAAAACTGAAGACCTTGTTCAGTTCTCTTATTATTACAGTGAATGCTGTTGTTTTCATTTGTACAAACTCTGTCCACTTGTATAAAAAACATGCAATCTTTTAATGGTTCAGCAAAATCTATGTGAATCCTCTCCATAGGACAATTCGGCATATAGTATGGACGCAAGTTCATCCTTTACAGGCATCTTCGCAGCACAAGAAATGCAATTTGTTGACCTTGTCTTTAATATCCCTATCAATCTTTTGCCAGTAGACACTTTTTCGAGCCAGCGTTTTCCTTCTTGTTGCTCCAGAATGACCTTCATGAAGTATCTTCTATAATCAACCTTGCAGCGCACGTGGAATCACTGCACGAGATCCCATGAATATTACTCCATCAGACTGATAAATCTGTTTTACGACTATGGAAGGCATACAAGATTGATCCAGTCTGGAAATTAGGCCATCATCCTGATGCAATGGCTTCCATGACAACTTGGAGCTCGGCATTTTTTACGGTCATACTCTGAATGTCTCTTTTTGTGACTGGCAATTCACGCATGACATCTCGTTGAACTCTTGTTACGTCGTTTTCAATCTTCGCGATCATGACATCTTTTTCAGTAAGTTTCTTTGACGCGAAGAGACGGGATAAAGCATCAGCCTGTCCAAATTGAGTGGATTGTTTATACCCTATGCTGAAATCATGAGCCAGCAAGACAAGTTTCTATTGTTGGAGGCGATTTGCTGAGTGAGCGGACACTTTTGTCTTTGATCCGAAAACAGTAAGCAACGGCTTGTGGTCCGTTAACAGCTTGAAGCGTCGTCCGTAAACGTATCTGTGGAATTTCCTAACTCCAAATATGAAGGCGAGTGCTTCTTTTTTGACCTGACCATAGTTTTACTCAGCCATG
The DNA here is from genome assembly GCA_963978895.1 of Erpobdella octoculata. NCBI lineage: Eukaryota > Metazoa > Annelida > Clitellata > Hirudinida > Erpobdellidae > Erpobdella > Erpobdella octoculata. The sequence goes on from OZ022246.1 coordinate 18,885,717, forward strand.
AGCAACCACCACGTGAAGAACCTTGACCCATCTCTTTGCTAGGGAGATCATGGTTGTTCTTCCTCATCTGCTACGTTTCAAAAGCACTGACGATCGGTGTTGGTCTAGTTTGATCTCTCGATAACTGCAAAAACTGTAACAGCGTATCTTCTCGCCGTTTATTTTCTTCTTCGCGTTGTAGGGCTTCTTGTATAACTTAGGTTTCTAGCTGTTTGTATTCTTCGAACAGCTGAATCAACATTTCCGAAATGTTCTGTTAAGTTCCCATGTCCAAACATCGTCGCCAAATAAGTTATTAGCTGGAATTATATTGAAGAAGAAAGCTACTACGACACAGACACAAACACCTACAATCGTCAATCAACTCTATTATTCGAAAAAAGAAGATAGTTTGCCAGCGAATCTTCATATAGCCTCTGGCCCCAAACCAAAGATCATAGATATAATAATGACTGTTTACTAAGGGCGCGTCGTTAAATTGAACGCGCTCGTGAATCCTTTGACACACTTATTTGCTCCTATTGGCCCAGACTCACTCCATCTTAATGCTTGATCCAATACTTGACTCCCACTTAGAGAAGGAGCTACAAGATTCATGATCGCATTCAATTTAACAACGCGCCCTAATAGAGCCTGGAATGATTTTGTCTTTGAGCGTATAGTCAAAGCGACTCTTTCCAATTGTGAAAACTCAGCGAAAATCTTTCGAGAGGTGAAAGGCGGGTTAGTGCCTACTGATCCCAGGACAACTGATCCCATGACAACTGATCCAGTACAACTGATCCCACGGACAACTGATCCCACGGACAACTGATCCCACTGACAACTGATCACATAGACAACTGATCCCATAGACATAAGCAACTCATTTTTAACTCATTTTTTGACGACAATGGTGGTGGTGATGATGCTTACGTAGCCAGCTAACGATGGCTGGCTGCATACGACAACGGTGGTGGCGATAATGATACTGGCTACTCCAGCAAGTAAACGGAGAAATAATATTATAATATCAAGTATAAGCGCACGATACACAGTCGAAATGAAATTGACAAGTTCGTATTACTTTTCATCGTTTCACTCCTTTCTGCGTGAAGTTCATAATGAGAAATGGAACCGTGCCAATCCAAAAATAATAGAGTTTAGTTCATTTCAGAAGTTTTTTTCGAAGATATGAATTAAATGAATTAATGAAGACACTCCAACATTAATTCTTATCGGCTTATTTAGGAGTCCATGACTAGGACCATCACTACAGCATCCAAACATACTCATACATACATACATACATACATACATACATACATACATACATACATACATACATACATACATACATACATACATACATACATACATACATACATACATACATACATACATACATACATACACATACACATACATTCGTACATACAAACAGAAATCGGAAATTATGTATGTTAATATCAGTTTATTGATTGCAGAAACACTGAAATATAAAATGATGCAGATATGGGATCAGTTGTCTATGGGATCAGTTGTCCGTGGGATCAATTGTCCAGGGATCAGTTGTCCTGGGATCAGTAGTCCTGGGATCTGTTGTCCTGGGATCAGTTGCGATGATCCCGTGAAAGGCGCTGGTGGCAGAGCGGTAGAGCGTTCACCTGTCGATCGTTAGGTCGGCAGTTCGAGCCTCACCGGTGTCACCAACGTAACTCCCTTAAGCAAGGAGCACTCACATTGCTAAAGGGGTAGGCGCCTATAAATGGCTGCCTCTGTAAAGGACTCTTTCTTCGTGGCTTAGAAGTCTAACGATTAACACCATGTTAAACGTTGTCAAAAAAACCACGTGGAATCTTCTAGACCATTCTAGGAGTAGAATCTGAAAGCAAAAAATCGGGGTCGAAAAGCCGAGGTGGGAAAATCAAGAGAAAATTTCCCAGGAGAAAAATCTTGGCGAGAAAAGTCCGAACTCCGAAGTACAAAGCGTAAGAACAAACTTTTCCAGAACTAAAAGCTTGGAACAAACTTTTCCAGAACTAAAAGCTTGGAACAAACTTTTCCAGAACTAAAAGCTTGGAACAAACTTTTCCAGAACTAAAAGCTTGGAACAAACTTTTCCAGAACTAAAAGCTTGGAACAAACTTTTCCAGAACTAAAAGCTTGGAACAAACTTTTCCAGAACTAAAAGCTTGGAACAAACTTTTCCAGAACTAAAAGCTTGGAACAAACTTTTCCAGAACTAAAAGCTTGGAACAAACTTTTCCAGAACTAAAAGCTTGGAACAAACTTTTCCAGAACTAAAAGCTTGGAACAAACTTTTCCAGAACTAAAAGCTTGGAACAAACTTTTCCAGAACTAAAAGCTTGGAACAAACTTTTCCAGAACTAAAAGCTTGGAACAAACTTTTCCAGAACTAAAAGCTTGGAACAAACTTTTCCAGAACTAAAAGCTTGGAACAAACTTTTCCAGAACTAAAAGCTTGGAACAAACTTTTCCAGAACTAAAAGCTTGGAACAAACTTTTCCAGAACTAAAAGCTTGGAACAAACTTTTCCAGAACTAAAAGCTTGGAACAAACTTTTCCAGAACTAAAAGCTTGGAACAAACTTTTCCAGAACTAAAAGCTTGGAACAAACTTTTCCAGAACTAAAAGCTTGGAACAAACTTTTCCAGAACTAAAAGCTTGGAACAAAAGTTTCCAGAAGCTGGTGTGACCAGCTGTTGGCATAAAATAGGAAACCTGGGTTTAACTTTTTAATTTCAAAAATCCGAAAAAAAATTCTTATAGGCTAAAAGCTGAGGGTAAAAAACAATGGAAAAACACCTTCGACAAACCTTTATTGTGGCGAACTTTTTTTTATTGCGGGTGTTTTTTTATAGTGGACAGGAAACAAAGTTTATAAGATTATGGTTATACCGTCTTTCATATTTACAATCAATTAACTTGTTTGCCAATAAAATACCTTTATATTTTAACATGTGTCACGTTATATAATTAATAGAATCGTTTTTATTTGCCAGCTATAAACATCATTTCCAGTGATGCTACCTCATTTGTAATTCAATCTAATTATCAGCAGTGAATAATTTAACCTAACCGGGAGCGTTAAATGCAGGTAATTAAAACGTGTTGAATCCACATCCATCTATTGTACGATTTGTTAAGCGTTTAATTTAATACTGATGAAACGAAACAAAAAGTAAAAAGACAAAACTAAAAAAAAATCCATTTATACATAAGTTAGACTTACAAAATAAAACGTAGCCAATCAAGAAAGTATATGTTTACATACAAAACTGACCTCAAACAATATTTACAAAGGTAGAAATGACTCAAGCAACAGGAATGTAAACCATCAGAAAGCTTTTCTTGTTCCGTTCTTATAGATAAATTTTCAACCAAAAACATGATAATAATTAGAAAGAACCTACCGAGAACAAGGATGAATTTAATTAGGCAATTACAACAAAGAAATTATAGGTCCTGTATCTTGATCGGTTGATGCATCTTTTGCAACATTATGACAAATTACAAAAACAGTGTGATTCAATGTTCAGTTGGCAATGTGTAATAAAAGTTTAAGCCCATGTAACAAATACCAACATAATTGTTTAGTCTATAATTTTTGGAAATTAAATAATTTTAGCTTTTTAAAATAGTTAAGTATAATAGACTAAATCTCTGTGCTAAAACAAAACTAATGGTAACAAAAAACAGTGAAGAAGTTGAAAAGATGTTCATGTTGGATGTTGTTAAAGGCATAAAATGGTTGCAGAGGTGTGTAGAGCAACATTTTGTTGAAGTTTTCTCTGCCACAGTTTGATTCGAAGCAGTTATGCACACTTTAGAGCATCCTCGATAAACTGATTGCTTCACAGGGTTGCCCAATTTTTCAATAACGGACATCTTGAATAAATAAACACATTTTACACTTGTTCATAAATTTTAAAGCAAATCATCTATAATTTGTTTTAAGATTAAACATTTCATATACTTATCGACAGCAATCTTACCAAATTTGCAAAGAAATTAAACTAACTGAACAGAACCCAGAACATTTCACAATAGGAATATCTGCAGGAGTAAAATTAAGGCTGCACTCTTCAGTTCCAATATCAATATCTTCTTCGTAATGACAATCGTAACAAGAAAACTCCTCAATCTCTACATATCCTTGACTGTCCTCATAGTTGTAGTTCTTCCCATTATCTTCATCATAATTAAAATCACTTCCGTTTATCAATGGCAACAAAACTGCCAAAATAAAAGTTGTAAATACGAAATTTATTACAAGATTAGAACTATAGGAACCAATCTAAGCAATATGTTTAATTGCTTTCCCACATAACTACTAATCAAAAGCACTCTAATAAAAATGGTTCCAAACATTCAGTATTTTAGATCTTTATTGTAGAATATAATTCCTATATCAAGTACACAACTTTTTTAAATGAGCAACAATTTTAAATAACTTTTACATTAAGGAATGCGCCATTATTATCGATGTTTGAAGTAATTAGGCTGTTTGTAATACAAGTTAAAATTCAAAACCATTCTAAATAATTTATGAAAAAACATTTTGTTTACAGCAAACATTAAAACAAAAGCATATGGATTTAATACCAATATCAATACATTTATTGAAATATATCATATTTTAATAAACAAATTTCAAACAGTTTCACAGAACTCAAAACATTATTAGAGCATTAAAAACAATAAAATATGTTTTCTTCTATCAAATACTGTATTGAAATAATCACCACAACCTTTGTCCTATCTTTTACTTTAAGTGCAAGAAATTACTTGGTGGCATGGCAACATTGGATTATTATAGAAACAACAACTGGTTAAAATGAAACAATGAAAACACAACAGAAATATTTCACATATATTAGTGCGATAAACTTTGCAGTACACATTAAACTAAATAAGCCTCAATAAAAAAATAATAAATGATTTATCAAATAATAATTCAAATAAAAATCTATTAGATAATTCCTGCATTATTTTAAAAAATGTAACAACCGATTAATATCTGTTTTTTGCTAAATAATAAAAACTTGAATCTAATTTAAACAATGTATTTACTATACGAAATCATTTATCTAATATATTCAAGGACTTGCAACCTTTAGTTCCAAATATTGTTAAATTATGCATGTATTGATGTTTATATCCATAAGCAGTATCAGTCAGAGAGAGTGTTATTCAATACAAGCCAATATTTTTCCATAAACAGGACAATAATTTTAGCATCAGTTGAATCTGTTTAAGTGTTAGAAAATGTATGACATTTGTCATTTCATTTTCCCTTGCTATTCAAAAATAATTATTTTCATAAAAATGATGCACGAATTAAAAAAAAGTGTTCACAGTATTTAAATTTAAACAGACATCGATTCTAATAATTCAATTAATTTAATCTAATCATTTCTTATCTAATAATCTAATAGACACAGTATCAAAATAAGCACGTCTGCTTGTGTAATGAATATCTAGTAGAACAAAAATCATCACCATTCTGATAGTAAATAAAAGAAATAAACATCTGTAGACCTCACCGATAATTGATGTAATCGATAGTATCCAAGTGATCGATTTTCTCATAGCAACTAATTATTGTTCACCTAGAATGTTGTCTTAAAATAAACAAGCCAAAAAAAGACTAAATTAAAAAGCTGCTTACTCAAAGAAAGACAAAACAACTTTTATATTCAGGACACAAGTGCCTGAGCAGCCTCTCAAGTTTCAACCAAGTAGATATAGTAGCTGCAGGAGACAAAACTATTATAAGGCAGGAGACGGCATATACATATACATTTACAGTACAGGTGATTAAGACACGGAAACTCTTCACGGTGATTGATCACGGCGTGAAATTTCTTATCATGAAAGAACCAGTTAAATTATTTAACATAGACATTTTCTAAACGACTAAAAAGTAAATCAAAATTTAATTTATTACAGTGTTGAAATAATTTCCCACTATAATAATAACATAATTTACCACTGTAGTACTAACATATTTAACCACTGTAATAAGTTACACAATATATACCTAAATATAGTAATATAACCACGTTATTAAACAAATAAAGTGACTTTATATATATGGCAGCAACTTACCTGAGATTAACGTGACAACAGTAGAGATACAGATAAATAGTGTTTGTGATTCAAGGATTATGTTTGCGTTATTTGTTATACAATTTATCATCTAGCATAACAATTGCAGCTTGCCTAGTGTATTTGCATATACAATTATGCATCAATAAACTATTGAGACTTCTATATACATATGTATAAGATAAACATAGGTATATTAGCTGAACAGAGACCCACATTAAGGTACGACAAGGGATATAGCATATAATAGCTACAATACAATATACATACATATATGGAATGGAAGTCCTGCCATGTGTTGGACCTCACGTTTGATTTGATCCATTGTTTAAGTCTATAGTATAAGAATAGATATAAGTCTATGGAGAAAATATATAGAGTCTTTTTTTGAACTCCCGAAATAGCTCTTAGCGGCTAAGACTTAGCCAATCTTTCATTTTGCTTAGTGCAAATTGACTGGAAAGGCCTATATATATATCTACATATATAAAAATGACTGTTTTTCGGTTTGTTTGTCTTTTATGCACATCCAAACCGCTGGACCAAATTTAACAAAATTTGGCATGGAGGTAAATCTCAAAGAGTAGAAGGTCATAGGGTATTTTTTAATCTTTAAAAAATTCTTTAATTTTTTTATTGCTAAAAGACTTTCTAGTGCTATGTACAAACATCAAAGGTTATTGCGTAACGAAATTCAAGCTTAGTTTACGTAACAAAGTTTGAAAGTTACAAACAACTTTTAGCAAATCTATTTAACGTTTTATGGGCTAAAAGAAGTTAGGAGAGAGTGGAAGAAAGAAAATGAACGGAAACGGGAGAGCCAGCCAGGGCAGGCCCGTAGGCAGGATTTAGTGAGTGGGGGGGCTATGAAAATTAGTAGGGGGGCTACTGACGAACGAAGGCAACGAAGAGGCGCTGGTGGCAGAGCGGTAGAACGTTCGCCTGTCGATCGTTAGGTCGGCAGTTCAAACCTTGCCGGCGTCACCAGCGTAACTCCCTTAAGCAAGGAGTTCACTCGCATTTGCTAAAGGGGTAGGCGCCTATAAATGGCTGCCTTTGCAAGTACCCTCCCTCTCTTGCCTTGAGCAAGACTTGTCTTGATAAGGCGTATGCTAAATCTCAATAAAAAAGAAGCCTGAGCGCGAGCGCCGCAAGTGCGAAACCCCTAGCGATAAGGAGATTCGCCAAAGCATTTTGTAGCATTTGACAAAAAATGGCATCCAATTTTGGATATCTTATTATTTAATTTTAGATTTTCTAAGAGTTGCTATATGTTGCTCGTAATAACAAAAATTAACAATTTTCACAGGTAATTTTGTCAAATAACAGTATGCTTGTTGTTATCCACAATCTTGATTTTTGATGCGTGCATGGCACACCACTGGGATGACAGTACTGAATCAAATTGTCCAAATTTAATTATTGATTAAGACAACCGTTATAGTCCACAATACAATAACTTACTTATTTTATTTTTGATAAAAACTTGTACATCTGTATCAAATGCCAAGAAATCATTAAAATAAAATCGGATTTAAATATTTGTCTTGACAAAGATCAAACCACATTATAATAAAATGTACTAGTTAGTTTAGCTTCTCATTTTAAGTTACTAAACATCCATTCATGTGTTACACATACAACTTGTCATCAGTTTTTAAACAATCTAAATAGAAGATTAGATTATATATCAAGTCTATCATTAAACTTATATTGTTGAAAAGATTGTGTGGTTTGACAGTAAGCTTTAAATTGTTTCTTTGAATTAATCAGTTCAGAATATTGGGGTTAATAGTATTGCAGTGTCAGACTAACACTAAAAACTACTAAATTATGAAAATAGTTTGAATTATTGAGAGTCATTCAAAAATCAAAAGCCAAAGTTTGTCAGCTAAGCTGAATTAGCTTCTTTCTCTGTTCTAAAACTGTAAGATTAAAGTTCTCATAGTATTGTAAGACTACGTCCATGCACTGATTATGAAACTCATGACAATTTTCATGTGTAAAACATGAATGGATGTGTAGTAGCTTGAAATGAGAAACTAAAGTAAAAAGTCAATTTCATTATAATATGGTTTGATCATTGTCAAGACAATTATTTGAATCTGATTTTATTTTATTGCATTCTTGGTATTTGATAGGTATCCATATCAATTGCTTTACAGAGCAATTTTTCAATTGCCAGAAGTACAAGTTTGCTTTTTCTCTCATGGGACATTGATCTTCTCTGTGGTTGTAGTACTCGTGTTAGACAATAAAATGAATTTTCACAAGTGGCAATCAAGATGCCGAGAGTCATTGCAGCTGAATAGTGCCAATTTAGAGTAGGAAATGCATCTTTATAGTCCAGAATAAAATCCATCATTTCCTGGAGACTGTAGCCTGGTTGAAATTTGTTTTTTAGAAACCTACTTGTAATGAGAGCCTCGTCTGCAATATATTTTTCAACATCGCCCTGCCTATCTTGTTTTAGCAGTTGCGTCAACGGTTTAAGGTCGTTGACATCTAAAAACTTGTCTGATGTTGGTAAAAGGGCAGACACTGCACAAGTCAAACCTTTAGAATAACTTAAATAACTATCAACAAAGCTCTCCATCAACTCTCCTAATATACCATCCAACATGCTAAAATAAACGGTTTACTATCAAAAGGGCGAAAACATAAGGGCGAAAACAAAAGGGCGAACACAAAAGAGCAAAACTAAAAAGGGTGAATGCTAAAAAAAGCGCACGATAATAAGAGCGAAAATGAAAAGGGCGAAACTAAAAAAGGCGAACAATAAAAAAGCGAACATCAAAAAGGCGAAAATAAGTTTGTATTATCTATGTTTCAATACATTTTTAAGAAATCTATTTAAAGTTTTATGGGCAAAAAAAATAGAAAAAATGAAGCGTGAGCGGAAGAGCGAGTGGGATTGCGCAAGCGAGTGAGAGTGTGAGCGGGAAAGAAAGAGCGATTGGCAGGGGGCATTCAGCGGCCGTGTGGGCAAAAAAGAACGGGAAAACAAATAAGAAAGGAAAGGAAACAGAGGGAGGGAAAAGGTGAGAGAAAAATGATGGCAAAACCTCTAAAAACTCCGAGCAGCCCCGCTAGTAATTTTAGATTTAGCCATTTGAGATACTCGCCATTACCGGGTTCTCTTTCTATCACACGCACGCACGCGCGCACGAATTAAGCTTCTCTTTTACTTTCTTTTTTATTCAGGCACGCACACAAACAAATAAAGTTTTCTCTATCATTCTCTCGGTTCCATGATCAACAGAACAGTGATAAAACGTGTATTTTATTTGCGTTTCTTTTTTCACTTTTTAGCGCTATGTACAATGTCCGCGATCAAATTGTTCCTAGTTAAAATGTCCAAAGTTATTTCAACCCATTATTGTATTATTAAAGTTTAATTTAACAATGTAATTTATAATATTATTTTTCTTGGTTATAACTCTCCACTGCTGGGTATAATTTGTGCATCACTTTTGTACAGAAACTCTAAAGTTAAATAGGTTTTTAAATGAGCAAATTTTCCTATAACCAAATTGGTACTAAAATTACTTATCTATAAATTCGAGTTTGAACTATAATTAAGTAGGAAGTTTCTTGACCGTGACATTGGCATCTGGCACAAATGTGTTTTTAATGTGTATGCAACATTCACATAAGTGAATCTTCATGGGAAGCCATGAGAGAGAAAGAGAGAGAGAGAGAGAGGGGAAGAAAAAGAGAAAAAGAAAGAAGAAAAAGAGAAGGAGACGATTAACTGTTATAATATTTACTAAACATTTAAAACACCCGCGCCACAATATCATTATCATTTAGGAAAAGGGAAAAAAGAAAAACACAAATAGAAAAAAGAAAAGAAAAGAGAGACAAACAAAACAAAAAAAGACAATAGATAAAAAATTATAACGAAAGAAACATTAAAAAGAAAAAATGAGAAAAAAAGAAACATGCATTTTACTAAGGACAAAGAGAGAGCGAGACAGAGAATGAGAGAGAAAAAAGAGAGAGGAACAAAAAATAAAGTACCATGCGTTTCACAAGGGAGAGAGAGTGAAAGCGAGATAGCAGAAGAAAAAAACTTGGTTTGTGCTGCTAGTGTGTGGGTAAAATTATAAATTATAATATTTCATGTTTTCGCTTTTTTGACGTTCGCCTTTTTTATTGTGCGCTCTTTTTAGTTTCGCCCTTTTCATTTTCGCTCTTATTATCGTGCGATCTTTTTAGCATTCGCCCTTTTTAGTTTCGCCCTTTTATGTTCGCCCTTTTGTTTTCGCCCTTATGTTTTCGCTCTTTTGATAGGATACCAAAATAAACAGCACAAAGCAGATTCCACTCTGGTGAACACTATATTGTTCATTACAGAATCACGTAGCGTGCTAATCTGTACTTTTGCTCTTTTTTGGTATGGATTTTACCAATTGTTCATTCTACAGGCATGCAAATTATTATTATTAATTTTATATTTAAATTTACTTTTATTTATTTATTTTTATTTAATTTTATTTAAAATTTTAGTGGGGGGGCTTACATTTTTAGTGGGGGGCTGCAGCCCCCCAGTCCCCCGCTAGCTACGGGCCTGAGCCAGGGGCGTCATTTCAGCAAAACCTTGGGGGGGGGGGTTTATAAACCCTCAGATTCCAAAATTTTATTTGTTTATTCTATACTTTTCCTCCCAAAATAAAAAATAGTTAATCACCTGTGGGGGTGTAGCGAGAGAAACAAACATTAGAAAAACTTCTAAAAACCCCGGGGCAACGCCGGGTACCCCCGCCAGTTCTAAAATACATCTAACTCTATTTTCCACCTAACTTGCAGCATTTCCAAAAAGATTTAGAGAATGAGCCATGCAAGGGATAAAAGGTGCCCTTGGGTTGTCATGGAGCACTCGGGCTTGGACTCCATTGTAGACTCCGGACATGCTGGATGCGTTGTCATATGTCTGATCTCATCTATGCAATGACCACCAATAGACATAGTTGTGACACACTTGAACTAACGAACAGGGTTGTTAACAATAGCTAGAAATTGTATTGGCAATACCAATCCTAATAGGCACGTGAAAAAGTATTGACCATGCCAATATCAATATTTAATTAAAAAAGTATTGTTGCCAATAGCAAATGCCAAACACTAATACTTAAAAAACACTTTTTTCTCAAGTTTTTCATTGTTAGCACACAGATTTAAAATCATACAATGCACAAAAATGAAAAACAAATATAATTAAAGAAAAATGCAAAATAAAAAGCAAAGTGGCCATCGATCACTAAAAATTTTTGATTGAAATATTACAACACTTCACAAAACAAACTGATCGAGAGCACACCATTGATTTCTATATATATATAACTGGATCACACTTACTTCTGCGTGGGTATAACCCCCGGTAGCCATTCTGACACCCCTTATGCTATATAAGGAAAATCTTTAAAAGTGCAAAATTGCCGACTGGCGCAGCTAATAATTGCTCAAATCGACAATATAAGAGAGCCAAACATTCATTTCATTTGTATGTACTCAATTACTGCAGTTTTTAACAAGTTTTATTCGACATCCGAGCTATAATATAAAACCCTCTAACCAACGGCTTATGACCTAACGTGCCTAACAGTTATTATCAGCCTAAATAATTAATGTGAGCTTCAACCTATTATTAAATGTTATTAATTGAAAGATTAAAGATTTGTTTTAGCTTAAATTTTAAGTTCGCAAGGATGAATTGGGTTGCTAAAATGGCGGCAGCGAGAGACTAGAAAAATTATAATTCATTTAGTAAACTAAGCGCGATCCAGTTATATATAGAGATCAGTGGAGCACAATAATATGGGAGAAAAATAAGTTTACAAAACAATCGCCAAAATGTACAAAAATAAGTTTTAAAAGTCTGAATTTTTTGACAAATTTCAATTTTTAATAATAAAAAATATTGGTATTGGGTATTGACTAAATTTTGTTTTAAATGTATCGGCGATACCAAACCAATTCCTCTCAGTAAAAGTATTGACAATACCATTCCCAATAACGAGAAGTTATTGCCAATAGTGTATTGGTATTTGGCCAATACCAATCTTAACATCCCTGCTAACGAACTTAGCAATTTTCATCCACAATTAAATATTATAATTATATATATAATTATATAAATATTTTTAAAATATTACGCTTGCATAATAATTTTTTTATTGTAAAATCCAAGGATATCTTGATATAACAACTGGATCCACAACCTACTCTAGTAGGCCTAGACAGTTCAGCCAATTACGTCATAGTTACATCAAATGTTGTATAAGTATGATATAACTATTGATGCTTTTTTAGTTTGTTACATCAATTTATTTATAATTATGATATAAGAAGCGATAAAACATTAGGCCTACTAGAGTAGGTTGTGCATCCAGTTGTTATATCAAGATATCCATGGTAAAATCTTTGAGGCCCCTAAAGCCCTGCGCCATTGTTAATCCGCCACTAGTTCTGAGGTGTTACCACTGATCTCTATAATATATTATATTATATATATATATAATATAATATATTATAGAGATCAGTGGGTGTTACACGAAAGGGCGCTTGAAGTTCAAATAAACTTAAACTTAAACTTATGTCAATGATTGAGACGCTAGTGAAGTTTTTACCTACGAAAAACAAATTGCCGCAAATCTTACAATGTTTGTACCAAACAAAGAAGGCATATAAATATATTAAATATACAATTTAAAATTGAATTTGGAAACTTAAATACTTTTTCACAAGAACCTCAATGGACGACTAATACAGTGGCCCAAAAATTGTAAATAAAAGAAATGAAAAACGTAAATAAATTACTTACTACTAAAGTAATTTTTTTTCTAAATATTGAATTTAAGAGTATAAAAATGTTGAGACACACGTTGGTTGGCTTCGTAGTAAACTTTTAATGTTGTTGGTTTGAGTTTGTTCGTTTGTATTGGGATGAGATAATATGGGTCGAAGAGTTAAATAAGAGTAACTTTCTCAATAATTTTAACGCATTGCTTTGGGATCAGTTTTTATTATTTTTTTATGTACGTAGTTGTATATATTTTATGTGGCGGTTTTGTATGAAGAGTCGAGCACGATCAGGATTAGGGTTAGGTCAACCGATCAACCTTCAAACCTTCACTTCACTGTCTTTACGTAAACGTAAAGTAAAGGTTTCTATTGTTTTATTAATTTTGAAGACTGGGGTTGATTATGTTTCTTGAAACTGTATCTGTCACTAGTTTTACAAAGAGTGTTCAGTGTTCACATATCTAAATATTTTTCAGACTAAATGACACTGACTGTGGGCTTTCAAGAAAGATTACCTTTATCACCAAAGGTAAAAATGGAAGACGATGAAACCATAGAAAGAGAAACTTTCAAAGGAGCTGGTAACAGAGAATTTGTTAGTGGATGGGGAGCTGCGGCAGTCAATGTAATAGTTACCTTTCCTCTCAACAAAATCATTTTTCGTCAGCAGCTATACGGCATCAGTTCTAGAGAAGCATTCGTTCAACTTAGAAATGAAGGTTATATTACTCTATACAGAGGTGTGCTTCCTCCTTTGCTGCAAAAAACTGCTTCAATCTCCATTATGTTTGGCATGTACGACAAATTTAACAAATTTTTCCAGTCCTCATACTCAGATTATCCATTAGTTTTGACTCAGTTGACATCCGCTTTGTTGACTGGCAGTCTTGAGGCATCGTTAATGCCTTTTGAACGCATACAAACCTTGTTGCAAAACAGGATTTATCATGAAAAATATAGGAACACTCTTCATGCTTTCAAAGAATTGAGAGTGTACGGATTTTCTGAATATTACAGAGGACTGACTCCGATTCTGATTAGAAACGGCCCGAGCAATGTCATATTTTTTCAGTTTCGCGGTGAAGTTAAAAATCTGTTACCGCAATCAGAAAGGAAATCGGTCGACATGTTCAATAATTTCATCAGCGGTGGTCTCCTCGGAGCGATCATAAGCACGATTTTTTATCCTGTCAATGTTGTAAAAACACACATGCAGTCCACTGTTGGAGGTCCTTATCCAGGGATCTGGCAGTCTTTTAAGTTCGTCTTTAAAGAACGTAACAACAGCATCAAGAACCTTTTTCGAGGTTTTCACATAAACTATTCTAGGTCATTACTTTCTTGGGGTCTAATAAATGCCTCATATGAGATGTTCAAAAATGTTTTGTATGGTGAACAGACTAAATGTTGATTAGCTTTTTGCTCTTTGTATGCTGTCGAGTTCTAAATTTCTGAATTACTCAGTTCCAGTATCTTCTTAAGTGGTTCTACTAAAGTGCTTTATGATGTTTATTAATTACGGAAAGTTGTTTGTAATCAGACATGATCCCTTTGGTTATGAGAACTAATAGCTCGTTCTTAAAACAAATTATAATACTTAGGAATTGTGTTATTAAATTACTGTAACTATTTTCATCATTGCTTTAAGTTGCCAACGTAAAGATTTTTATTTCGTCAACATAATAATTGGTATTTTTCTATTTTCAAGTATGTTCTTTGGATCAGCAAATAATTTTAGGCATTCCAATCAAGCTTTTGCATAATGACAAAAAATATTTTCTAAATAAAATTTTCGGTAAAGATTGCTAATAAATATCATCCATAGATTTTATTATGATTTGGAGGTTATATCACTTATATCACAACACGAACCTATTACGTATGTCGTTTTTTGGTATGCACCAAATTCCTAATCTCTTCCTGTTTTTTATATACTTGAAATAGCATTTGAAATATGTCAAAGTTATGTGAATTTGTGTGAAAAAATGAAATTGTTATTACTTTCTTCAATATAGAAAATGACTGATATCAGAAAACGGGCTTATTTTTTTATCTAGAAAAATTATATCAACAATATTTTGACAAAATATGTAAGCTGTAAGATATGCAAAGGTTTTCACATTTGAAAAATCTATTGAAATTTCTGTTGAAAGTTTATGTTATAGCAAAAAATCTGTTTTCATAGATGGTCTCAATATGTAATGCACGAGTTTTATGTGTTCATCAATGAATTGAACTACATAGATCATAACAATTAATTTAATCATTTTTATATCTGCAAGTTAGGCTTGTTTCGGTAATAAAATGGAGAAACATAATTGAGATAATTTAAAATTGCTTGTTTCAGTTTATCATGGAAAAAGTTAGCCGAGTTGCACGATAGTCCATAATTTGCATAAGCCAAGCCAAATCAGCTGAATGTTTAACTCAACTTAGGCCTTGCAGGTAATTCGTGGTGCAAAAGAGGTGAAAAATTCAGGTGCATTCTGATTTTGAATACTGAGTGCGGGTAACAGCTTGAATCGCAACCAGGCCCGAAGGCCGCAAATAAAAGCCCCAAGTGAGATGAATAAAAAAAGTTGAGCAAAAAAACATCTAAATTACTATATAAAATTTTATTAAAAATTAGAACGTTTTTAAATAGAAGTTTTAAACATTTTAATAAAATCAAGTAAGTTAATTATAAGATTAATCTACTCATTTTTACAAATTTTTGTCAAAGAAATAGTGATCAAGCACTTATCCAGGAGTTAGTGATGGGCGTGTGTATAAGACCAATTGTAAAATGGAGACAAGGAACATCTGGAAATGCGGCGAAACAAAAGGGAAAACTGAGCAAGTTTCAGAACATCGCTAAATGGCAGCAATGACTCGACGGTGACAAGTGATAAACAGGAAATACTTGTTACCAGTTGCAATGCAGTAAATCTTTAAGATGCTTAATTAATACCATCATTTTACATCATCCCAGAGCAAATTTCAAAAACACTTTTTGCGAAATGGACCATCGTGATGCAAAAGTAAGGCTCAATCAAGCGGCTGGGTAGTGGAAACAACGTTTTTCAAGTGATTCCAGCATTGCTTGTAAAACAACAATTAAAACAGCATCAATCTTATTAATATTGAATAACCATGAAACTTCATCTGACATAATTTTAGGTTTTCCAGTTGTCCAGTTAAATGTATAGTTCTGCAGAGGTTTGACATTTTTGTTTAATTTAATGCATTAAAAAATCGTTTAATGTGATTTTTTGGGGTGGTGAAAATTAAAATTGTTGCGGTTTGTGATGTTAGACTATGCATTAGGATTGGTTTAATGTTTTTATAAGCACAATTATTGACAATTAACATCGATTTAAAGAACGGTCCATTCAGTACATGGGATGGTCCATTCATTACGATCACGACGTACTGAATGGACCACCTGTAAGTTTCAGAAGTGGTTTCACAAAAATGTTGTTTTTAGTAATAAACTGATTTGTAAAATTTATTTAAATTTAACTATTCATTTCTACATGTATCAGCCTTACATTTGTCATTAATATATTTAAAAAAATCTATGTAAATAAATTTATTGTAAATTTTTAAGTGCATTTCATGAAATTGTGATCCATTCAGTACCAGTCCCCCCTGCGTGCCCCGGAAATTATCCTCATTTTCCCCTCTTGGTGGACCTTGTTGCTCACTACATTATGTACGCAAATAGTTTTACTAAACAGACCTTTATTATGTAGGCCTGAAATCAATAGTTGAAGACGACGTTGCATATGGCAGCAAACTTTTTTAGAGTTCCATATTAATGCATTTATGCTCTCAAGCGCAAGTTATTGGTAAAACTCTGTCTTGCTTTTGCAAGCCATACCCAAGCCTGGAGAAAAGAGGAGGACAGTTAAAAAATCAAATATGATCTACGAAAATAAGTACTTAGGTGCTTCCTAAAGAAATAAACTTGAAACTGATGGTTTTATTTTTCCGACAAAAACTTTTAATTTTTTTGCAATTTTTAATTTACTGTTTTTATGTTTCATTCAAATTTTGTCTAAACTATCTGAAAATTCAACAAAATGCACTGTCATCGACAATAATTCAATAGTCAATACATTAAGTTTTAGCTCGACTGGATTTTATGCGCCACAAGACTCCAACGCATTCCCTCAAGCAAGCAAACAAGCACGTTAAAATTTATATAAAAGTCTTAATTATGTATAGCAATAAAAACAGCCTGTCCTAAGTGTATATTAATGGGTGCTTACATAAGCATACGAGCAGAGGGTAGGAGGAAGCCCCCCATATATTTACGCAAAAAGTCTGAGAATTCAAGAAATGAAATGGAAATTTGAGCAAAGCTATTTAGAAATTTTCGAGAAAATAGGCAGAACATTTTTAAACAAATGTTTTCAAGTTTTTATTAATGTTGAGAACAATTCGTGTACAAACACATTAGAACAAATACGATCACGTAAAAAAGTTTTCTCTTGGATTAATTAGGAGAGACTGGACATAGTTGTTATCAGGTGGATATGTGAATTTGACTTTTTATTAGGAATCACGTAAAAAAGTTTTCTCCTGGATTAATACAACACGTTCAAGAGCGACCGCAACCGTTGTTGTTTCCACTATATCCAGTAACGACCTTCATGCTAGGGTTGTTTTTTTTTTTTTTTAATTTAAAAACTTTTTTATGACCAAAAATTGTCCAGGCCAAATTTAGTTTAAGTAACAAAGTTTGAAGGTTTCAAGCAAATTTTAGCAAATTTATTTTACGTTTTATGGGCTAAAAGAAGTTTGGAGAGAGAGGAAAAAGAGCGGGAACGGGAGAACGACGCGATTGGAAAAGCAAGTGGAAGCGGGTGAGCGAGCGGCAACGGAAGAACGTGCGGGAGCTGGAATGGAACAGCAAGTGGGAGACGGAGAGGAAGCGGGAGAGCGAGAAAATACAGAAGATCCAACAAAGACCGAGTTATGTAACCCCTAAGTTGCAACTATTTCAATCAACGATTACTGCCATCACACTGAATTTTTCAAAACGTCATTAATAAGTCAATTATCAACATTTTTGAATGCTTTAACCGAAAAACCATAATATAATTTATTGTTGTTTTTATAGAAATAAATTTAAAAAAAGAGCAACATTTTATATCGATGACCTGGTAATGCGAGTAGGGTGATTTAATTAACCACCTGATTAAAAATCTTCAACCACTTAATTAAACATTCTTAAGGTTCCATAAAAAAACACTGTTATCGGTTAATTTGAGCCCTTTCCAACGGCGGATCCAAGGAAGGGAAGTTCTTGATTTCCTCAATTAAACCAGTATTTTTAGTAACTGTTAGACATCATTTTGATTAGAATCGAAATGAAAAACGATTGCTTCATTTTTGGCAACTGACAAAAAATTTAACATTAACAAATTTAATTTTCTCCTATTGGAGGTGCGGAGAAAAATCAAGTATTAAACGTTTTATCAAATTTGCAGTTAAGTTTTAATAGAATAAAACCAGATATTTACTTAGAAATATTGTATATCATACAAATATCATAGTGTAGATCATATTGAATAACTCATCAATGTTACATTATATCATGCTAACAGAGTACTACTACTACCTATCTATTAGTATTGCAAAAAAAGCCATTTATTAAAACGACAAATTAGAAAGTTTTAGTGAACATAAACAACGAACAATCTAAGTAAGATTTACAAACTATTGAACAAAATTGTCAAACTAACACACAAATAATATTATAAAATTAATTTGAGGAGATCAGAAGAAGTTTGTGGAAAGTCATTGACACTGGACTTAATTTACGATTTAAAAACATTCAGTGTAATTAACTACGAAAGCTAACAAAAATTCAACAGCTTAACACAAATGTTTAATTGATTTCTAATAAGAAGTTATGTGTTATAACATTTAAAAGTGACAAATATCTCTAAGCCGCGTAATATCCAGTTGCCAAATCAGATTCTTTATCCGATGCGTAGTATCCATGGTCTTCATTTTGAGCGCCTTCTCTGAAGTTACGCAGTTCCTTAACTAACGTCTTGAATTCTGGACGGCTGTTCGCGCTGACATTCCAGCATTGTGCCATCGCAATGTGAAACCTGAAAGTTTTAATAAAAATTATATTTATATGTGAATAAAAAAATTAAACTAAAAATTATTGAAGAAAAAAATTAAATGGAATTTGATAATAAACAAAAAAATTAATAGTTAATGAGATAAATGTCAAAACTATTTTTTTTAAATTTCAGTTTGATTTAAAAAATAGAAATGCAAAACTGAAATATTTTAATTTAATATTAGTTTTACAAATTCATTTGTTTTAAATTTGCAAAAATGAAAATGAAAGTAAAAAGACTTACAATTCAGGCGGGCAGATTTCTGGTCGTTCAAGACGCTGTCCTTTCTTCAAGAGAACTTCTAACTCTTTGCTTCTGCAGTCTGCAAAAGGGGCTTCACCTGGAAACATTTGAATTTAAATTAATTTTCTGTTATTTTTATGGGTTTAATACATTTTTTCAAATAATTTTCAAATTATTGTTATTAATATTTTGAAATTTTCTGAAAATACATTTTCTATAATTAAAATAAAAAAAAGTTGCGTGCAATAACATTTTTCAATAATTTATTTTTATTAGAGAATACATCTTTTCCAACCTTTGGAATAAATTTCCCACACAGTTACTCCAAAGGACCAAGCGTCGGTTTTGTTGTTGAAAACTGGATGTTTCGAGTTTATGCTTGCCAGAGTTTCAAGAGCACACCATTTTATTGGTAAAATATTCTATGAAATTACATTCAAACATTTAATATGCAAATAATTGTATAAAATTGCATTGAATTATTTTATTTTGATTTTTTTAGTTTTTCTTATTAATTTTCAAGATTTCTCTAAAATCACAAGATACAAATATATTCTTTAAACTAGGCCCTACTACAAGCAGTGGCGCAACTAGATGAAACTTTCAGAAGGGCAAATACATATGTAACCGAGGTCTAAGACACAAATCACAAGCAGATACACATTTGAAAACAAAATAAGGTAATTGTCCAGACCAGGTGCCGAATTCGGCACCTGGTCTGGACAATTACCGTCTCCCACTTGCTGTTCCAAACCTGGTCTTATGCTAAACTGATTAAGAAATATTTATTTACAGGTATTTTTTTCAAAAGTTTTACAAAACAAAGTCCAATTTTATTTTAGATTTGTTCAAGAACTTCAACTGCAGAGGGCACCTTTTTTTTATTGAATTTGCATCATTGCCAGTCCTCTTAGTCCAGTGGTCTCAAACACGTGGCTCGCGGGCCAATTGTGGTCCGCTGGATGATATTTTGTGACCCCCCCATTTGATATCAAAGTTCAATGCAAGTGCAGCCCGCCGTGGCAATATCGAAGAAAATTAAAATAAGATTTTTTTAAATTCTAAAACTGTAGTTGGAAATTTTTAATTTAAACATTTTTTTTCTGTTACTTAACGACGCAGCTGTTTTTTATTTTTTATGGCCTATTTCTTTCCTGTGCTGATGAACATTTTGAAGTGATAGAGGAGTTGCTCACAGTGATGCCAATGCCTGGTTAAACTAACGCTCAGAAGATTTCCGTCAGCTATGTAATGCCATTGTGGATGCTGCTTTACTATGGAAAATGTCTGCTGGAATAACAACAGATAAAGCACCTTTCCATGTCAGCAGGGGCGCAGCCAGAATTTTTTTTCGGGGGGGGGGACTGCTAAGTAATGAGTTTTCTGAAAAGTTTACGACCCACAAAAGTCAAGGCTAAAAAACAGTTTAAGCAACAATTAGTAATATCAAACTATAAGACATTCAATTTGAACCAATTTATTACAATAACAAATTCAGTCGCCTTGTTTTGCGAAAAATGTCAATGACGGCTTCTTCATTAATGGGAAGGTCGCGATTGATCGTCATCTGGGCAAGCCAATTCAGCCTTGCCTAGCCCATTGTGGCGCGTAGATATGATTTAAGTTTGCGCATAGTTGAGAAGGATCTCTCGGCTGTCGTGGAAGAGAAGGGCAACGTGATGAAGAGTGTCAGCAGCGTATTTATCTGGGGGTAAACGGATTCCTCACAATGTTGCAAAACATCAACTGCGGTATGTGGCCGCTCTGCCACTGAGACATTCGACCATTTAGTTTTCCAGCGCAAGTATTCGCCACGCACAGCAGATATGTGACCAAGGTCGCAGACGTAATATTTGAGTGTCTTCTCTAAGCGAAAAAAGAATCCTTGGTCAAGAAACCTTGGAAGGAAACGCCAAATCTGAATGCAGACTCGCTCATTTTGGGCAAATTGTATATATAAAGAAAAGGGTAGATATGAAACTCTCTAACAAAAATTTCAAAACCAAATTAATAGATAATTAATTTTGAATTGTTTGTTTCAATAAATTCAACAAAGGTTAATTAAATAATAGAGGAAAGAATTGAAAAATATCCCAAATTCACAGGCCTGCTTGTCACTTCAAAATCTACTTTAACTAGGTTTCGGGGGGGGGGGGGGGGGTGGGGGAGCCCGAGCTCCCCCGGCTTCCCTGGCTGCGCCCCTGCATGTCAGGGAGAGAAAATTGTCTGGTTGCACTTGTTAAAAAAACTGGAAGAGGGTGCATATAAAGTCAGCATATAAAAATGTGCTCTACTTTACTGAGGTGCGTTGACTCAATAAGAAAATCACCTGCACAAGGTTTTTTGAGTTGAGAACAGAAAGGAAAGTTTTCATAGAGAACGATGGAATAGCTGTCCTGTGCTAAGTGATTCCAAATGGCTCATGGACTTAGCTTTTCTTGTTGACATCACACAAGAGCTGAATGTATTGAACAAGAAATTACCAGGTTAGGAGTAGCTTTTCAGTTCTGCCAATGACATTGTGAAAGCATTTTCCACAAAACTTATTTTATGGAAAACCAAGCTTTCTTAGAAAAAAACTCTGCCATTTCCCAGCATGCAAAGCACTTGTGGATGCGGATACGCCATTCAGTGGCGAGGACTATATTGATGCCTTTGAAAAACTACAGGAAAAATTTGATTAAAGATTTGCAGACTTTAAGACACAGAGCGACTTTTAAATTGTTTGCTGACCCTTTTTCTTTTGATGTCCAAGATGCCCATCCTGTGTAGCAGATGGAACTCATCGATTTGCAGTGCAACTCTCGTCTGAGAGCTAAATTCAGGGAAGCAAGTGAAAAAGCAAACAAGCTTGGAAAACATTTAAAAGAATTTCCCCCACTTTCCATGAACCTTCCAGAATGTTCAGCTGGACTATGTGTTTTTTGGGAACACGTCCAAGTACAGATCCAAACTATATGATGAACATCTTCAAGCTATACTGAGGGTCTCAACTGCTTCCTCCCTCAAGCCAAATGTGTTTCAGTTGTGTAATGGAAAACGCAGCTAGATTTTTTCTTGCAAGAAGCAGCAGGTTTAGCAAAAACAGCAAACGTGAGGCCAGTTAAACCAATGTTTGCACGTTTAATAAATAATAATGAATAAAGATTGAGGAGACTGAAAAGTTGCACTTTTTTTTATATTAACCTGATGCGGCTTAGCCTTACTCAGACTCTAAGTCATGTGGCCCTAGCCAAATTGAGTTTGAAACCTCCGGCTTAGCCGTTCTTTACACATTGTGTTCTTAAGATAGCTTTTTAAGCATCTAAGACAACTGAATGAGCGTTCCGCAGATGCTGTGGTGACCGATAGTGTTGATAGAATCTTGATGAGAATGTAGATAATTGGATAAAACACTCTTTGAGAGGCAATAATTATAAACGTCTTTTTCTTGATTGCTTTTCTAAAGCCATTTTAGGAATTGTTTTATCTGTCCAATATATGAGATATTCGCAAAAGTTCACTTATTTATCTTTGGTATTGTTATATCTTATTTTTTTAACTTTTTAGTTTTTTTATAATTAATTTATGAGCACATACAATTTGACTAAAAACTTCAAAATCCAAAAACTTTTAAGTTTTCTCATTGAAAAACACTTCTCAATTTCTATTAACCTTATCTTTATCGTCCATCTCGTCTTTTGAAGGTCCAAAGCCAATTAATTTAGCTTCATATCCACTCAATGTTTTCTTCAGCACAACATTCCTGGCTGCAAGTCTCTTGTGGATTATCTTAAAATTACATGTATTACTATAATTATATTGTTATTATAATTCAGTTTAAATATCGGAACCTAAATAAGCAGACTAAATCAGTTCATCAATTCAAACAGCTATGGTTAATACCCATTCTGAACAAATTGTCTCAAAAACGTATTGCCAATCAGTATTGTTAGCAGTTAATAAAACAATCTCAACAAAACAATTATATTTCAGTTTATTATAAACAAGAAGACTTAAAAGCAAGTTTCGAAAACGAAATAAAATATCCATACTTTCAAATTGTGTAAATGTTCCATGCCAGATGCTATGTTAATGGTGAAGATGAGCATATTTTCCATGTGATCCAAATTTGGTTTTTGAATGCTTGATAACCATTCTTTCAATGACAAGTCACAAAATTCCATCAGCATAGCGGGATCTACAAATGTTTTGTGAGAACATTTTATTGAAAATGTTTTCTAGCATAGATTTTTAAAATTTTATGTTTTAAAACTTGAGTTACTTGATATTTATTGAACAAAAATCTCGCTGATGACAAAATGATACTTACTGCCATTTTGGTCAATAGTTGAGCCATAAAATTCGATCACATTTGGATGTGGTTTGACCTTTGATGCCATGAACAAAATCTTGGAACGCATAATTTCGTCGTCTCTCGGAGCGTAACCATCTTATATAATATAATATAATACTAAATTAAGTTAATAATTGTAATTTATTTTACAAACATATCGTACAATTTATGTGTGCAAGATAATTTAATTGCAAACAATGTTTTGTTATGAAACTTATTCTTACTTTTTAAAGATTTTAATGCCAGAATAATTTCATCGCGTCCTTTAGACATTTGGGCTTTCTGAATAACAGCAAATCTGCCAGTGGCTGCAGTTTCCAATATACTAATTTTATCCATCGGCACATCACAGCCCAGTGAATTGTTATAAGTCGTAGCTACGCTAGCTCTAAACTTTGGTTGTTGTACAGTCTGAAAAATAAAAAAAATGTTGTAAGGACAAGAAATCATAAAAAATTAAAACATTTTAATTTCTACTTTTTATCAAAACTAAAGTTATGCATTAATCACGATTAATTCGTTAAATTAACGCTAAAAATTACTGCTGATTAAAAAATATTAACGACTAATCTAAATTGCGCTAGAATATGAGTCTTAAATTAAATTGCGCTGAAATGTTTTATTAAATTTGTACCGGAACATAATATGTCATAGCACCATAGTGATAGAAAATTGGGTTAGTTTTTTTTATAGAAAAATACGCAGAGGATTTGTTTGTGTGACTGCACATCTTAACTGCCTGGCGCGAGGCTAAACTGATTATACAAAACAAGAACCGAGACCATAAACTTGTAATCTATTCTTATCTCTGATGTTGACAATGAACCAGCGCATAATTTATTAACCGTATGCGATTAAATCGATTAAAAATTTTAATCGACTCGTAGATCTAATAAAAAACTAAAATTGTAAATTTAAAAGCACAATTTTGATTCTAGAGGTAAGCTACTTTCCAATAAAATATGGAGACGATAATTATTATCAACTAGCGTCATTGTTAGGCTGGTTAATAAAGATTTACTTACTTACTTACTTATTACCCGGCGTTGCCCGGGATTTTTAGAGGGTTTTTCTTCCCCACTTGCTCTACCGCTCCCGGTTGCTTTCCTGATCCCGGTCGTTTTCCCGATCTCGGCCGTTTTCTCGCTCTCGTTCGCTTTCCCGCTCCCGGTCGCTTTCCCGATCCCGGACGCTTTCCCGCTTTTGGTCGCTTTACCTTTCCCGCTCGCTTTCCCGCTTTTGGTCGCTTTACCTTTCCCGCTCGCTTTTCCACTCTCAGTTGCATTTTCGTTCCCTCTTGCTTTCCCTTTTTCATTTTCCGCTCATTTTCTAATTCCCGTTTCCGCTCGCTTTCCCGCTCCCGATCCGCTCATTTTGTGACCGATTTCAATTTTTTCTTCACTATAATTGTTTCCCATAGCCTCTCAAGCTTGTATAAAAATTGCATCACGATCGGATGAATGGTGTAGCAATGCATAAAGGACTAAGATACTTACTTAATTACTTACATAATCTAATTTATATATATATATATATATATATATATATATATATATATATATATATATATTAAAATGTTAAATATTACATATGTAGATTTAAAAAAAAAACTAACCCATAAAAACAAAGTTTTTATTATAAATCCTTTATATACGATCCTAGATTTTTATTTTTACCCCAGAGCCAAATTCAAAAATTAAATTCAAATTAAAAAATATGGACCCTTTTGACGGGGCCGTTTTGACGGGGACCGTTTTGACTGGGGCAGTTTTGACGGGGCCGTTTTGACGGGGGCCGTTTTGACTGAAATTTTGATAGATTCAATTGTCTCGCAGCCCAAGTCGATGTGCCAAATTTCAGCTCGATCGGATAACGGGAAGTGAGTTAATTTTGAGACTCAAAGTTTGTGACTGGAAGACAGACAGACAATCGAAAATAATATAAAGGATTTAAAAATAACACGATGATATCAGCTGTGTGAGCTGTGCAAATTTAAAATATTTTTTATTTTTTTTAAAGCAAATGACGTTCAACGTAACTTACTTTGACGTATTCATCTTCTGAAACATACAAATCATTTTGTTTCATGTTATTTTGAGCCCATTTGTTTTGCACTGTTGCTGCCATCGTTCTCATCCGGGTGGCAACAACATGGTTTGGTTTTCTTTTGTACAAGAAAATCAACACAATCAGGCCGATAAGCAAAGCAATACCTATATTTGACAAAAATACAATTATAAAAAAGATATATTTTTGTGATGCTATAAAATATCTTACATATAAGCACTCCGATAACAATTCCTGCAACGGCTCCTTTACTCAAAGAATTTTTTCCTGCAAAATAAAATGAAATTAATGGCCATTCATTAAATAACTAAAAACCTCTAAGCAAACACACACCGAAGTAATTGGGCAACACTGTAGAATTTTTCCGGACTACCGGGAACTTGGTATTGCAAATAAGGATAAGCACACAAATTAAAATGAAATATGATATACACTACTAGATGAGTAATTATTTTTTAATATCTTATACATAAACACTCAATTGATTTACTTACTGGGTGCTGAACACTTGGAATTTAAGCAAGAGGTGAACCAGCCATACTCACAATATGTTTATCATATATTTTTTTATATATTTTTATAAATTCCTGCACTTAACACTATTGATAGTTGATAGAGTACAAGCTACTTTAATACTCTATCAAGACCTGTTAATATAAGACCTTAATATATGTTAAAGAGTCCACGACTGTATGCACCATCTTGAATATGCAACTGACTGATGTCTGATTATAAAAATTGTTAAGCAAATATTACAAAACAATTTTAAAATAACATAAGTTTGTAGTTCTCAATTATATTATTTAGGATTGTATAACTTTTTAGTTTCTGACAATTGTCTTAAATTATCACTATTTCTAAACGCAAAACCTTTACAGGAAACTAAAAAGTGACATGGGAACAGATTATCTGCATATCTGTCCCGTCCCAAGACACAAAATGCTAAAGTTGTTCACGTGTAGGAAAGGATCATCATGACCTGTTATTGTAGGAAGAGATCATGACCCCTTAATGTAGGAAGAGGTCATGACCAGGGGCGGATACAGAAAATTCTGGTGGGGGGGGGGGATGAACCAACATTAAAGAGGGGCGCAGTGCCGAGCAAGGAGAGGGGTTTGGGTAGGGGGATGGGGATGGGACCCCTCTCCATGGTTTTTTTTACAAAGACTATATGAAATGGTGCGATTTGGCGCATACATTGAACTAAAATCTTTTAAATTATTGCATATACAAATAGCCTAAATCAAATCAAAACAAGTATACAATTCTTATGATGTCAGACAAAACGAGCGATCCAGATGAATTCAAAGTCTTATTTTGTAGACTGTAGGATTTTTTCTCCTAGGGTAGGAGAAAAAACAAAAACACACGGACAAGCAACAATATGCATACAAAGAAAAGAAGAAATAATGGATTTGTCAGCTTAGAATGTTGAGTTTATTAAAGTGGAAAGAATCATTATGTCAATTTATGTGCAACTGAAACTACAAACTAGCAAAACTTTTTAATTTTGTGTTTGTTTTGTGGACAGACAGCCACAATTTGTGGAAATTGTGGTTCACAGTGGTTGTGAAGATCTCAGTAAAAGTTAGTCAAATTGCATAATGCAATAAAACACAAGGCATTTCAAGAACACAGTACTATGGTTTGCTCTATACTAATAGTGCACGAAAACGCAAAATTTCAGAAATCAAATCGAATCAATATGGCGAGATTTTGATGAAAAGTGAATTTAAACTTGAATTGACAGCATCGGTAGAGTAGCGCCATCTTTGGAATGCTATAGAAAATTAGCAATATAGATTATAGCATAGATATATAGACAGCCCCCTACTATTAAATGAAAAATCCTCGAATTTGCAAAAAATTACATTACATGACTTTTTGGCTGGTGGGGGGATGCATCCCCCTCATCCCCCCCTGGATCCGT
This sequence comes from Erpobdella octoculata, assembly GCA_963978895.1. NCBI lineage: Eukaryota > Metazoa > Annelida > Clitellata > Hirudinida > Erpobdellidae > Erpobdella > Erpobdella octoculata. Next base: position 18,913,339 of record OZ022246.1, read on the forward strand.
CCTTGGTCATGACCCCTTATTGTAGGAAGACATTATGACCCCTTATTGTAGGGAGAGATCATGACCCTTTAATGTAAGAAGAGGTCATGCCCCTTATTGTATGTAGATTTTATGATCCCTTATTGTAAAAAGACGCAATTTGTTATTATCCATAAAAAAGATTTGTAATATATTTAGCCCAAAACATATCTGATATTCACAAATCTAAAATAACGAGGTTCAACTGTAAATAAGAAACTGTAAATAAAGACTTTAAAAAAAATTATAATAAAAATTTTTGAAGAAAAAAAAACTTACTGCATTGAACTTCACTACCGGAAAGAACACCCAACTTAAAAAAAAACAGAAAGTGAAATTAAGTTAAACAAAGATTTAAATATTATGTAAAGTATTTCTTACTTTAAGCTCTCCAGTCATATTTTGTCTTGATAAACTGAACACTTGATATTTAATTGTTAGTCCAAGATCCAAATATTTGTCTATATCACAGTGGTTTATTACAATTCTTTCCGTGTCACTGAAGCACAATCCAACGGGAATGCAGTAGCAACCGATATTGTTTGCATCACATCGCTTCTCGACATCTCTCTTTTTGTAATTTATCATGTTTATTTAATAAACAGATCAAATAACATTTAACTTTATAAAAACCTTACTAGTATAAAATCCTTATTAACATAAAAACCTTATCAATATAAAAACCTTATTAATATAAAAACCTTACTAATATAAAAACCTTATTAACATAGAAACCTTATTAACATAAAAACCTTATTAATATAAAAACCTTATTAATTGAGTTTGGATCAGAAAAGCCAAGAGCTTTAACTTCCTGTATTTTATTCAGAATGGGAGTGCTACCATCAGCATAAATTTGATATGCAATATTTTTAACACCACCAAATTTACTGACTACATGAATAACAATTCTGTAAAATGTTCAAAAGTTATAAATTTATCTTTGAAACTGGTTTAATTACTGAATTATGTAATAACAGTGAGCAAAAATTTGTTCTAGGATGGTTGAAGTGATAAAGCGTCAGACTGAAGTCTGATGTGTTCTGAAGTCTGATGTCTGATTGGTTCACGGTTCAACTGCTTCTGGCGGACTAGTATTGTGCCTAATTACTGCTCATGTTATTTGTAATCAGTATATAAATAAAAGTCTTTTCCGTGAGACTGGTAAACATAAGGGCAATCGAACTATTTTCAATTATTAACATCAAAATTGTTTATTTCTAAAATTTTATTATTTGTACAAATGTTTAAAAAACACATATAGGTATTTATTTTTTGCGGTAAAAAGATTTATGAAAAAAAACTCATTTTTCATTTTATTTTAAAATTATAATTAAACAGATAGTATTAAATCAATATTTAAAAACTTACTCTGAGTTAGCTTCATCTGGAGAGTTCTTTACAAATTCAACAGATGTAATATTTATGGTATTACGGTTGGTGTCAAAATACGTTTTAGTGACAAGACTAAAATTGTTGTTACCAATATCCATGACATCAAGCCATGCGACAAAAGTGTTTCCATTTTTAATCTCACTGCAGCTAACCATAATTTCATAAGTTTGTTCAGCCAGCCTCTCTTTCGGTATAAGAATAGAGTTATTTCCACGAACAGCTCCTTTTCCACCAAGTGAATCAAACTGATATGTGATTGTAATGCTATCAATTCCAGTCGAATCATAATTTGCAAAAGGATCAATTGATCTCGTCCCAAATTTAACACCAAAGTTGTCATCGATGCCATCCTTATTTTGGTCTTGCCAAGATTTAACTCCTGCCAACCAGCTGTCTTGGTAACTACTTTTAAAAACACCTGTCCAATTTAGTTTTAAAGGACACAATCCACTTTGAGGTTTTTCGTATGTATTTACAAACGAAAGTCCTGTAACGTTATCTACGGTTGCACCGTGGATCATCAGTGAAGCATTTGTCATTATTAGTGGAATGTTGTTGTAAGTTATTATCTTTCTGGCTTTGTTTATGTTATTGGCTCTGTCGAAAACCGTCAACACAATCGAATATGTTCCTGGTTTTGGTAAACTATATTGAAAATTGTCAACACTTATGTTAACGAATCGGCCTGTCAATGCAGGTTCAACTTCTCTCAATAAGTTGTTGACATCTGGCGACATATAAAAAATTTCTGCATAATACTTTTCAATTCCAGATTCATCATCTTTCCATTCATTAAATGTTGGTTCTAATTTAGGTTTCTATAAATTAAAAAAAAATTTTTATTATGTACTTATAAGAAACTAATTTCTGAAATTGTAAGCATTTAAAAAAATAATAAATCATACCGCAGTGATGGAATCATTGATTGTGATAGGAAAAACTTCACAAGATCTGTTTCTGTTTAAACAGTGATACGGGGGATTAAAATCAAATGCAAATTTAACTCGTTTAACGGTTTCATTTGATGGACTCTCAGTAAACGATTGTGTTGTAAATAAATCGCCACTTTTAACTCCACCTACTTTAGACGTGACTTCGACCAGAAAGCTGTTTTTATATGTTTACTAGAATTTAAATTACGCATTTTTTAAAAGTTGAATTCATCATTGTTTAACCTACGTCAAGTTATTAATAATTTGTGTAATTCCAACTGAACTCCAACTCACTGATATACTATCACATTTTACAAGTGATTCATATGGTGTATTAGGAACACATTGTCCATTAGCTTTTAGCTCTAAAATATTGTTGAATATTAGTTATAAACTAAAAATTATTTATCATAATAAAACAATATTTACCGCCGTCTAAAATCACTTTGAATTTGGTTTCAGAAATTCCCACTGGAGTAGGTGCATTGGAAATGTAAGGAGCAACATCTCTTCCAGGCAAGTTTTGTTTATGGTACTCAACCGACCACGACGATTCTATTTTATCAATACTTGTTGCTTTAATCCATATCGTCTCCAAACGAATTTTATCGATGTTCGAGCAAGAATTTGATTCTGCCACGACTTGAAGTGGCCCGCTCGTACTCAACTTTCCAAACACTTTCACAGCACAGTCAGTAATTGTAGATCGTTTTTCGACTGAATTGCAAAAGAATATTTACAATTAATTATCAAAAATCTTCTTCAGGAAAATAATGTTTAAATAAGTTATTCTACTTGATTGACAGTTCGTTCCGTTGAATCCTGCAACACACTGGCAAACATTGTTGTTGTCACATGTTCCAGGATAGCAATTGGTGGTTGGGGATAAGCAATATCCTATAAAAAATATATTGTTTGTTGTACTCAGTGACGTAGCGTGGGTATCAGCCGCCCGGGACGAGCAAATCCAACTTGCCTCCTCTTAAAAAAATCAAATCTAAAAAAATCGATGAGCGAGGGGGGTAAAACTTTAATTAGTTTTGTTTCAAATTTAGCCATCTCTTAGAAAGTGGGCCCGCCAGGACCGTGAGACGTTTCGTTGTAACAGTGGGTGGTTTCGTCGCGCTCTAGGCTGATACATCTCAAGCAGTACATTTACGTCGTCATGTCGCGAAGAAAATGTACTCTTCAACGAAATGGCTTTTGTGATGACTGCACTGATATTTTCCAAAATTTACTTTACCACGTTTTTCTTAACTTGCATTCTTGTCTGTTTGTCCACGATTTATATTATATCTATCTATATATATAAAAGAACATGTCCTGACTGACAGATGACTGACTGATAATCAACGCCGAGCTCAAACGCCTCATCCTAGAAACGTGAAATTTGGAACTTATATTACTTTTATAGCGTAAACATCCGCTAAGAAAGGATTTTTGAAAATTTTGCTCCTGAGGGGAAAAAACTGGAAAACAAACTTTTTTATAAAACATTTTTCTAAAAATTTGTTCTGAAATTTGGTATATAGATTCTTTTTGAAAAATAAAAAGATACGTGTTTCACCATTTTTTGAAAATTCGGTTTCCCGGACCTCAAATGTGGGTTGGAAAATTGGGTTATTTGGTTTTTAAAGTAGCTTCTACTCAAAAACTGTTACTGCTACAGGAGTAAAAATTAGTATTTAGTTTCTACTCCAAAAATAATGAAACAGGTGTTTTAGCATTTTTTGAAAATTTGGTTTCCAGGACTTCAAATGTGGGGTGGAAAATAGGGCTAATTGTCTTTTATAGTAACTGCTACTCAAAAACAGTAAATACCACAGATGTAAAAATTATTATTTAGTTTATTTTCTAAAAATAAAGATATACGTGTTTCACCATTTTTTACAAATTTGGTTTCCCGGACCTCAAATGTGGGTTGGAAAATTGGGTTATTTGGTTTTTAAAGTAGCTTCTACTCAAAAACTGTTAATGTTACAAAAGTAAAAATTAGTATTTAGTTTCTACTCTAAAAATAATGATATACGGGTTTCACAATTTATTGAAAATTTGGTTTCCAGGACTTCAAATGTGGGGTGGAAAATAGGGTTATTTGGTTTTTAAAGTAACTGCTACTCAACAACTGTAATTGCCACAGATGTAAAAATTAATACTTAGTATCTACTCAAAAATAAAGATATACGTGTTTCATCATTTTTTGGGTTATTTGGTTTTTAAAGTAGCTTCTACTCAAAAACTGTTAATGCTACAGAAGTAAAAATTAGTATTTAGTTTCTACTCCAAAAATAATGAAATACGTGTTTTAGCATTTTTTGAAAATTTGGTTTCCAGGACCTCAAATGTGGGGTGGAAATAAGGGTTATTTGATTTCAAAATAACTGCTACTCACAAACAGTAAGTGCTACAAATGTAAAAATTAGTATTTTGAAGTTTTGTGCCGGTTAAAAGTAGCTAAGTCCAGTTTATCATCGGCCGGGCCAAGCCGTTATTTTAGAGTCTTCACACGAGCCAGGCCAAACCTTAAATCAAAGTGGGACGGGCCGAGGCTTTTCACTAAGCATATAGACATTTTAGTAATTTTAGGGTCTTCAGATGGGTAGGGCCAAACCTGAAGTCAAGGTGGGACGGGCCGAAGTTTTTCATCAAGTATATAGAATTTCTAGGCCTGTAAAAACGGGCCGGGCCCATATTAGACGGGCCGTGCCGGGCCAGGAATTTTGGTTTTGAAACGGGCTGGGCCAATTTGTCGACGGGCCGAGCCGACACCTATGGATGCACGGTTCAAATTCTCTAATTTCATGCGAGCGAAGCCGCTACGGGCACTGCTAGTATATATATAAATTAATGTTTGTATATTGTTGCGGAGCGGGTGAGCGAGCGGGAACTATATATATATATGTATGTGCGTATGTATGTGTGTATGTATGTATGTGTATGTGCATGTATGTGTGTCTGTGTTTATGTATGTATGTATGTATGTATGTATGTATGTATGTATGTATGTATGTATGTATGTGTTTTTTACAATATTTTGGCACTAAATGCTCATTCAAAGTATGTATGTGTGTGTATGTATGTAAGAATGTATGTATGTATGTATGTATGTATGTATGTATGTATGTATGTATGTATGTATGTATGTATGTATGTATGTATGTATGTATGTATGTATGTATGTATGTATGTATGTATGTATGTATGTATGTATGTATGTATGTATGTATGTATGTATGTATCTATGTATGTATGTATGTATGTATGTATGTATGTATGTATGTATGTATGTATGTATGTATGTATGTATGTATGTATGTATGTATGTATGTATGTATGTATGTATGTATGTATGTATGTATGTATGTATGTATGTATGTATGTATGTATGTATGTATGTATGTATGTATGTATGTATGTATGTATGTATGTATGTATGTATGTATGTATGTATGTATGTATGTATGTATGTAAAATCGGATCTAGCGGGGGGAACTGAGAGCGAAAAAATGAGCGGGAAAGCGACAGGGAACGGATAACGACCGGGAGCGGGAGCGCAAGCGGGAAGGAAACGGGAGCGAATTAGAAACTCATTAGGTAAACCTCTAAAAACCCCGGGCAACGCCGGGTGCCCCCGCTAGTTATATTATATATATATATATATATATATATATATATATATATATATATATATATATATATATATATATATATTGTGGTGACAGTTAGTCATCCTATTTATAGGCTCTCGAAACATTTCAACGCAATGTTTCACTTCATAAATTATCTATCTGGCAGCAGACAAGCTGTCGAGCCGAAGTAAGGAGTTCTGAACCTATCATAGTCGTAGTCTAATGTTAAGTAGCTCCGAAAGACTGAGACTTCTAGCCATCATTTTTTGGTGATGGTCGGTGGCTCAGTTGGTAAGAGCGCTTGCATTTAGGCGAGGCGGTGTTGCCGTAGACGCGTGGGTTCGATTCCTAGTATTCCTAGTATATATATATATATATATATATATATATATATATATATATATATATATATATATATATATATATATATATATATATATATATATATATATATACTATACATTTGTTGTATATATATATATATATATATATATATATATATATATATATATATATATATATATATATATATATATATATATTTATATATATATATAATATATATATATATTTAATATATATATTATATTTTATATATATTATATATTATATGTATATTATATTTTATTATAAATAAACCGGGAGCGAGAAAGCGACCGGGAGCCGGAAAGCGACCGGGAGCGAGAAAGCGACCGGGAGCGGGAAAGCGATTTAAAAGTAGAGATGGGAATCGAACCGAACCCGAACCGAACACACCGAACTCGAACCCTACTTTTTACCGAACCGAACCCGAACTAAGGTGTTGACCGAACCGAACCGAACCCGAACTCTGTTTCGCTCGGAACGAACCGAACCCGAACGAACCCATGCAAAATTATTCGAACCTATTTTTCTAAATTTAAATTATGACTATGAAATATTCTTGAATTAAAAATCGTTATTTTGTTTTATGTATTTAATATCGCTGTTATTGTTTGTCTTATGGAAGCTTGTGCACATCTTTGTTGTTATGTTTACTTTCTTTCTCGCGTAGCATTTTACACCGTGTGGTCGTGTTGCTTGAATTACCTATTTTGTTATTTGTTGTATTTATTATATAGAACAACTTAAATAATATGGCAAATACTAATAAGTTAGCAAACGGTTCTAAATGGAGCAAGCAAAAGCTGGAAACGTTTGTTACAGAAGGAAAGGCACGCTTAGTGTCAGCAACATGACTATGAGTGAGCGAAGAGCTCGAATAAGTACAGAAACATTAGAAATGTAATTTTTTTTTAAATACAATATGGAACCTTAATTTTTTTAAATGTTTTGAATTAATAAACTTTGACTATTTTTTAATGCAATTATCATCAAATCTAGCTCGAGCCATAGCTATCCCAAACCAAATCGGAACTTTAACAACTAGCGAACCGAACCGAACTCGAACTGTAAGCACTACCGAACCAAACCGAACCCAAACTGTAACCACTAGCGAACCGAACCGAACCCGAACTATAGCCACTACCGAACCGAACCAGAACTCTTAAATTAGGGTTCGATTCCCATCTCTATTTAAAAGGCACCTCAATTACAGATAGCATGTTGCTCGGTTTAAAATGTGAAGATAATCATCCTTCTACAACCTCTGAAATATGTAACAGTGATGGTGATAAAAAAAGCGCCTCATCTACAGATGACTTGTTGCAGGGATTAAAAACTGTAGATACATGTTGCTTGTCGGGATTACCTGGTGAAAGTCTCGTTGATCGAACAGATGTTGTATATGATGATGGTTGTTTATCCGGTTGCCATGATTCCGTCCGAATGCACCGGATAAAGGGTGGTGGGGAGATTTCTCAGGTGGATGACGGGTTTTCGGGAGTGTCAGTTGATGGTGCATGTGTTTCAGGGGAGATATCTGGTCCGTTGAGCTTTGCTCACTTAACTGATAACATTAATATTACAATTAGACGGAGGAGATGACATTGATTTCTGGACCTCTATTTACCAGCCTGGTTAAGTGTTGATGGCGTGTGTGTCTTGTGATGGTGTGTGTGATCTTGAGGGAAAATAATTTGATATGATAAAAAGCTTCTTTGTCTGTTTCACATTTCATGAAACTCTTAACGAATTTTATGAATTTAAATTTAAATTATTATCTCTTAATTTAAATTATTATATTTCTCTAAGTATTTTTATTTTGCTTTTATTATTTTTTACTTATGTTCTGCTTATCTTGACGTTCATCGTCCCGATTTTAATTATTATGTATTAACTTTTAGTTACATTGAGATAATCAAAACAACCTTTTTGATGGCTGCAATGGCTGAAACTTGCAAGTTGGTTACTAATAAAACGTTTGATTTTAGATTTAGTAACAGTGTTTTCTCTCACTTAAAATATTTTAAGCGTTCAATTGACAAAACCGTGTCTTCTAAATCTCGTGTATAATTCAACAGAGCATGTTTGAATGAATATCTATATATATAAAAATGAATGTTTGTATATATGTATATATGTATATATATATTCATGTCCTTTATGCATTGCTACACCATTCATCCGATCGTAATGAAATTTTCACACAACCTTGAGAGTCAAGGGGAATCAAATATAGAGAAAAATATTTTGATATCCGTCACAAAATGAGCGGAGCGGAGCGGGTGAGCGACCGGGAACTATATATATATATGTATGTGTGTATGTATGTATGTGTATGTGCATGTATGTGTGTCTGTGTCTGTGTTTATGTATGTACTAGCGGAGATACCCGGCGTTGCCCGGGTTTTTTAGAGGTTTTTCTAATGTTTGTCTCTTTCTCTCCCGTTTCCTTTCCCACTTGCTTTCCCACTCCTGTTCGCTTTTCCGTTTTCGGTCGTTTTCCCGCTGCCGGAAACGGGAGAGCAAGCGTGAGCGGGAACGGGAAACCGACCGGGAACGGGAAAGCGACCGGGAACGGGAAAGCAACCGGGAACGCGGAAAGCGACCGGGAACGCGGAAAGCGACTGGAATCGGGAGAGCAAGCTTGGAAGGAAACGCGAGCAAGAGAGAAAATCGATAACAAAACTTCTGAGCGGGAAAGCGACCGAGAGCTGGAAAACGACCGAGAGCGGAAAAGCGACCGGGAACGCGACGAAAACGGGAAAGTGGAGAAGGAAACAGGAGCGAGAGGGACAAACATTAGAAACACCTCTAAAAACCCCGGGCAACGCCGGGTAACCCCGCTAGTATATATATATATATATATATATGTATGTATATATATATATACATATATATATATATATATATATATATATATATATATATATATATATATATATATATATATATATATATATATATATATATATATATATATATATATATATATATATATATATATATATTAGAGGGACAAACATTATAAAAACCTCTAAAAACCCCGGGCAACGCCGGGTAACCCCGCTAGTATATATATATATATATATATATATATATATATATATATATATATATATATATATATATATATATATATATATATATATATATATATAAATTTTGTGTCATAGTGTTTGACTTCAAACTCCTCCGAAACGGCTTAACCGATTTTTATGAAATTTTTTGTGTACATTTGGTAGGTCTGAGGATAGGTTGTAGGCTATTTAAAATATTTTTTAAAAATTATTTTAAAAAGTTATAATGGAAAAACAAAGAGGTGCAATTATGTCCTTTTCATAGGAAAATGCAACAGATAGAAATGCATATATATAAACAGATATATATATATAAACATTTATATATATATATATAAACATATATATACATATATAATATATGTATATATCTATAAATATATACATATATATATAAATATATATATATATATCTGTTTCCTATAAAAGAGTATCTTGAACTGATTAATTTGATGCGTCTTAAAACACATGGTGTAAAAGACTATAAACTATAATAAAAATAAAAAAATGATTAATTTGATTTGATTAATTTTAATTGATTTAAGGCAGGGGTGGCCAACCCGCGGACCGCGGGCCAATTGCGGCCCGCGGGATATCAATTGGCGGCCCGCTCTGCTTTGTTTAAATATTTGAAATTTATAGTAAAATCTTTTAAAAACTTCCTTAAAAATCGATAAATAGTACAAAAATGATATTTGCCAGCAGAGTTTCAAATGGAGTTGGTTGAGCTGCAGTCCGATAGCTTTATGAAACAAAAATTTCTGGAAGGAACTTAATTGAGTTTTACACCCTTTTAACTTCTGCCAAGTAACCAGCATTGCGAAAGAATGCATTGAAGATTATGAGTTTATTTGGCAATACATACAATGTGAGCAGACATTTTCCAGAATGAATATGCAATAAGTCGGTCCCCAGGACCAGACTTACTGATATCCATTTGCAAAACATCTTGCGCATATCAGTGGCTGCATTTGATGCTAATGTAGAACAAGTTCAGGTTTCGCACTGAATGACAATTGCTCGTGAACAGTTAAAATGCAATGTTTTTTGTGTCAACAATTCTATTTTGCAATATAGATTTTTTTATAAACAGTTTCTTTACTTTTGTAATAGTTAACTTTAATAAGTTTACTACCAAAATTAAATAGTTAGCAGTCAGCCAAAATTGAATAAAATTTCACGTTTATTTGAGATGCTTTGTTTGTTCAACCAACTATTATTGTATATTACTTTTTTAGTTTACATAACATGTATCCAAATGCTTTGTTGTTGGTTGGGGGTCGTCTCCGAGCCCACTGTAGAAAATTATAACGCTCCTCCAGAGAGAATTTTGCCTTTCACACCAGCGGCCCGCCGTATGTTTCAAAAATATGGTAATGGCCCTCTTTCCCAAAAAGGTTGGCCACCCCTGATTTAAGGCATAATTATTGTCGGAAACATTAAATTCATGTATTGTCATCAAGAATAAGGCTTTCCTGAAAGTTTTAGAGCTCTAGGTGGTCGAAAAGTGTTAAAGCGATTGGGAGCGTGAGAGCAAGCGGGGAAGGAAACGGGAGCGTGAGAGAAAAACGATAGAAAAACCACTAAAAAGCCCGGGCAATGCCGGACACCTCGCTATTATATATATGCATGTATATATATATATATATATATTTATATATATATATATATATATATATATATATATATATATATATATATATATATATATATATATATATATATATATATATATATATATATATATATATATATATATAGATGTATGAATTTATGAAATTTCAGAATTCTAGTTTATGTAAATAATTTTGTTTTTTCCAATTAGTAAACAAAATAAAAGTGAATATGAACGATAAATTGTTTTTTTCGTTATAGTTTAATATTCATAAGCTAGTGTGCTACTCTGCCAAATAATATTTCAATATTATATTAATATTTAAAAAAATGTTAAAAAATATTCACTAGAAATGCGAAACCCCTGGTAAAATTTTGGAAAGCATCACTGCCCTGGACTACGCCGGGTATCCCACTAGTATACTGCCCTGCCATGGCAAAATGAAGAAAGTCCATTTTTGGCATAAAATTAGATTAATTATCTGTTCAAAAGTAGAAAGCAAGACCTACATTATAGTATATACGAATTGGTTTTACTTTACATAGTTTCTGAGTATAATCCATGACAAAAGGAATCATGTCCCTGCACTACTGGTAAAACCTAGATTTGTTTAACATTTATTACGAAATCATGTTTCGGAGACTTGCTTCCTTCTGCTTTGAAAAGACAGTATATTTATATATATTACGATGGGAAGTGGTTCAAAAATTGACAAAAGCATTTTTAAAAGGTTTTTTCATTATTCTATTATGATTCAGTCTTCGTGTCTCTTATTCTTAACCCGCTTTCAGTCGTTGCCGAAGCACTCAATGTTTTAAGGTTGCGCAAGAATGAGAGATGAAAAAACACCGTTGTGTTTTGACAACAGTTTTTTTTTGGATTGTTGGCAGCAGTGGGTCCAGAGAACAGGAAGCAATCGGGGCAATCACCCCCTTACCGCCCACCCATAAAAAATTGCATGGGGGTCTTTTTATTTCAGTGTAGATGTATTTGCTTCAAAGAAAGGCAAAGACATTTTTTTAATGATTATTACTTTGTTTTTGCAGCCTTTTATTAAGAAATCATTCAATGTCAACAAAAATTTTTAAATTTTAATAAAGAAATATAATGTTGTAAATTGTATTTCGAGAAATTTGAAGTTATTGAAATATTTTATTTGATGAAGACTAGAGTGTTCAGTTGTTAGACAAGTAACTTACCTAAAATACCTAAAACCTTGACTGGTTTGTTATTTTAGCAATTTATAACACAAACTCTTGCTTACGATTTACCGATTTTGCATAAAAAAATTGAGTACAGAATTGCGTTTAATTGAGATTTGTTTATGACAAAGAAAAAATCGAACAGCGATATCTTTTGTCTCAATATTTTTATACATATTTCTTAGCATCTTAGAAAAATAAATTTCTAAAATAAACGAGGAAGGGGCTTGTATATTATCAAACCCAGACTGTCATATACATGTGGCTCATAAAAAATATCAATACTGAAAAAGGAAAAAAGAAAAAAAGACCAAGTGCCATTTGAGTCTTAAAACACCTGGTGTGAAAAACTATAAACTATTACAAACAAATATCAACGCTATGTTTTTCTACATTAAAAATAGTTAGTAGCTATTAGTTAGCTAGTGATGGACCATATAATTCCTTTATTACTGAGCCACGAATCCAACTGGAGTAATGCACGGGCCGGTCCGGGTTTTGATTTTAAGGCTTTCAAGCGGTCCAGGCCGGACCGAGTTTGAAATCAGGGTATTTTTTAATATTTTTTCAATTTTTTTATGAACAAAAAATTTCCAGGCCAAAAGTGCCTTTGCACGAACATCAAAGGTTATCGCCTAACCAAATTAAAATTTAGTTTATGTAACAAAGTTTGAAGGCTTCAAGCAGCTTTTAGCAAATCTAATTTACGTTTTAAGGGCAAAAAGGAGTTTGGAGAAAGTGGAAGAAAGAAAAGGAGCGGGAAAGCAAGGCGGAGAAGGAGTGGAAGAGCGAACGGGATTGGAAAAGCGGGTTGGAGCGGAAACAAAAAAGCCAGTGAGAACTGGAAAACAGGCAGAAACAGGATAGTGAGCGGGAACGAGAAAGCAAGCGGAAATAAGAGAGTGAATGGGAACAGGAACGGGAAAGCAAGCAGGAGCGGGAACGGGAAAGCGACCGGGAACGGAGAGCGAGCGGGAAAGATAAAGGAAGCGGTAGAGCGAGCGGAAAAGCAGCGTGGGAGGAAACAAAGCAAGAGAAAAGCGATAAAAACCTCTATAAACCCCGGGCAACGCCGGGTAGCCCCTTTAGTTCATAATATAATAAAAACCAGCACTTTCAGCACCACGCTTGACGAATAAAAAATCTAGTAAAAAATTAAACTAGTCTTCTAAAATTACAGCTTTCGAAGTTTTTTCTCTCTCGTCATAAGAGCGCGAATCACCATCCAAACTTTTATTAGAACCGTCTTTGAAATCACTACCACTTTCTGTAATATCAAAACCAACAGGAAGAACGTGCCACTATTGGTATCAAAAACTTGTGTTTGCAAAATTTCAACATTCAGATTTTTCTTCTCCACCTGCAGTCTGACAAAAAAGATGGACTGACATGACGGTGCCGTTCGGCGGCATTTCTCTGGAATGGTCGGTGCGGCGAGAATCTGGTTGATTGAGATTATAACTACCCATTGCTCCTGATGGTATACAGGGAATAAACTCACGGCTTACATGAGTTATTTATTAAACAAGCTTTAATTACAAAAGTCGAAGCTTCGTTCTTGCCTAGTTAATCATTTTATAATCAAGTAAAGCTAAACCATTTTTATAGAACCCGCCTTAGACAATTCAATATTGTAAATAATATACAAGCATGACAATAAAATAAATTCAACCAACAACTCAAAAATCTACATACTCAGTGAACAGACAGTAGCTCCGGGGGCTTTATAACAAGCGCATGCCGGTGTGTCGTTGACATCTTGACACACATCGTTTCCAGTGCAAAGAGGGCTGCAGACGGCTAAATCAAAATCACAGTAAATTTATTAAGCAAAAATTAAAATTATATGAGTTAAAAAACAAAACCAAAATATCTAAAAAAAGGTTCTAAAAAAATTCTGGTTTTCTGTTAATTTATAGAAAATTTATATGAACAGGTGCCGAGTTGATCAAAGCAGGACAACTTGGTACCGCAGATTAGGTTCCGGACAACTAAGTCTCTCCATTTAGGTCCTGGGACGATAAGTTCACACACAGGTTAAATGAGACTGAAAGCACGTATATTGACTTATGGAACATGTCAACAGTGGCAGAACGAGCATGATAATGTTCTTGTTTCTCAAATAAAATTGTATAAACATTAGGGGTATGACTAAAGATAATTTCTTAATATTTTTCAAATTGATTGCTACCATAAGCAGACAACTTACAATTTCAGACAGAAAAACCCATTAGAAAGTGTCATATCTTACAAAAGATCACCACTCTAAGTTGAAAACTGTTTTTTCACTTTAAACTTATTTATAAAATTTGTTTTTCTTTCAGTTATTTCAAATAACGTCTTCAAAATAAATAAAATTATCTTCCTACAAAAATTAAATTAAGAAACTATAAGAATTTAATTTGTTAAAGTTCAAAGTAACCAAAAATTAAAATGCTTAGTCGCCGAATTACAAAGTTATGACGGATTTAAAAAAAAAACAAAGTTTTTTTTACAGTTTTTTTTATTAACTTTCATTTGTCTGGAAGTCCATGGGATGTCCGCGGACGTTTTGAAGTTCGGAAGTGTCAGTGTTTGACCTTCGCGCGTGAATGTATGTGTGTGTGTGTGTGTGTCTGCGCATGTTGTCTGGTTTGCTACAGGTTTCCGTGTATACCTAGATAAGCGCGGTCCCGATTGGCTATATATAAAAGGCCAGCGAATAGCGAGAAGGAGTAGACAACTGCGGAAAAGAGAGAGAGAGAGAGAGAGAGAGAGAGAGAGAGAGAGTCGGGTCGAGTCGATTGTAGTTGCCTTAAGTTGGATAGCGTGTAGCGTGTTTCAGGCAGTTGACGATTTCGATACATCTTTGTTAAAAAATACTTCTAATATTTGATATTTCTATATTAATAAACTTTCTAACGATTCTGTTATTGAATTCGAGTTGGTAACCTTGGAGCGCGGTCCATGACAAGAAGATCATTATAAAATTTGCCAACTTCAAAAAAATATATAGTTTAATTCAACAAATATAAAATTTAAGAAGAAAAAAAATATTGATAACGAGGTTTCATCGTTATAGTAACTATTTATTATATAAAATAATTTTAATACGATGTGGCTATGAAATTTTTTTCACTTTCTTAAAAGCAAGTTTTTAATTTTTTAAATTAACATTCACTTGTTACTTGACTATCACTATAGAAAATAATACAACCCGTGAGCTCGTGCTATTAGCAGTATCTATATAAATATAAAGTTATAAAGAAAACATGATTATATTATATGTAATACAAATTAAAACTTACGAATATCACAATTGCTCCCAGTCCAACCACTTGCACACGAGTAAGACATGTAATAAGTCCATCTCCAAACATTGTAGTAGTTGTACGATCTGAGATTTCAATGGAATTTAGCTCTTATAAATTAAGCATATTTTTATATATCTTGAACAAAATCAAATAAATAAAACTTACACTCGGGTATAACAATAGCTGTAGTATGGATACCACCAGTAATATCTATAGTAATACCAATTCCACCAGTAATTGTAGTACCACCAGTTTGTACAATAGGTGTAATAGTATGGTTCATAGTAATAGTCGAGATAGCTATACCAGACTGCTGTGCTAACAGTGTGGCTAAAAATTGAACATTGAAATGATTTAAATATAGATGAAAAAATGTACTGCACTTTTAAAGTAACAAAAGTTTATTTAATATTTTCAACTCTGAACGATCTATAAAAATTTTAGAATAATATTTCATTAATTGGTTTTATTTGACGCCTTTCAGCAAATGATGACTTGGGGAATATGAAATTTTATTATATCACTAATGTCTTGTTAGAATGAAAGACGATATCGTAAGCTCCACGCTTGGGTCAATTCTCTAAGAACTGTAAGCAGAAGAAACTTAGTGAAACCCTTTTTACCACGTTTCAATTAGCTTAATCTGATGTTTGTTTGTTTTTAAGAAAATCTTGTAATTGATTTTCGACCACTTCCCATTGCTTTTTTGACTTCAAATTTTGTACAGAAGCGTAATCTTGAAGACGAAATCCAGAGGCGTCATTAAGGGAGCAGAATTTTTCAACTAATTTGTTTTTGGAAAATATATACAGAGGAATTTTAAAAAAAAAATTTGAATAAAAAAATACACGAATTTACGAGCGTCAAAAAACTCATTGGAAAGTGGTCGAAAAATCAATGAAAAGATATTTAGAAAATCCTTGGGGGCCTCCTGCCTTTCTAAATATACCTCCTGGATTCGTGTATTGTTTTCAAGGTTACGCTTATATGCAAAATTTGAAGTCAAAAAATCAATGGGAAGTGGTCGAAAAATTGATTACAAGATTTTTACTACACAGACAAACAGACAAACAAACATCACGTGAGCAAAAAGAAAAAAAGTATTCTTGTCAGCTCAGTGCTTTGTGTTGTTGAGCCACCATGTCAATGTTAACTAAAAGAAAAATATGTGAACAAACTTTGTAAAAATTTGTTTTGATTTTCAAATGTATTAAAGAGGAAAAATAGTACGTCCGACGTACAGAGCGACATAACTAAAAAAATGAGACGAAACGTAGCGAGACGAACGTTAAGTAAACAAATCTTTTCAGACGAAAAGTATGAGAACGAACTGTAAAGAAACGAATAGGACAAAGAGAATTATAGAAAGAAGACGAATTGTACAAGAGACGAATCGTATGAAAGTAAACGTAGCGAGACTTGTAATAAGGAAACGAATGGTACTGACACCAGAAATAGATTCTAGAATAGCTTTTCATTCGAGCGTTTCAGCTTTGAATTATATTTAAACGCTGTCAATAACATTCCCGTCACGCATAATATTAAGTTTGACATCCGCTAAAAATACCCCAAAAAGAAAAGGTGAACACTTTTTCAAGGACGAAAAATTTGTCACAAACACTTATTGATTTCTTTCCGTTGTTTTACGTCCTACTTACTATCCCGTGATATTTCGTAATTTTATAAAAATGTCAGATGTCTATGTCGGAGATTGTTTTAAATTTATTAATTATATCATAGCAGCAGAAACTATAACCAACTACAGCAATAACAACAGCAACAACAACAGCAACAACAACAGCAATAACAACAACAACAATAATAATAATAATAATAATAATAATAATAATAATAATAATAATAATAATAATAATAATAATAATAATAATAATAATAATAATAATAATAATAATAATAATAATAATAATAATAATAATAATAATAATAATAATAATAATAATAATAATAATAATAATAATAATAATAATAATAATAATAATAATAATAATAATAATAATAATAATAATAATAATAATAATAATAATAATAATAACAATAATAATAATAATAATAATAATAATAATAATAATAATAATAATAATAATAATAATAATAAATAGGAAAAAATACAAAATAACAAAAAATCTCGATAACAATAATAATAATAATAATAACTTAAAAATAATAATAAACTTAATTTTAAATAAATTACATAAAATGAGCAAACATATTGTTTTCTTAAACGACACCACACAAACTTCCTTCTCTGCCTGCTTTTTTCTCACACTCTGTCATGTTCAAATTTATTAGTTTGAAGAAAAATTGTAATTTTTTAAATTGTTCATAAATTAAAAAAAGTGCGATTTTTTACCATCTTCTAATAAACTCAACTTTTCGCAACAAAGTTGCAAAAATCTTTCTTACTTATTTCGATGAAAAATTCTATACTTTGCGGAACTAAAATGTAAAAAATTGTAATTTGGTAAACATTTTAACAATCTTTTACATTTCCAAACAATTATGGTAAATTTAAAGACTGATTAAAAGAGAGAAATAGAGAGGGTGAGAGAAGAGAGAGAGAGAGAGAGAGAGAGAGAGAGAGAGAGAGAGAGAGAGAGAGAGAGAGAGAGAGAGAGAGAGAGAGAGAGAGAGAGAGAGAGTGAGAGAGAGAGAGAGAGAGAGAGAGAAAAAGATAAAAATAGAGAGATATTCTGCGACAGCATCGTCTCGAATTTTTCCTTTCAAAAACAAACAACTCTCAAAGCTAAAGAAAACTTAAATATGTATCAGCAGATACGCACATCACTAAATTTGACCTGATTTATAATTTATTCATAATAATAGAGTTTTTTATAGCGTGCATGCAATAATCAGAACTTAAATGTCTTGAGAATCATAAATAAGTCCATAAATAAAAATTAAATTGCATTTTCTAATAAACTCTATTGAGTAGTAGATATTTTAACAGTTTTGAATGCATTTTATCAAACTCATTATTAACAAATAAACTTAATAAAACACTTTGACAGGTCAGTTGGCTGGCGAGTAAATAAACTCAAACACTATACAACGTTTGGGTTTGGGTTTTTGCATTAGATTTGTGCCAAAAAGTTATTCCGAATACGATTTTTAAACATTTTTCTTATATCAGCTGTGTTTGTCATCTTATATTCCAGCAACTAGACTACCTAGAGACTTCCGGTTTTTACTGAATTTAAACAGCAAGAAAACAAAAATTAAAATAACACTTATTTAAAAAAAACTGCACTACTGTACTAAAAAAAACAAAATAACTTTTTTTGTTTAGTTCTGAAAATTTGAGCAGATTGCATTTTATAATTATTCTAAAATATGACAAAACAAACAAAGAAAAGTGATGCTCAATCTAAATTTGTTCATTTCTTTTTCTAAAACTGATTTCCAACAAAATAATCGCTTCTCAGCTACTGTTTAACGCAAATAATAACTAATTTAATTTTCTATATGAAAAATTTAAACAAAATATTTGCGGTTTCTTTATAATTGCATTTCAATGCATTAGAACAAAAATGCATTTACATTTCTTCGTTATAACACGACGACTTTTGTATTTTTTATATCGATCAATCACAATTTTAACATTCATTATCGTCATACATTTTAAGTAAATGGAAAATTATATTTATTTAAAATTTTTACATAATTATTTTTTTTGTGAGCCAACTTTAAAAATATATTTAAAAATTAGTTTGAAAAATTAGACTTCTTGAATAAAATTAATATATTTAGAGGTTTTTCTTTTACAATTGTGTACTTACAAAGTGCCGTATGCACAGATTTTTATTTAGTTTTACTCTTTATACTTAACAATTTTTAACGGTTTACTTTTTGAGTGTATTTTGAAAAATAGAAAATAATATTATTCATCTTGTTACCTTCTTGTTTCTACTTCATGAGGAATGCTCATAAAACAAGCTGTAAATAAAATCAAACTCAAAACTGAAAAATAATTTGCCATATCTTAAAAATTATTAATTAACAAAGAATTAAATATTTTTAAAAAATGAAAAAAAATAATAACCAGGAAGAAATAGATTAATTTATAGGGAAGACAGGCAGCAGGAGAACAGAAATGGCCGTTCTTTGTTTGGACTGTTATAATAAGTTTTAAAAATTATTGCCCCTATATACATTTCTTCAGCAGATACAGATCAGTGTGTGTGCACTTATGACATATATACATTTCTTTAGCAGATACACCTCAGTGCGGATGTACTTATGACATATATACATTTCTTTAGCAGATACACCTCAGTGCGGATGTACTTATGACATTCCATTCAAATCGTGACTATACGTCAATCGTGAAAACCAAATAATTTCCAGGCATTCAGGAACTAAACAGACCCAACTTGAAGATGTTGTGCACGTGACATGTGAAACTATTTTATTGAAAATGTTTTTATTTTGCTTTTTATTAATAATTTAAAATTAATATTTTTTGAAGAATTTAAACTTAAATCGTTTGAAACGCTTCAACAATTGAATTAAATAACAAAATAAAATATTTAAAAAAATCTTTTTAAACTAAAAAAATGAAAATAATTTTTCTCTGTGCTGTGTGATAAAGGTCTTAATGGAAACAGATACATTTATTATGGACATTCGTATAACGAACAAGCCATAGTTTTTTTTTAAACTTACAACGTGGGGGCGTTTTTTATATTTATATTAAAAAAGCGGGTCTATCCTGTTTAAAAGATAGCAGATGAATAATTTGAGTAAAAGGTGCCAAACGTTTTAACTTTTAAAAAATTATGACTTTTTTGTTATACGAATATCCACAATTAATGCATGCCTCCATCAAACACTTTCTCACACAGTCCAGAGAAAAATTATTTTTTTTTTTAGTTCACAAAAACTTGGTATTTTAAAAAGATTTTTTTTAAATGTTTTATTTTCTTCTTTTTAATGCATTAGAAAAATGTAGTATTTTAAAAAGTTTATATATATAAATATATATATATATATATATATATATATATATATATATATATATATATATATATATATATATATATATATATATATAAATATATATATATATATATATATATATATATATATATATATATATATATATATATATATTTATTCCTAGTAGAGTCTTATAAATATTTGCGTTACTTGTGGTGACAGTTAAGTCATCCTATTTGTAGGCTCTTGAAACATTTCAACGCAATGTTTCACTTCATAAATTATCTATCTGGCAGCAGACTAAGCTGTCGAGCCGAAGTAAGGAGTTCTGAACCTATCATAGTCGTAGTCTAATGTTAAGTAGCTCCGAAAGACTGAGACTTCTAGCCATCCTTTTTTGGGGATGGTCGGTGGCTCAGTTGGTAAGAGCGCTTGCATTTAGGCGAGGCGGTGTTGCCGTAGACACGTGGGTTCGATTCCTAGTAGAGTCTTATATACATATATATATATATATATATATATATATATATATATATATATATATATATATATATATATATGTACATCCGTGGACAACCAGACAGACAAGAAAGCAAGTAAAGAAAAACATGGTAATACCATTATATTACCATGTTTTTCTTTACTTGCTTTCTTGTCTGTCTGGTTGTCCACGGATGTACATATATATATATATATATATATATATATATATATATATATATATATATATATATATATATATATATATGTACATCCGTGGACAACCAGACAGACAAGAAAGCAAGTAAAGAAAAACATGGTAATAAAAGCATTCTAATATTGCTGCTATTTTTATAACTAGAAAATGGTGGGAAACTCCATTCGCGTTTTTTGACTACAAAACGTTGTTTATATAGTGATTGTTGGAATTATTAGGTTATTTCCCTATATAACGTTCAGGCAGTAATGTCAAATGCTTAAATACGTGACTTAAGTATAAATACAATAGATGCTTTTCAGTATTTATATTTGAATGTGCAATAATGCGTACTTTAGTAATCATTGGTGTACTTCTTGATTACGTACTTGCTTAACGAAACGTATTTATAATAAAAAATATTTTGAAACACGTTGTTCTAAATTTTTTTAATTATATGTGTAACTAGCAGGGTAGACCGGCATTGCTCGGATTCTTTAAAAGTTTTCCTCTCGTTGATTCTTTCTCTAGCTTTTTCACTCTTTCGCACTTTCTCTCTCTCTTTTTTCTCTTTTTCTCTTCTCTCTTTCTTTTTTCCTTTTTTTCTTTTTTCCCTCTTTCTTTTTTTCTTCTCTCTTACTCTTTCTTTCTTTCTTCCTTCCTTTCTTTCTTTTCTATTTTTTTCTTTCTCTCTCTTTCTTTCTCTCTCTCTCTTTCTCTTTCTTTTTTTCTCTCTCTCTCTTTCTCTTTTTTTCTCTCTGATATTAACCATATAGATATTAGAGGTACTGTACAGACCGTTTTTTGCGGCTCAGCCCATTCCATAGGATAAAAGTTCAGGCCCGCCCCAATTTACGGGGTTAAAATCCCTAAACTTGACACCAAAATCTAGGCCTGATCCCATCAATTTCATAAGCTAAAATTTCAGACTCGGCTTAGTTTTTACAGGCTTAAATCCCTATTCTTGGCATAAAAATCTTCGCCGGCCTGGCTTGACTTCAAGACGTTCCGTTCAAAAAGTTATGCAATAAAGCTGAAAACAGATTTTTTACCATAAAATGTGAAAAAATCGAACTCATTTTTCAAGCTACCCTATAATTCTTTTTTATGGGGTACGTCCTTGCAAAATTTAGTTGAAATTGGTCCAGCAGTTTTTACGGCTTACTTGTTAAAACTCTTATAGTAACTTCAGAGAGAAAAAGTGTACAGATAAAGTTCTCATTTATTATTACTTTGAATCTCTATATTAGATATAATAACAGCCCTCGTCACTCACTGATTCGGAAATGCTTCAGGGTTCTGAAGATGGCTTTACTTTTAATCAGGGTTAACTGTAATACACCCGTCATCAAGGTAACAACCAATCAATCAATCGATTTCTAGGTTTACCTTAGGAAAACTTTTTTTTCACACAAAAATCATTTTTTAGCACTAGATCGATAGAAAACAGATTTTTGGGATATTTCAGAAAAGTTAAAAATATCTATAAAAAAAAAATTTCTTAGTTTTGGTTGAATTGGTTATAATATACTTGCTTGTAGTAAAGGAATAAGTAATAATATTAATTGATTTTAAAATAGCACTAAAAATTTCATAATTTTTTGCATTGCACTTTCGGTCAAGATTTGAAAAAAATTAAACCCCGAGGACCACCCCTAAATATTGTCCAAACTCAAAAAAATTTTACACAAAGTGTTTTTGATGTAAAAGGAACAATTTGAGAGGGTTTTAGGTAAACATTTCAAAAATATTTTTGAGGGCCACCTTTATATATAGATAATATATATATATATATATATATATATATATATATATATATATATATATATATATATATATATATATATATATATATATATATATATATATATATATATATATATATATATATATATATATATATATATATATATATATATATATATATATATATATATATATATATATATATATGTCTGTCTATCTGTTGCACATTCCTATAAAAAGGACATAATTGCACCTTATTGTTTTTATAAAAGAACTTTTTTAAATAATTAAAAAATATATTCTAAATAGCTTAGGACCTATCCTCAGCCATACCAAATGTACACAAAAAATTTCATAAAAATCGGTTCAGCCGTTTCGGAGGAGTTCAATTTCAAACACAATGACACGAGATTTATATATATATATATATATATATATATATATATATATATATATATATATATATATATATATATATATATATATATATATATATATATATATATATATATACTAGCGGGGGTGCCCGCGTTGCCCAAGGTTTTTAGAGGTTTTTCTAATGTTTGTCTCTCTCGCTCAGGTGTCCTTCCTCGCTTGCTTTCCTGCTCCTGCTCGTTTTCTCGTTTCCAATCGCTTTCCAGTTTCCGGCCGCTTTCCCGTTCCCTGCCGCTTTCTTGTTCCCGGTCGCTTTCCCGTTCCCGGACGCTTTCCCGTTCCCGCTCACGCTTGTTCTCCCGTTCTTGTGCACGCTTGTTCTCCTGTTCCCGCTCACGCTTGCTCTCCCGTTCCCGCTCACGCTTGCTCTCCCGTTCCCGCTTGTTCTCCCTTCCCGTTCTCACTCATTTTTTCTTTTTCATTCTTACCTAACTTCTTTTAGCCCTTAAAATTGTAAAATAGATTTGCTAACACTAGCTTGAAGCCTTCAAAAGTTGTTACGTAAACTAAATATGAATTCTATTACGCAATTATCAATTACCGCAACTATTAAAAATAAATAACCAAGATTCAGTAAATAATGTATTCGGTTGAATTTTAGTTGTAAATATGTATTTAAATAAAATTATTAATAAATAAAAAATTTTTTTTAATTTTTCTTTAACATTTATAATGAAAAAACAAACTCATCATTTTAGCAGCCAAAACTATTCGGGTTAATAAATAATCAAGATTCAGTAAATAACGTATTCGGTTGAATTTTAGTTGTAATTATTATTAATAAATAAAATAACAAAAAAATTATATATTTTTATTAAAATTTATTAAATTAACTAGCGGGGTTACCCGGCTTGCTCGGGGGTTTTTAGAGTTTTTTTATCGTTTTTCTATAGCTCCCGTTTAATTCCCCGCTTTCTCTCCCGCTCACGGTCGCTTTCCCGTTTCCGCATGCTCTCCCACTCCCGGTCGCTTTCCCGCTCCCGTTCACTTTCCCGATTCCGGTCGCTTTCCCGCCCCATTATCTCTTAATAATTTGTAATAACGCGCAATCGGTCACAATATGCAAGACTGGGAAGCAAGTCATGGACAATTGTAAACAGTGCTTCGAAAACTTATGCTATGATCATGTATAGGCACTTTTGGCCCGGAAGGTTTTTTGGCCCCCTGAGCCGGGGGATCGGAGAAGGAGTCCAAACTTTCTTAACTTTTTCCCCTTCTTAACTTTCCAGGCCAAAAGTTCCTATGTACGACCATCGAAGGTAATCTATATATATAAAAACTAGCAGTGCCCGTAGCGGCTTCGCTCGCATGAAATTAGAGAGTTTGAACCGTGCATCCATAGTAGAGATCAATTTTTTAGGTCTCGGCTCGGCCCGTCGACAACTTAGCCCAGCCCGTTTTAAAAACCCAAACTCCTGGCCCGGCACAGCCCGTCTGAATTAGGCCCGGCCCATTCTTACAGGCTTAGAAGTTCTATATACTTGATGAAAAACTTCGGCCCGTCCCACCTTGACTTCAGGTTTGGCCCGGCCCAACTGAACACCCTAAAATCACTAAAATATCTATATACTTGGTGAAAAACCTCGGCCCGTTCCACTTTGATTTAAGGTTTGGCCTGGCCCGTGTGAAGACTCTAAAATAACGGCTTGGCCCGACCGGTGATAAACTGAACTTAGCTACTTTTAACCGGCACAAAACTTCAAAATACTAATTTTTACATTTGTAGCACTTACAGTTTTTGAGTAGCAGTTATTTTGAAATCAAATAACCCTTTTTTCCACCCCACATTTGATGTCCTGGAAACCAAATTTTTAAAAAAATGTTGAAACACTTATATCATAATTTTTTGAGTAAATACTAAATACTAATTTTGACATCTGTAGCATTCACAGTTTTTGAGTAGCAGTTACTTTAAAAACCAAAGAAAACCTTTTTCCACCCCACATTTGAGGTCCTGAAAACCAAAATTTCAAAAAATGGTGAAACACATATATTTTTATTTTTAGAGTAGAAACTAAATACTAATTTTTACTTTTGTAGCATTAACAGTTTTTGAGTAGAAGCTACTTAAAAAACCAAATAACCCAATTTTCCAACCCACATTTGAGGTCCGGGAAACCAAATTTGTAAAAAATGGTGAAACACGTATATCTTTATTTTTAGAAAAGAAACTAAATAATAATTTGTACATCTGTGGTATTTACTGTTTTTGAGTAGCAGTTACTATAAAAGACAATTAGCCCTATTTTCCACCCCACATTTGAAGTCCTGGAAACCAAATTTTCAAAAAATGCTAAAACACGTATTTCATTATTTTTGGAATAGAAACTAAATACTAATTTTTACTCCTGTAGCATTAACAGTTTTTGAGTAGAAGCTACTTTAAAAACCAAATAACCCAATTTTCCAACCCACATTTGAGGTCCGGGAAACCGAATTTTCAAAAAATGGTGAAACACATATCTTTTTATTTTTCAAAAAGAATCTATATACCAAATTTCAAAAAAAAATTTTAGAAAAAATTTTTAGAAAAAAGTTTGTTTTCCAGTTTTTTCCCCTCAGGAGCAAAATTTTCAAAAATCCTTTCTTAGCGGATGTTTACGCTATAAAAGTAATATAAGTTCCAAATTTCACGTTCCTAGGATGAGGCGTTTGAGCTCGGCGTTGATTATCAGTCAGTCAGGACATGTTCTTTTATATATATAGATGAATGTATGTATGTATATATGTATATATGTTAATGGCGTTTATGCATTGCTACACCATTCATCCGATCGTAATGAAATTTTCACACAACCTTGAGAGTCAAGGGGAATCAAATATAAAAAAAAATTTGAAATCCGTCACAAAATGAGCGGAGCGGAGCGGGTGATCGAGCGGGAACTACATACATCGTCATATATTGAAAATTGGCTAAAAATACAATTTCAAATTTCAAATCTTTCTATCGAATTAATTATGCCACCTAAACGAAAAGCTATTGATTCCACAGTTTATTCGCAATATATATATATATGAATGTTTGTGGGTTAGTTTGTCTATTATAGAAACGGGAAAGCGACCCGGAACGGACAGCGAGCGGGAACGGAAAAGCAAGCGTGAGCGGGAATGGGAGAGCAAACGTGAGCGGGAACGGGACAGCGACCGGGAACGGGAAAACGACCGGGAGCGGGAAAGCGACCGAGAGCGGGAAAGTGACCGGGAGCGGGAAAGTGACCGGGAGCGGGAAAGCGACCGGGAGCGGGAAAGCGACCGGGAGCGGGAAATCGACCGGAAGCGGGAAAGCGACCGGGAGCGGGAAAGCGACCGGGAGCGGGAAAGCGACCGGGAGCGGGAAAGCGACCGGCAGCGGGAAAACGACCGAAAACGGGAAAGCGAACAGGAGTGGGAAAGCAGGTGGGAAAGGAAACGGGAGAGAAAGAGACAAACATTAGAAAAACCTCTAAAAAACCCGGGCAACGCCGGGTATCTCCGCTAGTTGCATAATAAAATTCAGATTTTGTTTACGTAACAACGTTTGAAGGCTTCAAGCAAGGATATCTCAAGACATCCTTGCTTCAAGCAACTTTTAGCAAATCTATTTTACGTTTTATGGGCTAAAATAAGTTATGAAAGAGTGGAAAAGAAAAAATGAGCGCAAGCGGGAACGGAAACGGGAGAGCAAGCGGGGAAGGAAACGGGAGCAAGAGAGAAAAATGATAAAAAACCTCTGAAAACCCCGAGCAACGCCGGGTAACCCCGCTATATATATATATATATATATATATATATATATATATATATATATATATATATATATATATATATATATTTATATATAGTTCCCGCTCGCTCACCCGCTCCGCTCCGCTTATTTTGTGACGGATTTCAAATTTTTTCCTCTATATTTGATTCCCCTTGACTCTAAAGGTTGTGTGAAAATTTCATAACGATTGGATGAATGGTGTAGCAATGCATAAATAACATACATCCATATATACATAAAAACATTCATTTTTATATATATATATAGACTAGCGGGGTTACCCGGCGTTGCCCGGGGTTTTTAGAAGTTTTTCTAATGTTTGTCTCTCTCGCTCCCGTTTCCTTCTCCACTTTCCCGTTTTCGTCG
The DNA here is from genome assembly GCA_963978895.1 of Erpobdella octoculata. Taxonomy (NCBI): domain Eukaryota; kingdom Metazoa; phylum Annelida; class Clitellata; order Hirudinida; family Erpobdellidae; genus Erpobdella; species Erpobdella octoculata. The sequence goes on from OZ022246.1 coordinate 18,940,787, forward strand.
CGTTCCCGGTCGCTTTTCCGCTCTCGGTCGTTTTCCAGCTCCCGATCGCTTTCCCGCTCAGAAGTTTTGTTATCGATTTTCTCTCTTGCTCGCGTTTCCTTCCAAGCTTGCTCTCCCGATTCCAGTCGCTTTCCGCGTTCCCGGTCGCTTTCCCGTTCCCGGTCGCTTTTCCGTTCCCGGTCACTTTTCCGTTCCCGGTCGCTTTCCCGTTCCCGCTCACGCTTGCTCTCCCGTTCCAGGTCATGCTTGCTCTCCCATTCCCGGTCATGCTTGCTCTCCCATTCCCGGTCACGGTTGCTCTCCCGTTCCCGTTCCCGTTCACGCTCATTTTCTCTTTTCCATTCTTTCATAACTTCTGTTAGCCTATAAAACGTAAAATAGACTTGCTAAGACTATATATATATATATGAATGTTTGTGGGTTAGTTTGTCTATTATGGAAACGGGAAAGCGGCCCGGTACGGACAGCGAGCGGGAACGGAAAAGCAAGCGTGAGCGGGAATGGGAGAGCAAACGTGAGCGGGAACGGGACAGCGACCGGGAACGGGAAAACGACCGGCAGCGGGAAAGCGACCGGCAGCGGTAAAGCGACCGGCAGCGGGAAAACGACCGAAAACGGGAAAGCGAACAGGAGTGGGAAAGCAGGTGGGAAAGGAAACGGGAGAGAAAGAGACAAACATTAGAAAAACCTCTAAAAAACCCGGGCAACGCCGGGTATCTCCGCTAGTACATACATAAACACACACACACAGATACACATACATGCACATACACATACATACATACACACATACATACGCACATACATATATATATATGTATAGTTCCCGCTCGCTCACCCGCTCCGCTCCGCTCATTTTGTGACGGATTTCAAATTTTTTTTCTCTATATTTGATTCCCCTTGACTCTCAAGGTTGTGTGAAAATTTCATTACGATCGGATGAATGGTGTAGCAATGCATGAATACCATACCTATATACATACATACATACATACATACATACATACATACATACATACATACATACATACATATATACAAATATTCATTTTTATATATATAGATAAGTCCGCGGTCTGCATTTTACCCACCCCGACGCGTTTCAATACTAACAGATTACGCATTGTATATTCTTCGAAATAAGGTGATCCAGGCCGAATTTTTCAAAACCCTGTTTTATTAAGCACCTAAAACTCAAGAGAAAGACATGTCCCAAATTTCATTACAATCCGTTCAGTGGTTTTTGCGATTTCGTGATGAGTCAGTCAGTCATTGGTAATTGAGTTATATATATATATATACTAGCGAGGTTACCCGGCGTTGCTCGGGGGTTTTTAGAGTTTTTTTATTGTTTTTTTCTAGCACCCGTTTAATTCCCCGTTTTCTCTCCCGCTCCCGGTCGCTTTCCGTTCCGCTTGCTCCCACTCCCGGTCGCTTTCCCGCTCCCGGTCACTTTCCCGATTCCGGTCGCTTTCCCGCCCCATCTATCTCCTAATAATTTGTAATAACGCACACTCGGTCACATTATGCAAGACTGGGAAGCAAGTCATGGACTTCTTAATATTAAGAAGTCCATTAGCAACAAGGATATCTTGATATAACAAGTTATATCAAGATATCCTTGATTAGCAAGTAATACCTGTTACGCAATTGTAAACAGTGCTTCGAAAACTTATGCAATGATCATGTATAGGCACTTTTGGCCCGGAAGGTTTTTTGGCCCCCTGAGCCGGGGGATCGGAGAAGGAGTCCAAACCTTCTTAAATTTTTCCCCTTCTTAACTTTCTAGGCCAAAAATTCCTATGTACGACCATCGAAGGTAATTGCGTAATAAAATTCAAATTTTGTTTACGTAACAACGTTTGAAGGCTTCAAGCAACTTTTAGCAAATCTATTTCAAGCGGGAACAGAAACGGCACTTCAAAATAGCTGGCGAAAATAGCCTCTTAGCACTACGTTACTTCGAAATTGATTTTAAAATAATAAATTCATTCTAGCTGCTGGTAATGATGCATTTTCTCGATGTGTCCGGTAAAACTCCGGTCATGAAGGAGCGCTTGTAGATGAGAGCCAGTGATATGGCTTATGCTGCTGCACAATTGCTGAGAACGCTTGAGTGCTAACCATGAATTGGATTTGGAAGCGCTGACAAGTTGCTCCTCATACGTGTAAATTGCCCACTTGACGGTTTTAGCTATATGCTTGCATGTCTTTTGATGTCATTTACGTAAAGTAACAAAGGAGTTGCGCCCAGATGCCTTGTATTTGGCCCAGAGTTGGCGCTTAACTCTGCTTGCTTTGATAACTTCGGGTGTTAACCCATATATGCCGAAGATTGAATTTGCATGTTATATTGATATGAGGGGTTCTTCATATTGGTCTTATTGATAAATAATTTTTTTATTTTTTTTTAATTTAAAGTTTAGTTTTTTTTTTCTTATGAAGATTGATCCTTTATAAAGGATTGTCGGCACATAGCAAAACATTTAATATTTTTTTTTTCTTAAAAAGATAATTTGTATCAATAAAACTACATAAAACACATTGTTATGGTTCAAGATAACTGTTTCTACAGTTATTTCGTGTGATAGTGCAAAAAACAGGCCAACCGGGGTACCGCCACTGGTAAATTTCTGGCAAACAAAATTCGTTTTTTGTGTGCAAACATCACATTTCTTTTGTTTGTCGATGTAAAGTGGCAGATCATCCAGACGATCTAAACGTACATCACTTGAGACCCTGCAATTGCCAAATTGAGTAGTCCAGCCCTTCGACTGCTGATCGTTTAGCCTTAGGGCAAACCTCTGGCTGTAAACCTCGACGATCTCACGTCTGAATCCGAGAAGGTCCAAACGGTGCTGGTTGTAGGAAGGGCTTCTTTTGTACAAATAAAATGCATTTTGGATCGACACGTCCAGCATGTAGTTGAAAAGTGGCCACCACCACTTTTTCGACTGAATGCTGGTATGGTAACTGCTGATATTTTGATCCATCTGATCGGTGCCGCCCATACAGACGTTATATTTTTTGATTGCAGAAGGCTGAGTCACCAAGATTTCTTTCTTGGCAGTGCTGGACCACCGCTTGGCTTTGTCAACTGGCTGCACGCCACATACATTAGATGCAATGGTTACTGGACTGTTGTCATGCCAACGGATGACGATGACTTTTCCAGCCTGGTCGTAGCGATGATCAATATGCCCCCGATCTTTTTTCTTCATTTCTGCTGGCGTTATTATCAATGGACACTTGTAAGTACGGTTCGCTCTCAGAGTTCCAGTAGCTCCAAAACCATGCTCAGTCAGGTGGTCCAGCAGGTGAAGCGACGTAAAGTTGTCCGTAAAGAATCCGGTAGATCGTTCTTAGTCCACTTCCTTGTCCCTGACTTCGGCTTAGAATTCACTGAAGTTTTTCGCTTCTTCGTCTTGACGAATGGAGTTGTAGAGGGAATGTGCTGCGCAATCGCCACAATTCATCTATCAATAAAAAGTTGATAAGTGTTGTGTACTGAAAACCCGTCAAATAGGTTTTCCCAGTTGCTGTTTGCAATGTAAGATGACACCGCATTTTAGTTAGTTTTGCTCCATATGAAACGTTTATGCAGCGGAAAAGCAGATGAATTGTTCAGATTAGCCACAGCGAACTGACCGGTGATAAGGAATGGGCTTGGCCCATTGGCGTGTATCCAAGTGAGTCAGTTTCAAGTAACTCGATAGCTTATTTAGTTTCGTTAGTAATAATGAAGTCAATTCTGCCCCACCAAGGGAGAAGGAAACAGGACACCGAAACGTGATTTCGTAATAAACGTAAGACTAATCTAGGTTTTACTAGTAGTGCTGGGACGTGATTCCCTTTGCCGTGGGTTATACATAGAAACTATGCAGAGTAAAACCAATTTTTATATACTATAATGTAGGTCCTGCATTCTACTTTTGAACATATTATTAATCTAATTTTAGTCGAAAAGTGGACTAGCTTCCTTTTGCTTTGGCATGGCAGAATAGTGCTGCTAGGTGCAACATAACGATTGCTTTTGTACGTCAACAACGTGACGAGCTCTGTAAGGTGCCAGTCGTCGAGGCATTCTTGAACTCTAATGTCACTGGGATGTTCGTTACTTACATGGGCAACTGTTGCTACACCACCATCCACGTCGATAAAATCATCTCTCGAGTGAATTTTTTTTTAAATCACCATCTTATGGCAACATAAACGAGCAGCACAAGTCATTACTAATTTTAAAACCATGACTGTATTTTCTAGTTCTCGAGGATCCTCTAGTAAAGTGAATACGTAAATTTATTAAACCCTATTTTTCATCACCGATCCAACCTCACACCTCTATACCTTATTACATACATTTATCCATCTTTAATCCACCTTTGTAAACTGTAACGATATTGTCTCAACTGTAAGTTATGAGGCGCCGTAGCACAGTGGTGAAAGCAGTTTCATCCTGCCGTCGTGGGTTCAAATCTCAGTCACGGCGAGGCGTAATTCCGTTGAGCCAGGAATTCACTTTCACTGCTCAGGCTAACTCAGCCTTTCATCCTTCACTGGTCCATAAATGAGTACCAGTTTCACGACTGGGGTGTAAATAGGGTTCTGCACATTCCGATTTCGGATACACGTGCGGGTAGCAGGTAACACTGTGTGATCCCATATGCACGAGCAGTTCCCGGCGCTGCTGTGGTATTAACAATACGAAGTAGCGCCCTAATGTTCTACATTTACATTTACATTTTACAAGAGATCAATGGCTAAAGCATTTTTTCTGGCTTTGTTCAAGTTTTAATTTATGGCCGCTAAGCAGTGATGTTTTTCATATAAGTACTAATTTTTTGGTTACCTAAGACCTTTACTTTTTTTTTTAATTCACACAATTAATCGAAACTAAATTTATTGAACTTCCTTAAAAGATGTTGATGAATTTAAAAGTAGCGTGTAAATAAAAATGTTATTATGCATAATAATGATAATAATAACAATATTAATAACAATATTAACTTTAATTTTAATAATATTAATGGTAATAATATTAATGTCACAAATTCTAGCTAGAATCTGTTTCCGTGTCCGATTCAATCATTGCAGCATGTCTAAAACAAAAATGTTGATTGTTATATAAAATTTAAATGTTTTAAATTATTTTTTTAAACTCTCAAAATTGTAGTATCCTACAAAGTTATATCAATCAATAATTAACTGAAACAAAATACTTCCAGGGTTATACAAACAAGATATGACTGACTTGACTGCCATTTTTACAGGCTTTTATTAACTTTCACTTGTCCGGATGTCTATGGGATGTCCGCGGACGTTTAAAAGCTCGGGACATCACTATAAAATAAAACAAACTTAAAAAATTTAATGTTTAATTTAACGAAAATAACTATAAAAAAATTTACAAAAATTAATAAAAAGAATAAGAAGAAGCATATGATAGTGACGACAAAATATTTCATCGCCATAGTAACTAAAAACATCTTTTGTTTACTATTCACCAGGGTAATGTTTTTGCGATACCATGTTGCTATGAAATTTTTCAGTTATCTTAAAAGCGTGTTTTTAGTTTTTTAAATTAACCTTCACTTTTTAAAAACACAATGGTTGGGTAAAATAATTTGAACTAGCTAAAAACCAAGGACATGGATTTTTAAAATAAAGTTATGCCCGTTATATAAAATATAAAATACATCATGGTAATGTGACCACCAAATTACTGCAGTAAAATTGCGGTAAGCTTTTGTAAATTCACGCAAGATTGTAAATGCTTAAGATGGCCAAACATAACTTATACGAAGGATTTTTTACGAGAACAACATTAAGAGCTGCTGGCCATTAGAAGTTGTGCTGAAATGATTCATACAGACACATTCTGTTCTCTGAACAAATTTTCACTATCTAAAATAGCTAGCGCAAAGGTGGATATGGGTCGGGTCGGGTTGGGTTGGGTTAGGTTGGGTTTAATTTTTTTGACCCATTCCAACACTAATTATAGTTTTAAAAATTTTTGGGAGTAAGACGTGACCAATTATTCATATAGGAACCAATTACTCATAAGGGGACCATTTATTGATATGGGGACCAATTATTCATATGGGGACCAATTATTTATATTGGGACCAATTATTCATATGGGGACTAATCATTCATATGGAAACAAATAATTCATATGGGACCGATTATTCATAAAGGGATCATTTATTGATATGGGGACCAATTATTTATATTGGGACCAATTATTCATATGGGGACCAATTACTCATACGGGGACCAATTATTCATAAGGGGACCAATTATTCATATGGGGACTTACCGCCGTTTGTAACATTAATAAAAAAATAATGAAAATGCTGAATTTATCCGAATAAAATTAAGAGACAAAAAGAGAATAAAACTAATTCACAATGAAAAACAGTATATTTTTTATGTAAATGCAGGCATACAACTTATCGTTTAACTAAAATAAAATTGTCAGTGTAGTAATTCTGTAATACGAAGATATAACAGTAAAAACATTTAGGTCAATTGATGGTGACGAAAACATTTGACGGATAACAATGCAAAATTGCTGATCTACCGCTAATTTTTAAATCTTGTATTAACTTCACCGCCGGTCTTGCTTGTTTGTTACTTTATTCTAATGTTCTGCGCAAGTTGTACAGCTACGACAAAGATTTTCAATGTCGTGGTCTTTACCTGGCCAGTAGAATAACGTGTAAAAACACAACAATTGGCGCAGTCGACAGGATATTTTCATACGATCGTGTTTGCAAAATTTCAAGATGCCGGACGTAAGCAAACTCATCGCTCTTTTCCAAGAACAAATGGTCAAAATGCAGGAAAGTCACCAAAAATAAATAGAGACAATTTTCTCTCGAATGGGACTAGCGAACATCTTGATGCCGAACTTCGCAAACGTCAGCTCAGTCAGAGTCCCACTATCTACAAACTTGTCAAAACTTTAGCAGAACAACATCCACCAAAAAACATCAACATTCTGACCATGGAAAAGATCGTGCAACATGTGGAATTACAATTTAATCCAAAGAGATTCATTGTCAGAGAAAGATACAGAATTTGGTCAGAAATGAATCGAAACGCAGGTGAAAATGTTCACAAACTAGCAGCCCGAACTTGACAAGAAGCATCCACGTGTGATTTCTTAGCAATCAATGACCTTCAATTAAAGCTATGAAAACAAAATTTATTTGCTCAATAAAAAATAAAGTGGTCTTGAAGGTGATTTTCAGGATAGATGATGACGATCTCACATTCACGAAAACTGAAGAAATAGCTGAGGTGTAGAGGATGCGGCAAGAGTAGCAAAAGAAACAGTGTACGGTACATCATCACTGAACTCGTCCAACAAAATCAAGAGCAGGAGGGTACCAGTCAAAGTTCCTGAACACAAACACTCCTCTTTTTCGTCTAAGAAAGCTCGAGGGTTTTCGAAGAAACTTGAAAACACACTTGTTCCGTGGCCTAGAAGTCTAACTATTGATTAACGCCACGTTAAATATTGTCAAATTTGCATTTCATTTCATTCAACACACAGCGAAAAACTGCAAGCAAAGCAACTTAACATGCAATTTTTGCCAAATGAAGGGATACCTTGAGATAGTGTTTTAAAAAGAAAGCACAAATAAAAGACAAGTAGACATAGGCGTACGGGAGCTGATCAAAGTGGGGCGCTGAAATAATTATTGCCCAAATGCTGGTGGAAGGATACCATGCAAGGGTTAAAGTCTTATCTTCCAAGGAGATAAATGAACATAGGCGTTATAATAAATTACCTTTTGATCAAATCTATTTTTGTTTGTATATTAAAAAAACTTCCAAAGTACCGAAACTTTTTTATTAAAACGTTCAAAAAATATTGCTTTTTGGATTTCCTGGAAGCAAAATGTGAATAATTTTGTTACTATTTGTACCGAAAGACTTATTAGAATATTTTTGTTCAATATTTAAAATTGCCACACTGTTTAGACGTGTTTATCCCATTGTACTCTGTAAATATGTTTTAATGCGTCTGAGCGCGCTGAAGAAACGTTTGGCAGAACAAGATGTGGCTGGAATTGCGGCCAAAATATTAACAACTTGATTGAAAACTGATAGACCAACATGAAGGTCATTGTTGTAAAGTATTGAGACGACATCCGCGGCGGTTGCTTGTGAACCTGCTTTAGGAGTGTGATCAGTGAGAAACTTGGAGTAGATTAACTTTTCTGTCTTAAGCAAATTGTGATCAACTCAATACCGCGACGCAATTTTTTATAGTGTTCGTCTGACGCATCAGAGTTGAGAATGACAGATCTTAGTGAGCACAGCGTGTCTTGGTCGTTACCACTAAATCGGGGGTCTATTTCGTCAATATCCAGACTGAAATAATACGTAGATATACTATGACAGTCCTTGGCAATTTAAATTAGTTGAGCGTCTGTTGCTGGCTCTTCGCCAACTAGGGCTTGCCTTTTACGAGAAACTTTTCTTTTCCTTCCAACTCGTGCCTCTTTGGACGAGAATCGTGTGCCGTTGATAACATTCTTCACACTTTTCGCAAATCTATCTGTGTAGATCCAAGCATTTTCAAAGTGCTCTTCATTTTCTACAGTAATGGAGAGTTTTTCTGGTTGCTGTATCTAACAATAACATCGATAAAACCAAACCAATCACTATAAAATAGACATAAAACTAATCAGTAAAAAAATGCAACTGTTTTGCACATATTTTCAGCCCATTTTGCCTGAAACTGGGGGGGGGGTTGCAGCTCGTACATAACTGGGTACATAAATAATTATTATTTTGTTATGCAAATAACTATTATTATTTTTGCTGTTCAATTTTTGGTACTTCCACGTATGTGCGATAGTATCGGTGTGATATACTTTTTATGTTCTTTCATTGTCTCTTGTGTGTACTTTCAGTTAAGCTTATAATAAATGAGTAAAGTACAGAACTCTGAGTCTTGACATTATTTGAATAATTATTTGTACACCAAATTATTTCCATAACACAAGCAAGTAAGCAAGCAAGCAAAACCGGCGGTGAAGTTAATATAAGAGACTAGCGGGGAACCCGGCGTTGCCCGGGGTTTTTAGAGAATGTTCTATCGTTTTTGTTATTATTATCATTATTAAACAGTTTATAACGCAACATATGTCAATCAAATTATGTTAAGTAAAAATGACGAAATCGCTCTCCCGCTCTCGTTCGCTTTCCCGTTCTCGCTTGCTCTTCCGTTCCCAGTCGCTTTCCCTCTCCCGCTTGCTCTCCCGTGCCTGGCCGCTTTCCCGCTCCTGGCCGCTTTTCCGTTCCCGGTCTTTTTTCCGTTCCCGGTCGCTTTCCCGCTTTTGCTCGCTCTCTTGCTCCTCCTTGCAAATTCTGAAATATGAGGAATTTCTGAAAAAAACCTGATTTTTACTGGTTACTTGTTTTATTTTAGGCCTACTTGTTTAGTGTTTTTGAATTTTTGTTTTTATAATAACTAATTTTTTTAATTATAAATAAAATTTATAAGCATAACCATAACCATAATAACTGTTAACCAATTTATAACCCCAAACACAATAACTGCTAATTTATAACCATAAACACAATAACTGCTGACTAATTTATAACTTACTAACATTGTAAAGGGCGAGATGATCTGTTATGTAAGTGACACTCAAAAATGAATGTACTTTAACTTTTATTTAATCTTTTATATTAACTTCGCCTTTCTGTCTGTTTATTAAATCGATGTGAAACTTGGTCCATAGACTCGTGAGGAACAAACATTAATTTTGAGATGGTAAATAAAAAAAAACAATTTTTTTTTAATTCTCAAGTTGAACGCTATGATACAAAATCTAGCGATATTGCGTCATTGTTTACTTCAAATTTTGAATTCCACTTTTAATCATTTCACGTATTACTATCGATCTGAAGCTTTTTATTTTGAGTTTTTATTTATAATGGAACATTGTTTTTATACCAATTTAATCAATTATTATCAGATTTTCTTTCCATGATTGCAGATATCAATTTTACACTGAAAATCTTTTTATTTATGTAGTTTTTAGAATTATAGACTTATATCTTCATGAAAAATATTTGCATTAAATTTTGATCTAATTTCTATCTCAAATATATAAGGGATTTTTAATAAACGAAGTTTTTTAACCCTAAGCCCAATAACTGCTGACTAATTTATATTTATGGTTATTGTGCTTATGGTTACAAATAAAAGTTAAAGTATATCCATAACTGCTGACTAATTTAGGACTATAAACGCATTAACTGTTGACTAGTTTGCTAACAAACAAGCAATTATATTACTTAGGTTTATTTTTCAAAAAAACACAACTGTTTCGCAAAAATAGAATTAGAGGGTTGGGCATTGTGTGGGCTGATTTAAACTGATGCAAAGAAAAAAATTACGTCATAGCCATAGTCGTCCACTCATTGTTAATCAGCCATACATGCAGAAGAATTTTTTATGAAGAACTTTTAAATTAAAAAAACTCACGATCAACATACATAACTAGTGGTTTTGCCCGTCCCAAGGACGGATTTTTTAAAATTTCGATGAACTTTGGACACATTTTTTGGATTAATATAAGTTTATTATTTATTTTGTCATTTATTTATTTATTTATTTGTTTGTTTGTTTGTTTGTTTGTTTATTTATCTATCTATCTATCTATCTATCTATCTATCTATCTATCTATCTATCTATCTATCTATCTATCTATCTATCTATCTATCTATCTATCTATCTATCTATCTATCTATCTATCTATCTATCTATCTATCTATCTATCTATCTATCTATCTATCTATCTATCTATCTATCTATCTATCTATCTATCTATCTATCTATCTATCTATCTATCTATCTATCTATCTATCTATCTATCTATCTATCTATCTATCTATCTATCTATCTATCTATCTATCTATCTATCTATCTATCTATCTATCTATCTATCTATCTATCTATCTATCTATCTATCTATCTATCTATCTATCTATCTATCTATCTATCTATCTATCTATCTATCTATCTATCTATCTATCTATCTATCTATCTATCTATCTATCTATCTATCTATCTATCTATCTATCTATCTATCTATCTATCTATCTATCTATCTATCTATCTATCTATCTATCTATCTATCTATCTATCTATCTATCTATCTATCTATCTATCTATCTATCTATCTATCTATCTATCTATCTATCTATCTATCTATCTATCTATCTATCTATCTATCTATCTATCTATCTATCTATCTATCTATCTATCTATCTATCTATCTATCTATCTATCTATCTATCTATCTATCTATCTATCTATCTATCTATCTATCTATCTATCTATCTATCTATCTATCTATCTATCTATCTATCTATCTATCTATCTATCTATCTATCTATCTATCTATCTATCTATCTATCTATCTATCTATCTATCTATCTATCTATCTATCTATCTATCTATCTATCTATCTATCTATCTATCTATCTATCTATCTATCTATCTATCTATCTATCTATCTATCTATCTATCTATCTATCTATCTATCTATCTATCTATCTATCTATCTATCTATCTATCTATCTATCTATCTATCTATCTATCTATCTATCTATCTATCTATCTATCTATCTATCTATCTATCTATCTATCTATCTATCTATCTATCTATCTATCTATCTATCTATCTATCTATCTATCTATCTATCTATCTATCTATCTATCTATCTATCTATCTATCTATCTATCTATCTATCTATCTATCTATCTATCTATCTATCTATCTATCTATCTATCTATCTATCTATCTATCTATCTATTTATTTATTTATTTATTTATTTATTTATTTATTTATAACATTACAATGAAATTTTTTTATCGTTCGTATGCATTCCAAAACAAATGAAAAGAAAAATAAATAGATTAAAATAATAATAATTTTTAATATTTTAAATTAATTAAAGAAAGGTAAATATTTTTTAATTTATTTAATTATATAAAAATATAAAAAATGTATGTATGTATGTATGTATGTATGTATGTATGTATGTATGTATGTATGTATGTATGTATGTATGTATGTATGTATGTATGTATGTATGTATGTATGTATGTATGTATGTATGTATGTATGTATGTATGTATGTATGTATGTATGTATGTATGTATGTATGTATGTATGTATGTATGTATGTATGTATGTATGTATGTATGTATGTATGTATGTATGTATGTATGTATGTATGTATGTATGTATGTATGTATGTATGTATGTATGTATGTATGTATGTATGTATGTATGTATGTATGTATGTATGTATGTATGTATGTATGTATGTATGTACTATGTATGTATATATGGATGGATGTTAGCAATTTCGCATAACACGGCGGCCGTGGCGAACAGTAGTCAGCCGTTGATAAATGGTGCGTACAGGCGTGTAATAAAAGTTATTACGCAATTGTACACCCTCAGTCCCAAAAATCCAAAACGTTTTTATCTAAGCTTTATATGCAAGAGGTTATCCAATTACATCATGTACAAACATTAAGATGGATTTATTGTTCAAAAGATATTGAAGCTGCTTAACGAAGGCATGGCATAAAATGTAGTGATTTTAATTTCCTCGACCCAGGTTCGACCCAAAGCATCAACTTTTTTTTTATATTGCTTAGCAGGTAGAACAACTACGTTGTCTAATTATCGCACTTAATAACGGAAGAGAAAAAATGTTCTTTACTTAATATATGACAGTTTAAGATAAAAACAAAAAAATCTGTTATTTTGTTAATAATGTTATTAGGTAATAAATAATTATTATAAAAACATGCAAGTTTTTATTAACAATAAATGACTAACTTCCTTGTTTTATACACAAGAATGGTCGAGAAAGCAACAAGAACCAAAGACACAAGTAATGTTATGAACTGCAAGTACAGAATGAAACCTGCAAATAAAACACTTTTAATAAATTCGTGTGTTTTGGAAACATAGAAGACAGTGATGGGCTCCGGGATAACGATTCTAAATAATCGTATCTAGATGTACATACTTGAATAAATTAGATGTATTCAGGTATTTATACTTATGTACATTCACAAATGAGCACTTATGTACTTCTACTCAAGTAAGTTTTTGATGAACTTATTGAGATGGTACATGGTAACTGTGGCTAAAGACTTCAAAAAGTCTTTATGCAAAGTCTTCCATTCTTAGGAGCTTAATACATTATGCCTGCGTTTGCACCGTAGTTTGTTTGAAGATGGCGAAGTTAATGGAACGTTTTCTTTTCTTACCTAAACTTATTAGAATAGGTACTGCACAGGCCGATTTTTGGCGGCCTGGCCCGTCAGGAACGCGGCCTGGCCTATATCATAGACTAAAATTTCAGGCCCGGCCCGGTCAGTTTTTACAAGCTTAAAATCCCTATACCTGACAACAAATCTTGGCCCGGCCCGGCTTGCTTGAAAACTCTAAACATTACGGCCCAGCCCATGCAGTACTCTAAAACTTATTTCGAAAAACCTTTTGGTGATGGTCTGGTGGCTCAGATGGTAAAATAGATTTGGATGAGGCAATAATTTTTAGATGAGAAAACTAGATTTGTCAAATTGGCTAGATTTTGCAATGGACTATCCGGTTCATGTGTATACAACAACATGTCATTAAGTCAGCCAGAAACAAATTTGTTGTCATCTCATGGTTTTATGGAACTGACAAGCATACAAAAAAATCAAACATTTTAGAAAGGCTAGCAAATACGTGTTTTTCAGAACAGGGCGATTGTACATGTATATTAATAATAACCAGGTGAGTATGGCTCAGGCTGTTCGGCTTCTACTTCTTGTGTGAACTCAATGTCATCGTCGTCAAGCGGTGGCATTAAATCATTTATCATCGGCAGTTTATGCTTTTCTGTAAAGACAACAAATGTATAAAGTCAAAATGTCATGAACTTCCTAAAATAGTTTGTAGTTTTAACACGCTGAACAATAACAGCCGCATTAGAAAAAGTAATTTGTGTACATTTTTATGTTAAACATAAAAATATGTTTATACAGCAACCAATGGTATTTGCAACTTTATGACTGAATGCCTTATAACATTTAGACACTAAATGCTTTGTTACATTTTGACTCTAAACGCCTTATGACATTTGGACACTAGTCAAAGCTCTATGTTTGCTAGCCAAGTTTTTGCTTGCTGTTTAAGATTTTTGTTTACGAAAGTTTTTGCTGCTTTCACTTATGACATGATAACTTGGTAAAACAATGAAAAAAAAAAGTTCTTATTCAATTTAAATTGCCTTGAAGGTAATAATAGATTTAATCAAACAAATTATATTAATTAATAGTACGTCAAATTTGACGAAAATTTGGGGGTTTACACAAAAACTTAAAAATAGATATTCAGTATTTTTACATATATAGGTTTAATTAAAACTTTCAGTCATTATCCAATATTTCATAAATGGTTTTTCAAAACAATCATCAAATTGTAAAAATAACCCATGGCTAAAAATTGATTGACAGTTAAAGTTATTTTCCGACGTTGTTTCTTTGTTAAATAAATTAACAAACGTTACGTCAGTCCCGTTGTGAAAAAAAAAACTTATAGAACAATTTTATTAAATAAATAACAAATTTTTTTTTAGTCTACTTATTTACACTGTATATTGTTTTACTTTACAAATTCTATCAAAGATTTTTTACTGGAATTTAAAGTTGTTCTGCCGTTGAACGTATCCATTCCTATAACGTCATGCGTTTGTTTACGTCTTGGTAACCGTCTTGTAATTTCGAGCCGATGTGTTGCTCGAGTCTTTTCGTATGACATTGAAAATTTCACGGTTAGTGCATTGATTATAAATTCTTCATCTTTATCTTGAAAAGTCACTCGGTAACGTTTTATATTCAAATGACCAATTTTAACTTTCCGATGGGGATTTGTGCCAGATATCTATTTTATTTTAATTTCCAGATGGCACGAACAAAAAAAACTTGCGTGGACTCTGGAGATAGCGGTGACAGTTTGAAACAGAAATTGAAGTCGCGTGCAATCCGAAATTTCAAACTCGGCTTGCTTTTGTTAATTTCACTCGTCTTTTCAGTGCTTCATGATTATGCATGGTACTCTGAGTACAACCCACTGTTCAGAGAGTCTCGTCCCAATCAATCCTTGCTGGATTATCTGATTAAAAGCTTCGTCATCATCTCCGTTTATTCCTACGTCGTGCCCTCATTTGCGCCGATTTCTGTTATACTCGTATACTCTGTGCTTCTGTCGTGGCTGGCCCTAGCCCAGAACCTGCCGCATCTTGAAATCAGAAAAGATGTTACCAAGGTATGGGCTGAGCACTTCAAGTGCGGGCTGTTTCTCTTCCAAAAGTTTCTCTTCTTCAGGATTGTTGAGAACCTCAGGAAAAAACTACAAGTTTAAGTAGAATAGTCCGGAGAACATTTGCTATCGATTGCAACGTCGTCACCACATTCATTTAACGATTGATATTTTAACAACCAAATTGTTTTTAATAACATTTAATGTTTAAATAAATCAACCCCGTCATCATCATCTTTTATGACACTTTCGAAAATTTCCAAATTTTAGCGAAATGGTTTTAATATGATTTTTGCAATAAAGCTTCAAAGGCATGTTTTGGATGTTTTAGTTTAAACTTACTTCATTTTGATATAGCGGCTAAAAAAACTCGACGAGTATTGTATAAAAATGACAAAAAATTGTAATTAAATTAACGTGGAGTGCTGTCCTGCATTCTATGCTATCGAATATCAACGAGTAAAACCGATCTTCTGCTCGGGGTCATGACTCAATCGCCAACACTTAACTATGCATGATTTTCTTTTTCAGTAGTACGATATTCATGCAAAATCGTAAAAATGTGAAACTAACACATTGATTGACTGAGTGACCTATTGGTCCAATTATCATCAGAAATTTATTGGTTTCGGTTCGGTTTGATTAAGGTTGCGTTTGATTATCATCACGAGTTGTAAGAAATAAAAACTGGTTTATGTTTTAAAAACGACAAAAAATTTTCTAGGTTTTAGTTATTGCGTAACTCTTTGGCAGTTTTATTTTAGTTTTGACATTATTTTCTGTTTCAGTTTCTATTAAAAGTGGTTATTTTTATTTTTGAGTCTATTTCAACTTTGAGTTTAATTTTCTTCAAGTTTTTTTTTTAAATTACAGATTTAGTCATAGTTTTACTTAAGGTCTATTTCAATATTTGTTTTTAAAATTAAACTGATTATGCATTGTAATAATATGAAAACACTGCAAAAGACTTATTTATTTATTTATCACGATAAACACTCACAATGGTGAAATTTTAAACCAAAAGCTTTATGTTATAACTTAAATATTAAAATCAAATTTTTATATTTTTATTTTTTTCAAAGAAAACTTTTTTTGCAAAACTAATTATGGAATATTGCATTGTTTTTAAGCAAAAACATGTATATACAATTTAAAAAAACTCCTCAAAAATTGATTAGAAAAATATTAACAAAGATTAAAAGTTAATAAAAGCATTAAAAAATTAAAACATTAGAGTCTCGCTAAAAATAGTAAATTAAAACAGAAATTAATTTGATTTGTAACATTTTGCATATATCATGAATAAAATGAAAAAATTGAGCTTAACATAGTCAATAAAATAATTTGAGTTAATGACTAAACACTCAATTTAGGATAAATTTAGGTATTACCGCCACTTTAACGTTATGTTGATTTATTTTCTATTATTATTATTACGAGATCCTAAGAAAAGGATAAATCGATTAAAAATTGTGAAAATAAATTGTTGGCAACATAAGCCAAGAACTGGTAAAAATAGCCACCCAACCACAGATATATGCACCCAGCACTTTACATTAAACTTGTTTTAAAAATAAATTTATTGCAAAAGGACGTAGATTTTAATTATAAGCTAGTTATTTCATAATAAAAAAATGTTTAAGCAAAAAATAAGGAGAATATATCTTCACAAAAAAAATGCAATTTCATTAAAAGCGTCCTGGTTAAATGATCTTGTGGAAACAGAAACTTTTGACTCAAAACGCATATTTCTGTGCAATAATGAAATATTTCCAGTTTGTTAATAACGACACTTTTGGAAAATTTTTAAATTGCCTTAGTCGAGAAACATTTTCTATATATATAAAAATGAATGTTTGTATATATGTATGTATGTATGTATGTATGTATGTATGTATGTATGTATGTATGTATATATATAGGTATGTTATTTATGCATTGCTACACCATTCATCCGATCGTAATGAAATTTTCACACAACCTTGAGAGTCAAGGGGAATCAAAATGTAATAAGTATCCGTCAAATCTAAAAAAGAAAAAACAAAATACCAACCAACTTACTCAAACTTTAAAAAATACACCAGAAGTATATCACGTCAAGTGAAAAATTTTTTTTTGGTATCTAAGTTTTTGGCTCGTCAGTCAACCTTCATCAGATATTTTTATTGATGAAAAAATGAACAAATAAAAAGTCAGGTAAATAATACATATAATTGAATTTTTTTAATTTTGTTAGAAATCTATTAAAGCTCGTTTATCATGTAACACTACATTCTGAGCCCCACAAGTGTCCCAAGATGACTTCATAGTATAGATTGTCATAGAACATCAACTAGTCAAAAATGGAAACTTGAAGACAACTTTTATGCAAACTTGTACTCTACAAACTCAAAAAGCTCAGTTTCGAAAGAGGTTTTGTTATTAAACTGTGTTTATATTAAAAGCTTGAAAAAATTCTTAGACCTTGGTAATAACTTATAATTTAGCTTGTTGATTATTATTAATTAATTTCGCTTATATGAGCAGCTAGTTTCACAATGTTAATACTAATGTTTATAAGGTTGCTGACTATTTGGCATTCAACGATGAAGGTGCACATAGCGACTGCTGAGTTTTTTGGAAAAGAAATGACCAAAACTGTTTCAAGTGGCAATAATTATTTTGAGTGTGCCAGCAGCAAGCACCTCTTCTGAGAGAGCATTCTCTATGGGTGGGTTAACCATTAGTGATCGAAGAACTCAGCTAGGTGAAAAACATTGATAGACTTCTATTTAGTCATGGACTTAAATAAATAAATTGTATGGAATCATATTATGGTGTTATTGCAATTCTATATATCAACACGTAAGTTATAGTTGCATTGAAATGATGTACGGAAAAATAATGACTACTACAGAATTGATTAAAAATGGGAATGAACAGCGCGGGGATGGATGGGGACGGGGATGAAAGATTGGAAGACTGCGGGGATGGTTGGGGATGGGGATGAAACACTGCGGGGATGGTTGGGGATGGGGATGATGCTGGTGGGACTGGATGGGGATGGGGATGACACTCGCGGGGATGGGAACGAAAAGTCATCCCCGCGCACACCTCTAGTCCCAATGTGTCCCAATTAAGCGGAATCGACTGTATATTCGGAGAAAAAAATAAAAAACTATAAAAAAAACTTAAGCCAACGTCGAGTATTGCAGCTAGTACACTATATAAAAATATAAAAGTTTATATGATCAATTTGAAATATGCTTTTAAGCTATTTTGAATGTTTCTCCATATTTTAATTTTCAATTGAGTCTAAATAATCTGAACCAATGTTTCGTGTAGTTTTATCAAATTGTGTGCATGAGATCGTTTTGATGAAATTAAATCAACAAACTTTATGACAGAATTAGCTTCTGGAATTATTTTTTGTGTTAAATTATAATATTTTTCATATGCTCTTATTAGATGAAGATCCAAATCTGTAAGACATGAAGAATACTTTGGGTAAAGTGACAAGAGTGTTGAAATCCAACAGTGACTTGGGGTGAATAACTCTTTCCATAAAAAATCTTCTAAATCTTTTGAAATCAGTTTTTTTATCCAAATGTAATTGAATCTAGAATTTGTTATTACTTTTATAAAGTACTTAATTTCATTTTTGTCCATACCAACTTTGACTAGAGTACAAAAAAATTCCAGAAATATACCTTCAAAGTACTGAGCATAAAAATACATTCCTTTAAATAAAGATTTAACAATAATTGGCATTTTCATTCTTATTTTTGAATGATATTGTTCATTGTTTGCCAAACGTGTCAATGATTGAAAACTTTTTTTAAGCATTTCTTTTTTTCCGAAAACGTTTTTTATTGACGTTATAATTTCATCAACTATGTCTAAAGTATTTACAGTTCCTAAGGTTATATTTGAATAACTTTCTAATTCATTTGAAACAGCAAACGGTAGGCCCAAGTATTTAAAAGTTCTTGAGTATTTCCACTTAACAACTTCTTCAGAAGAAATATTTAATTTACGTATGTCAAAATGAGTTAAATTAGGTAATTTGTCTATTAATTTGTATATTAATTGTAGGTTCCAATGACCAAAATTTTGAGATTTATGTTTTTCACTTATATCAAGCCACTTTAAATCAGAAAGATATGATATTGAGTTGACTAATTTGACCGATTCCTCTAAAGATTCCAATGTGACTATATTTATAGCTAATTTTTTAAGACTAACTAATCTGGAAAATTTACTTGTGGTTTTTCTTGCATACCCACAACCAGATATGCCTAAAGTTTTTAAATTCTTGTAGGTAAATTTAATTTTAAGAATATCTATTAGATCGTGTTTGGCGTCGTCTTTTTCTAAACAATGACAACACAGAGATAATTTAATTAATTTAGGACACAACCACCCAGACTTGTCCGATTTCTTTTTGCGATACCCCGTCCTATCTGGACATAAAACTTCTAATTCTAATTCTTGCACGTTTATCAAAAATAATGGATTTTTACAGAAATAGTTATACAGCCTTACCGGTTGCACTAAATTTGTTTCATAATAATAAAAAAGAGATTTGCCAGCAAACGAAAGACGAGTAAGATTTTCTTTGCCCACAATGGTTTGTAATGGTTGAAAAAATGTTTCAATATCAACATTTTTAAGAATTAATTCACAAAAGCAGTCAAATTTTAAGAAAAATGGAAGTATATATTCGGGAGGAAGTTCCATTCCTATTTTTTGACTTCTTGAAATTATTTCTCCAAAACTAAGTGATGAGATTTCCACGTTGTTTTTAACCTTGTAAGGAAGACATATCATCGTAGAAGATGGTTTGAGAAATGTTTCTTTAAAGTTGAATAAAATAAAATCTATACATGAAAGTTTTAACGATCGATGATGATTCATTTTTTATATTTGTTAGAATTTAACTTATCAAAATATTATTATATGTATTAGTTTCAAACTTTATTTACGCTGAATTTGTTTTGCAATAATAATTAAGCATTTTTCACAGATATAATATATATATATATATATATATATATATATATATATATATATATATATATATATATATATATATATATATATATATATATATATATATATATATATATATATATATATATATATATACTAGCGGGGTTACCCGGCGTTGCCCGGGGTTTTTAGAGGTTTTTCTAATGTTTGTCTCTCTCGCTCCCGTTTCCTTCTCCACTTTCCCGTTTTCGTCGCGTTCCCGGTCGCTTTTCCGCTCTCGGTCGTTTTCCAGCTCCCGATCGCTTTCCCGCTCAGAAGTTTTGTTATCGATTTTCTCTCTTGCTCGCGTTTCCTTCCAAGCTTGCTCTCCCGATTCCAGTCGCTTTCCGCGTTCCCGGTCGCTTTCCGCGTTCCCGGTCGCTTTCCCGTTCCCGGTCGCTTTCCCGTTCCCGGTCGCTTTTCCGTTCCCGGTCGCTTTTCCGTTCCCGGTCGCTTTCCCGTTCCCGGTCGCTTTCCCGTTCCCGCTCACGCTTGCTCTCCCGTTCCCGGTCATGCTTGCTCTCCCATTCCCGGTCATGCTTGCTCTCCCATTCCCGGTCACGGTTGCTCTCCCGTTCCCTTTTCCGTTCACGCTCATTTTCTCTTTTCCATTCTTTCATAACTTCTGTTAGCCTACAAAACGTAAAATAGATTTGCTAAGACTATATATATATACTAGCAGTGCCCGTAGCGGCTTCGCTCGCATGAAATTTGAGAATTTGAACCATGCATACATAGTAGAGTACTGCAAGGATCAATTTTTTAGGTCTCGGCTCGGCCCGTCGACAACTTGGCCCAACCCGTTTCAAAAACCGAAATTCCTGGCCCGGCACGGCCCGTCTAATATGGTCCCGGCCCGTTTTTACAGGCCTAGAAGTTCTATATACTTGATGAAAAACTTCGGCCCGTCCCACCTTGACTTCACGTTTAGCCTGAACACCCTAAAATCACTAAAATGTCTATATACTTGGTTAAAAATCTCGGCCCGTCCCACCTTGATTTAAGGTTTGGGCAGGGCCGTATGAAGACCCTAAAATAACGGCTTGGCCCGTCCGTCCGGTGATAAACTGAACTCATTTACTTTTAACGGGCACAAAACCTCAAAATACTATTTTTCACATCTGTAGCACTTACATTTTTTGAGTAGCAGTTATTTTAAAATCAAATAACCTTTTTTCCACCTCACATTTGAGGTCCTGGAACTGGAAACCAAATTTTCAAAAAATGGTAAAACACGTATATCATTATTTCTGGAGTAGAAACCAAATACTAATTTTTACTCCTGTAGCATCTACTGTTTTCGAGTAGCAGTTACATTAAAAACCAAATAACCTTATTTTCCTCCCCACATTTGAGGTCCTGAAAACCAAATTTTAAAAAAATGGTAAAACACGTATATCTTTATTTTTAGAATAGAAACTAAATACTAATTTTTACATCTGTGGTATTTACAGTTTTTGAGTAGCAGTTACTTTAAAAAAACAAATAACCCTATTTTCCACCCCACATTTGAAGTCCTGGAAACCAAATTTTCAAAAAATGCTAAAACACGTATTTCATTATTTTTGGAGTAGAAACTAAATACTAATTTTCAATCCTGTAGCATTCACAGTTTTTGAGTAGCAGCTACTTTAAAAACCAAATAACTCTATTTTCCAACCCACATTTGAGATCCGGGAAACCGAATTTTCAAAAAATGGTGAAACACGTATCTTTTTATTTTTCAAATAGAATCTATATACCAAATTTCAAAATCTCCTCATTTTTGGTTTTCGAGATATACATTGTTTTAGAAAAAAGTTTGTTTTCCAGTTTTTTCCCCTCAGGAGCAATATTTTCAAAAATCCTTTCTTAGCGGATGTTTACGCTATACAAGTAATATAAGTTCCAAATTTCACGTTCCTAGGATGAGGCGTTTGAGCTCGGCGTTGATTATCAGTCAGTCATCTGTCAGTCAGTCAGTCAGTCAGTCAGTCAGTCAGTCAGTCAGTCAGTCAGTCAGTCAGTCAGTCAGTCAGTCAGTCAGTCAGTCAGTCAGGACATGTTCTTTTATATATATCTATATATATCTATATATATAAAAGAACATGTCCTGACTGACTGACTGACTGACTGACTGACTGACTGACTGACTGACTGACTGACAGATGACTGACTGATAATCAACGCCGAGCTCAAACGCCTCATCCTAGGAACGTGAAATTTGGAACTTATATTACTTTTATAGCGTAAACATCCGCTAAGAAAGGATTTTTGAAAATTTTGCTCCTGAGGGGAAAAAACTGGAAAACAAACTTTTTTCTAAAACAATGTATATCTCGAAAACCAAAAATGAGGTGATTTTGAAATTTGGTATATAGATTCTTTTTGAAAAATAAAAAGATACGTGTTTTACCATTTTTTGAAAATTCGGTTTCCCGGACCTCAAATGTGGGTTGGAAAATTGGGTTATTTGGTTTTTAAAGTAGCTTCTACTCAAAAACTGTTACTGCTACAGGAGTAAAAATTAGTATTTAGTTTCTACTCCAAAAATAATGAAACACGTGTTTTAGCATTTTTTGAAAATTTGGTTTCCAGGACTTCAAATGTGCGGTGGAAAATAGGGCTAATTGTCTTTTATAGTAACTGCTACTCAAAAACAGTAAATACCACAGATGTAAAAATTATTATTTAGTTTCTTTTCTAAAAATAAAGATATACATGCTTCACCATTTTTTACAAATTTGGTTTCCCGGACCTCAAATGTGGGTTGGAAAATTGGGTTATTTGGTTTTTAAAGTAGCTTCTACTCAAAAACTGTTAATGTTACAAAAGTTAAAATTAGTATTTAGTTTCTACTCTAAAAATAATGATATACGGGTTTCACAATTTATTGAAAATTTGGTTTCCAGGACTTCAAATGTGGGGGGGAAAATAGGGTTATTTGGTTTTTAAAGTAACTGCTACTCAACAACTGTAATTGTCACAGATGTAAAAATTAATACTTAGTATCTACTCAAAAAAAAGATATACGTGTTTCATCATTTTTTGGGTTATTTGGTTTTTAAAGTAGCTGCTACTCAAAAACTGTTAATGCTACAGAAGTAAAAATTAGTATTTAGTTTCTACTCCAAAAATAATGAAATACGTGTTTTAGCATTTTTTGAAAATTTGGTTACCAGGACCTCAAATGTGGGGTGGAAATAAGGGTTATTTGATTTCAAAATAACTGCTACTCACAAACTGTAAGTGCTACAAATGTAAAAATTAGTATTTTGAAGTTTTGTGCCGGTTAAAAGTAGCTAAGTCCAGTTTATCATCGGCCGGGCCAAGCCGTTATTTTAGAGTCTTCACACGGGCCAGGCCAAACCTTAAATCAAAGTGGGACGGGCCGAGGTTTTTCACCAAGTATATAGATATTTTAGTGATTTTAGGGTCTTCAGTTTGGCCGGGCCAAACCTGAGGTCAAGGTGGGACGGGCCGAAGTTTTTCATCAAGTATATAGAACTTCTAGGCCTGTAAAAATGGGCCGGGCCTAATTCAGACGGGCTGTGCCGGGCCAGGAGTTTGGGTTTTTTAAAACGGGCTGGGCTAATTTGTCGACGGGCCGAGCCGAGACCTAACAAGTAAATTAAAAACGAATTTTTAAAACCAATGCTCTTATATGTAATTAAAACACAAATTTTGCAATCAATTTTTTCTTATATTACTCTTTTATTTTATATTAAAGTCGAAATATCTTAATTATATCGAAATATCGATATTAATTAAAATTAACTAAATTAATTGACTTATTGTAAAACTAATAATTTAATATTGCATTGTCTTCTATTTTGAGCATGTATGCAAAATTTGAACAAAATCTATCATCAGGAAGTGACTCAAAAATTGATTGCAATATTTGAAACAGACAGAGAAACAGAGACGACGAGTTAATAAAAGCATTGGTAAAAAAATGATCTCTACTATGGATGCACGGTTCAAACTCTCTAATTTCATGCGAGCGAAGCCGCTACGGGCACTGCTAGTATATATATAAAAGAACATGTCCTGACTGACTGACTGATAATTATAATCAACGCCGAGCTCAAACGCCTCATCCTAGGAACGTGAAATTTGGAACTTATATTACTTTTATAGCGTAAACATCCGCTAAGAAAGGATTTTTGAAAATTTTGCTCCTGAGGAGAAAAAACTGGAAAACAAACTTTTTTCTAAAACAATGTATATCTCGAAAACCAAAAATGAGGAGATTTTGAAATTTGGTATATAGATTCTTTTTAAAAAATAAAAAGATACGTGTTTCACCATTTTTTGAAAATTCGGTTTCCCGGACCGCAAATGTGGGTTGGAAAATTGGGTTATTTGGTTTTTAAAGTAGCTTCTACTCAAAAACTGTTAATGCTACAAAAGTAAAAATTAGTATTTAGTTTCTACTCTAAAAATAATGATATACGGGTTTCACAATTTTTTGAAAATTTGGTTTCCAGGACTTCAAATGTGGGTTGGAAAATAGGGTTATTTGGTTTTTAAAGTAACTGCTACTCAGCAACTGTAATTGTCACAGATGTAAAAATTAATACTTAGTATCTACTCAAAAAAAAAAGATATACGTGTTTCGTCATTTTTTGGGTTATTTGGTTTTTAAAGTAGCTGCTACTCAAAAACTGTTAATGCTACAGAAGTACAAATTAGTATTTAGTTTCTACTCCAAAAATAATGAAATACGTGTTTTAGCATTTTTTGAAAATTTGGTTTCCAGGACCTCAAATGTGGGGTGGAAATAAGGGTTATTTGATTTCAAAATAACTGCTACTCACAAACTGTAAGTGCTACAAATGTAAAAATTAGTATTTTGAAGTTTTGTGCCGGTTAAAAGTAGCTAAGTCCAGTTTATCATCGGCCGGGCCAAGCCGTTATTTTAGAATTTTCACACGGGCCAGGCCAAACCTTAAATCAAAGTGGGACTGGCCGAGGTTTTTCACCAAGTATACAGATATTTTAGTGATTTTAGGGTCTTCAGTTTGGCCGGGCCAAACCTGAGGTCAAGGTGGGACGGGCCGAAGTTTTTCATCAAGTATATAGAACTTCTAGGCCTGTAAAAATGGGCCGGGCCTGATTCAGACGGGCTGTGCCGGGCCAGGAGTTTGGGTTTTTAAAACGGGCTGGGCTAATTTGTCGACGGGCCGAGCCGAGACCTAAAAAAATGATCTCTACTATGGATGCCCGGTTCAAACTCTATAATTTCATGCGAGCGAAGCCGCTACGGGCACTGCTAGTATATATATATATATATATATATATATATATATATATATATATGTCTGTGTGTGTCCTTTATGCATTACTATACCATTCATCCGATCGTAATGACATTTTCACAAAACATTGAAAGTCAATGTCACGACTATCACCCTAGTAATAGTCGCAACCGTTGAAGAATACTCAAACTGGGATGTTCAAGAAACTTTTAACTCTATCAAGTCGATTAATAGATACTTTAATTAACAAAAAGATAGCAGTTAAAACGTCCAAAACACGAGATAATAATCAATTGCAACACGACAAAATTACAGAATTGCGAGCTCTACAAAAACAAGCGCAAATCCCCTTTCAAATTTCGAAACATCTCTTATATCTACACCATAGGCCACCGCGCAAAAGCATTCAATTCCAATTGGATCGCGGCATCACGTGACAAAGTTACAACGCGCCCAAACAAACATTCAAATTTATGAGGCACTGCTACACGCACTTAAAATAAAACATGCGTCACGTATTATAGTACAGTGTGGATCGGCATGCACGCTGTGTTTCAAACACGGGCGTGACAGTCAATATAAGGTTTTTGGGGAAAAAATTGAGATCGGTCACAAAGCGAATAACCCCTTCCATTATCCATGCACTGTTAATGTGTAGGCAAGGCCGTAGCCAAGAATTTTAAAGTGGGGGCCTTGGACGTTTTAGGGGGAACACCGTAAATTTTCTGTCCACATTAAGTTGCCGTTCCAGCAAATCGATCCCCAAAATGTGATTCACGCGACAAGTTAAGCATGGCCATTAAAACAATCTTAAGTTATAATATATCCAATCAGCTCGAGAACTACCCCCAAGCCTGTAAATAAACAAGTAAAGTAAAAACGAATTTTTAAAACCAATGCTCTTATATGTAACTAGCAGTGCCCGTAGCGGCTTCGCTCGCATGAAATTAGAGAATTTGAACCGTGCATACATAGTAGAATACTGCACGGATCAATTTTTTAGGTCTCGGCTCGGCCCGTCGACAACTTGGCCTAGCCCGTTTCAAAAACCGAAATTCCTGACCCGGCACATATGGGCCCGGCCCGTTTTTACAGGCCTAGAAGTTCTATATACTTGATAAAAAACTTCGGCCCGTCCCACCTTGACTTCAGGTTTAGCCCGGCCCGTCTGAACACCCTAAAATCACTAAAATGTCTATATACTTGGTTACAAATCTCAGCCCTTCCCACCTTGATTTAAAATTTGGGCAGGGTTGTATGAAGACCCTAAAATAACGGCTTGGCCCGTCCGTCCGGTGATAAACTGAACTCATCTACTTTTAACCGGCACAAAAACTTCAAAATACTAATTTTCACATCTGTAGCACTTACAGTTTTTGAGTAATAGTTATTTTAAAATCAAATAACCCTTTTTCCACCCCACATTTGATGTCCTGGAAACCAAATTTTCAAAAAATTGTGAAACCCGAATATCATTATTTTTAGAGTAGAAACTAAATACTAATTTTTACTTTTGTAGCATTAACAGTTTTTAAGTAGAAGCTACTTTAAAAACCAAATAACCCAATTTTCCAACCCACATTTGAGGTCCGGGAAACCAAATTTGTAAAAAATGGTGAAACACGTATATCTTTATTTTTAGAAAAGAAACTAAATAATAATTTTTACATCTGTGGTATTTACTGTTTTTGAGTAGCAGTTACTATAAAAGACAATTAGCCCTATTTTCCACCCCACATTTGAAGTCCTGGAAACCAAATTTTCAAAAAATGCTAAAACACGTATTTCATTCTTTTTGGAGTAGAAAATAAATATTAATTTTTACTCCTGTAGCATTAACAGTTTTTTTAAAAACCAAATAACCCAATTTTCCAACCCACATTTGAGGTCCGGGAAACCGAATTTTCAAAAAATGGTGAAACACGTATCTTTTTATTTTTCAAAAAGAATCTATATACCAAATTTCAAAATCTCCTTATTTTTGGTTTTCGAGATATACATTGTTTTAGAAAAAAGTTTGTTTTCCAGTTTTTTTCCCTCAGGAGCAAAATTTTCAAAAATCCTTTCTTAGCGGATGTTTACGCTATAAAAGTAATATAAGTTCCAAATTTCACGTTCCTAGGATGAGGCGTTTGAGCTCGGCTTTGATTATCAGTCAGTCAGTCAGTCAGTCAGTCAGTCAGGACATGTTCTTTTATATATATAGATTAAAACACAAATTTTGCAATCAATTTTTTTTATATTACTCTTTTATTTTATATTAAAGTCGAAATATCTTAATTATATCGAAATATCGAAATTAATTAAAATTAACTAAATTAATTGACTTATTGTAAAACTAATAATTGAATATTGCATTGTCTTCTATTTTGAGCATGTATGCAAAATTTGAAAAAAATCTATCATCAGGAAGTGACTCAAAAATTGATTGCAAGATTTGAAACAGACAGAGAAACAGACAGACAGAGAAACAGAGACGACGAGTTAATAAAAGCATTGGTAAAAAATAGCACAGCATTTTAAAACAATTAAAATTTTACCCATTTCATAGGGTCAGAGCAAACTTTTCTACTAAGGTGCTCAGATTAATTTTCAGCGTTATAAGATTCTTCTCGAAAGCTAGTCGGACCAATTGGATTTTACTCTTGTGGCCCACTGATCGACGATGAGGTCGCAGAATCTGCGCGAGAGTGGAAAAACTGCTCTAGCACGTTGCAATCGACACACCGGTTGGTAAACAACATTGCATTTGTTGCCTCTTCCATTAAAAAATTTGGCCGGAGTTTGTTACGGCACAGCCGCATTACAATAATCAATTTCAATTTGCCAGCAGTTCTCATCAAATCGGTGGTTCATTGCAGCATGGACTGAATTTAGGACGTTGTAAAAGGCACGCCTCATAAGTTCCAATAACATGGCCTTGGCCCAATGTCAAGGTGACCACAGAGTACTCGTTTGTGCTTAACCGACATTACTTGGTGATTATCATTAGACGGTAAGCCAAATGCATCTGATATTTGATCAAATACTTCGGCAGACCGCGAAAAATATTGTTTTATTTGGCAATGTAGCTAAGCTCCTTAGAAAGAAACACATGGCACGAATGCCCTTGCAACAAAGCATTTGCCGGTGACAGCAAACCCAGTATTTTGACACTGACAATTGCGAAAAAAAAACAGAATTGTTGCTTTGAAACTTTGTTGAACAGCCTCTCAACCGACAGATCAGCTAAAACTTTCACCGAGTTGCCCACAATTTCGATGGTCTGCAAAATGTTAACTTTGTTGTTTTGACAACATTTACAGATTTAAAGTGATCCTTTCATACTTGTACAGATAACCGCTTAATTATGTTGCTTCCAAATGTGTCTTCCACAAAATTTTCACAAATACAGTTGTTTGTTTGAATAAATTGAAAAAAGAACCTTTATATAACTTCTGATTCCATAGCGTGTCTAACTACACGATGGAGCTTGTGATTGTAGGTGTGTAATTCTACGGTCCAAAGTTTCTTGCAATATTTTCTGGACATTTCCTTGTCCTCCGCTCATCACACTGGCCCGATTATAAGACGGACTGGATGGGGTTCAGCCGAGAAGCCTAAAGCTCTGTTAGTAACAAACGTGCCAGGCTTTTGGCATCTGTATCACTCACTGTGATCATTGAGATCAAGTGCTTTATTGACTTTTTATTCACACAGCGAATAACAGTCAACATATCTTCAACAATGCAATGATCTCGAGTTTCATGGCACTTGATCGAATACCAGTTAATGTCAGAACCTTGCATTAGCTTCTATGTGATATGCATCATCAACATACATAATTTTCTATTTCTTAGGTCTCTATGTATGTATGTATATATGTATGTATGTATGTATGTTTGTTAGTAATTTCGCATAACGCAGCGGCCGCGGTGGTCATCAGTCAGCAGTTGCTAAAATTAGCGCGCGCAGGCGTGTAATGTGTAATAACAGTTATTACAAAATTCTACACTATCAGTCCTAAAGATCAAAAGAAGTGGCGCTACAATTGATAAATAATGTATAATGAAATTTAAAATACAAGTGAATCAAAAAACAAAGTTTTTTAAAAACACACTTTTACATAATCGATTGTGTAGGCCACATTCTGTTACATAAACAACTAGCATATTAGAATAGACAATAAATAGTTCGACGAAAATATCACAAATAATTATTTAATTAAATTTTGTCCAATCGATCCGAAAATCTGATAGAATGCGTTGTTAATCAGTTCAATCAATCAAATTGTATTTGTATAGCGCTATTTCTATGGTGTTCAATAGCGCTCGGTCAGGAACTTAATTAAGAGATATGTTTTAAGTCCACGACGGAAAGCTGTAAGAGAAATAGAGTTAGTAAGAGACGCAGGAAAAGAGTTTCAGAGATAGGGACCAGAGTAGGAGAAAGAGCGTTTAGCAAAAGAGTGCTTAATAGTGAAGATGCAAGAGTGATTACGAGAAGAAGAACGAAGACCAGACTTAGAGGGTATTTGTATTAAGTTAGTTAAGCAGAGAGAAGAAGTACAATTTTTTATTTTATACATTAGTAAGCAGATTTTAAAAATCACCCTATATCTAAGAGGAAGCCAGTGAAGAAGAACAAGAGATGGAGAAATGTGAGAGAAGTAAGAGGTGCGAGAAACAAAGCGCGCAGCTGAATTGAAGACTTTAGAGAGAGGATAAAGGGTAGTATCAGGAAGACCATAATATACTGAATTGCAGTAGTCAATTCGAGACAGAATAAAAGAAGAGACTAGAAGTTGTAGAGAAGGATCATCCAGAAGTGGACGAAGCTGCTTAATGCGGCGAAGATGAAAGTAGCAAGATTTAGCAACAGATCTAATTTGAGGGGTTAGAGACAAGTTGGAGTCAAAAAGAAAACCTAAGCTAAAAATCAAAGGAGAAGGAGAAATGGAAAAAGAAGATGGTGGTGGTAAAACCAAAGAAAGAGGAGTACGATATTTAGAAGACATATTGAAATAGATTAACTCAAACTTATCAGGGTTAAGTTTGAGACACATAGAAGAACTCCAGGAAATAATAGATTGAAGGCAGGCAGTTATTTTATTAGGAACAGACTCAAGAAAAGAATTAGAGAAAGTAGAATATACATAAAAGTCATCAGCATACATTTGACTATCAAGAGAGTGAGAAGATATAATATGAAGATGTTCAGAAGTATAGAGAATAAACAACAAAAGACCAAGAATAGAGCCTTGAGGAACACCATAATTTAAAAATACAGGAGTAGATTTAGATGATTCAATAGATACATATAAAGATTTACCAGATAGATAAGATTTAACACACAGGAGTGCTTCACTAGTTATATTAAAAGATTTATCAAGTACATCCAACAACAGTGAGTGATCAACTGTATCAAATGCAGATGAAAAATTAATTCATAGAAAAAAAGTAGAGAGGCCAGAGTCAGAAGAAACAATGAGGTCATTATGAAGCTTAAGTAGAGCAGTTTCAGTAAAGTG
Source organism: Erpobdella octoculata (assembly GCA_963978895.1). NCBI lineage: Eukaryota > Metazoa > Annelida > Clitellata > Hirudinida > Erpobdellidae > Erpobdella > Erpobdella octoculata. Next base: position 18,971,912 of record OZ022246.1, read on the forward strand.
GCCAGGTCTAAAACCAGATTGAGAAGAAGGAAGAAGTGAGAAAGCAGTTAGAAAAGCACTTATTTGCTCAAACACAACTCTTTCTATAATTTTAGAGATGAAGGATAGGTTAGAGACAGGCCTATAGCTAGATAGAGAAGAAAGATCAAGAGAAGTTTTTTTAATAGTAGGGATGATAAAGGAGGACTTAAGAACAGAGGGAAACACAGATGTAGATAAAGAAAGATTAATTAAATCAAGTAAAATTGGATAATGAACAGAAAAAAGCTCTTTAAAGACAGGAGTAGGAATGAGATTCAAAGAGCAAGTAGAAGAAATAAGTTCAGTAAGATAGTCAAATGTAATAGGAGAAAAAGAAGTAAACGTTTCAGTTGAGAATTTAGAGAAAATAGGGATTTGACTATTATTAGAGGTCCTAATGTTTTCAATTTTGGTTGTAAGAAAATTGTGATAGTCATCAGGAGAAAAGAGGGAGGTAGAGATTTTTTATTGAGAAGATTAGAAAGAGAAGACCACATATTCCTATAGCTAGAAGTAAGAACAATAGATTTTCTCAAAAAGGAAGAATGCTTAACAAAGATGAGGTTGTGGTATTGTTTGAGATGGTATTGCAACTCGTACAAGGAACTTGTAGTTTAGAACGATAAGCTCTTTCAGCTTTACGTGCAGATTGCTTCAAAAGAACACAATCAAACCAAGGAGCTTTTTTAGAAAAGAGTCGAAACTTAAACGTCTTAAAAGGAGCCAAAATATTCAATATAGAGTAAATCGTCAGATTGAAAATCAACGTCAGTAAAAGAAGAAGAAGAAAATCCAGAGGTGAGATTAGAAGTAAATTTGAAATTTGAGTTTTGTCAAATCTAGACCACCTTTTAGTAACCGAAGAAAGATTAATTAAAGGCTGTGATAGAGGTAAAGTGAAAGAAATGAAGTAGTGATCAGTAAAGTGGAGATTAACAGGTGGAAGATTGCTTATATTAGAGAAGAGAGGAGAAATGATAAGATCCAACCAATGTGTTGCCCCGATTATGAGTCGGAAAGTCACAATGCTGAAAGAAGTTAAAAGTAGATAAGATTTCAAAAAATTGAGAGGCAAAAGAGTCTTTAGTTTTATTAATAGGAATATTAAAATCCCAGTGATAAAAGAAGTAGTAGATAGAGAGAAAAGAGACTCAGAAAGGTTGTAGAAATCTTCCAAAAATTGTTGTTTAGAGCATTTAGGAGGCCTATAGACCCCTATTAAATTGAACTTAAAAGAATTAATGTTAACAGAAGTAAAGAGGCATTCAAAGGATGAAAATTTAGTTGAAGAATTAAGAGAGACAGAGTAGGAAGACTTAAAGAAAAGACAGATACCACCATAAGAAGAATGTTGAGCAGAAAAGGCGTAGGCTGCTCAACAAAAAAAAGCCAATAGGAATAGAATCAAGAAAAGAAGGAGAAGAAGCAGATTCAGGCCAAGTCTCAGTCAGGAGAGAGAGATCAAGACAATTAGACAGGGCCAGCTCCGAGATAAAAGAGTGATTTGTTATTAAGAGAACGAAAATTAAGAGTGGCTATATTAAGGTTCGGACTATTATTATTATTATTATGATTATTACTAGTTTTAAGATTGTTTATTTTAAGAAGAGGTTTAGATATAGAAAGATCATAGGAAGAATTACACTTAGTTTACACGTTTAAATTTCCTAATATAGTTTAGGCTGAGAATATTAAGATAATAGATCCTACGACGAACAGTGTGGGTAGGCAGAGTAGAAGATTGAGAGAGGCCTAATAAGAAATCCCTAGAGAAAGAAAGGTTTAGAAAAGGGTATACAAAAGAAAAGAAAAAAAACTCACAGTCTCCACGTGAAACAATAAAACAAATCAAATTTAATTTCGCTCACAAACCGAAGGCCATGACACCACGGCGCTAATCGGAAGTATGTTTAAATTTTAAGTCTCTAACTCATCGGGAAGTTAGTTTAAAATCGATTGCAAAATTTGACGACAGACAGACAGATGGACAGAGAAGTCAAGTTAAGTAAAAGTGTGTAAAAATGAGAAAACCATTTTTCCGTCTATAAAGATTATGAACTGTTTAAAGGCCTAATATAAGCACGTGAGTTCTTAATGTGAGTGATAATATTTATAAAAGAGTTTATGGTATAAAGAAAAAAATGTTTCCTGCTCCCAGAATTTTTTTTAATCCGTACTTGAAAAACTAAGTTCCACGTTATCCAGACTCTCTAGAAATGTTAATTAAACTTTGATAAGTTTTGAAAGTATTTAATAGCTCCACGAGTGGGGAACTAGCTCAGATGGTAGAGCGCTCGCTTAGCATGCGAGAGGTACGGGGATCGATACCCCGGTTCTCCAGTTATTTCTATTTTAATCCAAATTTTTAATGTTTCATTTTCAACTGCGAATTGCCTTTATAATATTATTGTAGCCAAGAATTGCATTCATCTCCACCCTTGAAAGAAATTTTGTTGCCTGTGCTGGTGATTATCAGCGAGCAGTTGAAAATGGTTCTTCAATCAATCAATCAAATTATATTTGTATAGCGCTATTTCCGTAGCGTTTAATAGCGATCGGACATAAACTGACATGTTTTAAGTCCACGACGGAAAACAGTGAAAGAAGTAGAGTTAAGGTCTCTCTACATCGACAAAAAAACCCAACCCGACAACACCAAACAAAAAAAATCAGATCAAATCGGTTGGAGTCATATAGTCAAGCACAAATCCGACGCGACAAGCACGTTGAAGTCGCGTGTATTTTACATTTCGTCACTACATGGACTCCTAAATAAAAGCTATCTTTTATTTTACTCCTAAATAAAAGCTATCTTTTATTTTACTCCTAAATAAAAGCTATCTTTTATTTTACTCCTAAATAAAAGCTATCTTTTATTTTACTCCTAAATAAAAGCTATCTTTTATTTTACTCCTAAATAAAAGCTATCTTTTATTTAGGAGTCCATGGCTACATTCGCATGCTTGTACACAATCGCCTCTTGTAGTAGACTCATTAGGTTCTCACCCATTCAGGTTTGTGTCCAGATAGCTTTTATTTAGGAGTCCATGGGCTGTATCACATCTACAAACTCAGATTATACCGGACGTGTCAGATTTGATCGGATTGTGTCATCTCACGTTTGTCGATATGAACAGGGCTTTAGTAAGAAAAGTAGGAAGAGAGTTTCAGAGATACCAGAGATAGGGACCAGAGTAGGAAAAAAGCGTTCAGCAAAAGAATGCTTAACAGTAAGGATACAAAAGTGACTAAGAGAAGAAGATCGAAGACCAGAATTAGGAGGGATTTGTATTAAGTTAGTTAAGCCCTGTGCACATCGACAAACGTGAGTTGACACGTCCCGATCAAATCTGACTCGTCCGGTACAATCGGAGTTTGTCGATGTGATATAGCCGTTAATGTCTTAATGTAAAATACACGCGAGTTCAACGTGCTTGTCGCGTTGGGTTTGTACTTGACTATATCACACCGACCGATTTGATCTGATTTTTTTTGTTTGGTGTTGTCGGGTTGGGTTTTTTTGTCGATGTGTACAGGGCTTTAGGTACAGTGGAGAAGGGCAATTTTTGATCTTAAACATTAGTAAGCAAATTTTCTTGAAGGACCTGGTTGCTTTCACGCCTGCTAAAGAACTATACCTACAACTTGGCTACAATAATATTATAAACTTTGACCGTACTTACAAAAATCTAATGTATCCAAGAAAACTGGCAGCGGTGGGATTCGAACCCACGCCCCCGAAGAGACTGGTGCCTTAAACCAGCGCCTTAGACCGCTCGGCCACGCTACCTCGATGGTTGGTTCAACCTTTTTATCATTTGGCAAACTTGCACGAATAATTTGTAATGACTGCGCCATAAACGAGACATTCTCCCATTCATAGGCGTCGCAACCGGGGGGCAGGGGGGCAGGTTCCCTCCACATTTTTTGTTGTTGTCCCCCCCACTTTTGCAATGTCATGGTTGTTTACTTTAGGCCATAAAATTGGTAACCCAAGTTGAGCAGTTCTTTCAATAAAAAATTTGTTATCATGTAGCATAACAAGATGTGCTCATGGAGAATGAGACCAGACACTTAAAACGTCAAAATTAGATAAGTTTCTTTTTGAATGGCTGCGTCGATCCAAACCTTTTACCCATCCAGAAATTCAAAATGAGATGTTATCTCTCATGGCTGATCAATTGCAGCGTAAGCACTTGGATGAGATAAAATTGTGAAGAAGTATTTGTCCCACAAGATGGACAGAAATTGATAGATAATTATCATGCCACATGAAGTTGCTGAGACAGTGCATGGAGAAAGCACTACGAAAGCCAGAGAACTCCATGATCAACTCTGAATGCTGCAAAAAAAACAAACAGTGGCACGAGTTGCTTTTAAAAAAGCTATGAAGAGATTCTTGACTCTACGTAAAAACGATAGCCATCGGCTTTGGGTGCGTACACGTTCCAGAAAGCCGCCCAAGAAGCTTCAGCACACGCCGGCAGAGCCTCATGAATTCACTCCTGAAAAACATATAAAAAAATACTTCAAAGTCATCGACTTGGTGGTCTCTGAATCAAAGCACCGCTTTGATCAAAATGAATAAAGTAGAATAAGGATCTTGGAAGAACTACTTCTAAACTCACTAGATTCAGTAGAACCAGAGATCTCACTTGACCGCCCTGATTATGAAGCGTGCCTTAAAGTGTAGGCTATACAGAATTTGACAAACTTCGTCTAGAATTACAGCTGCACTTGGTAAGCAGAATAGAATCTCTTCACAGCTGCCGGATCTTACAAAACGTTGCTTTTTAATTTGCGAAGCTACCAAAACAAACTCGAGGATTTTTTTGGGAATACGATCGTCTTCTAACAATTTTATTAATCATACCAACCTCAAATGACACCTCAGGGCAAAGTTATTCTACTTTGCGTCTCCTAAAGACATGGCTGAGAACAAAGATGACGCAAATTCGTTTGAATAAGTGCGCGCTGTTGACTGTGCACCAGGAGACGATTCAGACGATTGACGCAATCGATTTGGACTTACTTTGCCGCCAGTTTGTTTGTCTGAATATCGGCATGACATTTTTGCAACTTTTACTATAGTATATTCATGTACAAATGTGATTCAAAAAAAATATTGTTGATGAGTAATTATTGAAAAAATGTACAATTAATTAATACAAGCAAGTTACAAACTTTAATATTTGAGATTACAAAATAAGAAAAATTCTTTCTAGAAAGTTGTCCCCCCACTTTTTAAAACGATGCGACGCGCCTGCTCCCATTAACAAAATGATATTAGTTGAAATAACATAACATAACATAACGTTTATTTTAAAGTGAATAAGAACAATTAATAATAATCGTGTGTGAGATCCACTATCAAACATTTACAAACCATATTTACATAATTTAATTTTAAATTCTTCAACAGTTTCAGTATTCACAACTTCATTCTCCAATTTATTCCATTCATTCGTCACTCTTGCACTAAAGAATTTATGTTTCATTGAACTTTCCCTTTTCTTATATAGCTTAAAGTTGTGCCCTCTGGTACTTTTGTATCTCGATCTCTCAAAATATCTTTCCGGATTTAGGTCAACCAATCCGTTCAATAATTTGTAAGTCTCAATTAAGTCTCCTCTAGTCCTCCTCTTTTCAAGTGTGGTCAGATTACATCTACTCAAACGTTGTTCATAATTCAGTCCTTTTAACTCAGCAATCATCTTTGTAGCTCGTCTTTGCACTTTTTGAATTATGTAGATATCTTTTTTAAGACAAGGGCTCCATGCCTGCACACAGTATTCCAAGTGTGGCCTAACTAGAGATTTATACAATCTTAAAACTGTATCTTTATCTCTGCTGACTATGGTTCTTTTGATCATGCCCAAAATTCTGTTTCCCTTCTTTGCAACCTCTGCACATTGTCTAGACTGTTTAGCATCTTCATTTACAAATACGCCAAGATCTTTTTCTTCTTTCGTTTCTTTTAGCTGTATTCCTTCTAACTCGTATTTATATCTTGGATTTCTTCTACCCAAGTGCATAACATGACACTTGTCAACATTGAACCGCATCTGCCATTCCTGCGAACATTTGAATAACTGCACAAGATCGTTTCTCAGCACTTCGACATCGTCACTATTGCACACTGTTTTGCATAATTTAGTGTCGTCGGCAAATTTTGATATTTTAGCTGCTATTCCTTCATCAAGGTCATTTATATAGACAACAAAAAGAAGTTGTCCAAGCACAGAACCTTGAGGCACTCCACTGGTTATTTTCATCCATTTCGAGAAACTTCCTCTCACTCCCACTTTTTGTCTTCTATCCAGCAACCAACAATCTATCCACCTTAACAGATTACCACCTATACCAACTGCTTTCAACTTTGAAGACAACCTTTGATGAGGAACCGTGTCGAAGGCCTTGGCAAAATCTAAATAAATCACATCCACCGACTGACATGCATCCATACCTCCATAAACCTCTTCAAAAAAATCCAACAAATTTGACAAACACGATCTTTTCTTTACAAATCCATGCTGACTATCTTTAATTAATTTATATTTCTCCAGATGAATCACAATTTCATTTTTAATCATTTTTTCCATAATTTTGCAAGCAATACTGGTAACGGTAAGACTAACTGGTCTGTAATTGCATGCTTCGCTTCTGTTGCTTTTTTTGAACAGTGGCACCACAACAGCATCCCTCCAGTCCTGCGGGACCTCCCCAGTTTGCATTGACCTATTCATCAATTCTGCCAGCACATCTCCGATCTCATTTCTGACCTCAAGCAAGAACTTCGGGTGCAGCTCATCCATCCCAGGGCTTTTATCAGTTTTCAATTTTCTTAGCATTTCTACAACTTGCATTTTTGTAAAAACAACTTCAGTTATTAATTCGTCTGTATCACTTTGAAACAAATCTTTAGCCTTAGGGATATTTTGGATATCTTCTTTAGTAAAAACAGATCCAAAGTAGTTATTTAGAATGTCTGCTGTTTCTTCATCGTTCGTTATTACCTGCCCTTTGTCATCTTTTAATGGACCTACTTTGTCTTTTTTCTTCTGTCTACTTCTCACATATTTGTAAAAACTTTTGCAATCCATTTTTATATTGTTTGCCAGTTTCTGTTCATACTCCAATATGGCCATTTTAATTGTTTTTTTCACTTCATTTCTTTTCTTTTTGTATTTTTCTTTTAATTCCTTTAATTTTTCTGTGTTTGAATTATCCCTTCCAATGGTACAATTTAGATCTCGATATTTTTTCCATACTTTACATTTTGCTCTTTGCTTTTTAATTATCAGTCTCGTCATCCATGGATTTCTATTTTTCCAGTTTTTCTGAATTGGAACCTGTCCCTCAATGACTTCTTGCATGCTTTGAATAAACACTTTCCAGCTATTTTCTACATTCAATCCAGTTATTTTGCTCATTTTGTATTTATGATACATTTTCTTATGTTACCATAATCAGCCTTGAAGTAGTTGTATCTAACATCTTTTGATGTTCTTTGCTTAATATCACTTATTGTCAAATCCCATCTGATAATCTGGTGGTCACTGTACCAAAACATTCACCCACTATTATATTTTCAACTATTTATTTTAAATGGTTTGTAATTGTAACTAATTTTCAAAACAAAAAAACATCCTCTGGAACAGTACATGAGCTTTTTTTATAATATTTTATAGTCCTTTATACTTATACGTTGTATTATAAGACTGAAATAGCAGTGCTTATGCTGGAAATACCGAAGTATTGAAATTATACTTTTGGACAACAGGGCTGGCGAAATTAGCCACTTGCACCTCTTTATTCTGAAAATGATTTTAAAATAATTAAAAAACTTTAGCTGCCAACAATATCTCATGCACGATAACAACAGTAATAAGTTGTAGTTTTATTTTAATATTTCAAGCAGTCCAAAAATTAATTTTCTTTGTTTTTCGTAAAGCCTTTCTTGTAACAAAAAAATCTTGGAACATCCCGATGGACATGATCTGAAATCTGATCAAATAAATTTTTAAATCTCTCCTTAAATTTGAATTTTTTAGGAGAGCTTATGAAGCTAACTATACAATACTGTACAACTATCCATTATTATTTTATTTCTATTTCTATTTTTGCACGTGACTCACATGGCGCTCCCTTAATGGACTTTGTCGATAAGGGAGCGCCTAATCAAATGATTCTTTGATTTGATTTGATTTGATTTGATTTGATTTCCTATTAAACCTACCAGCGTTAAGCACACACACACACACACACACACAAAATTGCCTAACAATTTATACAACTGGTAAATTTTACCAAAAATTTTAACTATTATATTTAAGCAGTTGAGAATGGTTCTTGAAGGACCATCTTGTCTTCTCTAATCTATATGTTTCATTAAATTTAATTATATTTTATTTAAAATGCTTATTAGTATCTTTTGTGCAACTTAACGACGCAACGTCTACTCTAGTCTGGTAGATTTAGCTTTTGATTCGGAAATTTTAATAGACAAGCCAAAAAGTACATTAAACTATAGTATTTGTTATAACTAAGAGCTGGAAAGAGATACCAGACACAGATCGGTCCCTAAAAAAAGTTATTAGCAAAAGAAGTTGCTCAAAACTCGCGAATCTGTTTATTAACGCCAACCAATCAAAAGCCAGCTTTTTCCATTTCTGCGTAAAAAGTGACGCTTAATTTACAAATTATCTCCACGAAATTTAAACTTTTTACGCTCAAATGCCCATAAAACAGTTTAGTTATTTATTTCTATATTTTTTTAACAACACTTTTATTTTCCGTTTGCTTATGGAGCTGCCGAAGAATGTTGATTATCAAATGCTTAAACTTAAACTCTTAAACTAGTTTAACTCCTCTGTATAAACGATTATGTACACTCAACTAGTCTACGTTTTCGAAATTCTCCTGTATTTAAAAAGCAATACAACCTGAAAACACAACCTTATTTGAAAATAGCTGAAGGGGGTGCCGGTTATGGGAATCGTACCACTTTTTAAAGAAACATGCTCAAACATCTTAAAGACAAGAAATTTATCAAACACTGGTTTTTAGAACAACATAAATTTTAATTCTAACAACAAAGTATAAGTTTCAACTTATTAAATAATTATAATAATAACTGTTATCTAGCTTCAAAAATCATTATATTGAGCACAATTCAGTTGAGCAGAAGAGTCAGATCTTTATCCACGACTTTACTTCTTGTGTCCACCACACATATCAAGAGTGCTGTAGACAGAAGGTTCGGGGTTGCCAGACTGAGAATGGTTTGCCAGCTGCTGTTACATTGGCTGTGACACTTCAGTGCTTCCGAAGAGACATTCTAAACACTAAACACTGACTAACACCACTTTAAACATTGTCAAATTTTAATTCAATTCAGAGACACTGTCAGCAACTTTTGTCGTGCAGGCTGAAGTAAACTGGGAAGTGTAGATTATGAGGATTTTGTAGATAAATAATGCACATCATATCATAGTCAAATTGTTTGCTGTTTATTATAACACACAAGCAAACAGTTTTGACATTGAGACAATGCTTAGCAATATCCTCATGTGCAGAAGAACTTGTTACAACAATAATAGACGTGTAACTGGAGGAAATATACAAGAGCTATTTTAATAAGCATCAAAACCTTACAGAACAAAGAAGACATTTTCTTAAAAACTTGATAAGTTTCTATATATCACTTTAAATAAAATGTAATAACTGCTCACATTGGCCAACTCTGACATTTATACATATTTCACTATTATAGATAATAATAGATATTATTTACAAGACCACTAATATAAAGTCAGTTATCTTAAACTTTGTCACAGCAACATTTACAAGCATATACAAGTACCTTCAAAACTGTTTTAAGAGCATCAACTTTTTTGCCAATTTAAAGAATAAATACGTCCAAAAACAAAGACTAATTTTGGGCAAGCCTAATTAAAATAGTATCTCATCGATTTTAACAGTTTTTTCATACAGGCCTCCACATATATCACCCTTAAACATATCTACTTCAAGATTATCAGTATGAAGAGATTTAGTACAAACTTTACCATAGCAATGTTTACAGGCAGATACAATGTAGCTCATATTTAAAACATGAACAACTTTTAGAAGAGCATGGGCTTTTTTAAAAATTTCACATTTACAACTTATACAATAATTAGGCTATCAGGTGCTGCCTCTATATCAGTATTAATGAGACACAACTTAAAATCTATTTTCCCCAGCTCCATCTATCATTGTCTAAGAAATACTTCAATTTCATTTCCTGAAAATGAGTTCTCAAAACATGCATTTTCAGTTGAGGTAGCTTTCCAGGAATAATTTTTGAACTACTTTATATTTGACTGGAATAATTGTTTATTGTGTGGAAAACTTAGATCTTAAATTCTTTTTATTGGAGCTAGATCAGCTAGCTGCTAGAACTAAAACTAACACAAGGCTGGGGCTGATTATTTTTCTTTGCTTTGTTATTTACTTATGTATACAAACCTCCACATTTATAGAGTTAAACTGTCAATTAAAATTGTATCTCCAATTACAGTTGCAGAATTCAATAAAGAAGGTTTCCCATCTTGTTTCAATATTTAGATTAGTTTTTCTTAAGTAGCAGATTTACACACAACGCACTACATTGCGATATTAGTTACATTTAGATTAAAAAATGTGCTAACTACAATACAAACTTACCATAACCAAACTTAACAGATGTAATAACACGAATAAAAGAAAATAAAAAAATACCAGAATGACAGACAAAAGACAAGACTGACCAAAGAAAAAACTATGTATTATGCTATACAAACTATACAACTATATAAATGAATAGGAAATTTAAAAAAAACGCTGCCAAAAATCCAAAATCGTCCAAATCAAAATCTAAGGCTTAAATAAAACGTTAAGATATTGAAGAGAAATAGAATTCAAACGCGATAAAACCGGCAATGCAAAATGAATACAAAGACAACGCAAATATAGCATAGAAAACGAGCCTTTATTGAATTCTTACTGGCTGAGCGAGTAAATATGTTACTGCGCGTAACGCGACATTGTCTTACGTAATGAGACAAAAGAGTACGTCTAAAATCATTAATAACTAGAGTACCATAACTGCTCATTCGTGGTATCTTCATACAGACATTCTACAACATATTCTCTATTGAATGGTATAAAAATTGGCTTGTCTATTAAAATTTCCCATATTGCCTCGAAAAACTGCTAGATCTACCAGTCTACTCGGTAATCCGCCACGTTAGTCCAGGAGAATTAAAATTTTTCCTTGTTGTACCTAGACAAAATTTACAGCAAGCTGATTTTTGGATATTTTGTTTGTAATACGTTTATGATTCTTCCTGCAAAAATCGGTTGAAATCGTCGTTTCGGAAATTGGTTTTTTGACGCTTTTTTGAAAGAGATTTACCGTAGTGAGCGATAAGTTAGTATTTTCGTAAATTGCCGACAAGCATCGAATTTCTAAGTTAGGATTTTGTAAAATATCTATTTTTGGAGTTTTTATTGTTCTTTTTCGAAATGGGTGAACTAAATGAAATGGTATGTTTAATTTGTCGAACTGAATTTCGTTCCGACAACGTCTGTGATACAGTCAAGATGGTTACACTAGGTGTTAAAGGTATTGAAACGTTATGTCAATTCAGCGTTTTACGTGGTGATGAACAGTTAACAGAGTATCTGTTAAAAATTTTAACAGAGTGTGTCTTTCTGTGTTCCGAAAATGTAGATCATCACATGTCGGAGATAATACCGCTGGCCGAAACCATCCAGGTCGACATCCAGATAACGACATGTTCATTACTTTTGAAAAACTGTGTGACTGGTTAGAAGAAGAAGATCAAGGAATTTATACGATAGCTGAAATACAAATTAAAATGCAATAATTATCGGAAGATGGTGAAGTGTATTCATTAAAACATATAAAACGAAAGCTGGAAGAACGCTACGCTGAGCACATATTTTTTGCCGAAATTTGTGCTCGAAAAAATGTTATTTGCTTTTGTAACATGGCATCTCACATTATAACTAACCAATGGTATGCTGAAAAAAGAGTAGCATAGAAGATGAGAGTGAACGTATCATAGTGGCAGCAGCAAAATTGATAAGAGCTCAAATAAGGGAAATGTCCTCAAATGAAACGTATCCAGGAACTGATGATTTCTCAAATATTGAGGCAGCAGCAAAATTGATAAGAGCTCAAATAAGGGAAATGTCCTCAAATGAAACGTATCCAGGCTTTCTCAAATATTGAAAATGCCAAAAGGTTGATTCCTAGTTTGTTGAAAATCTTAATTGAAAATATTGTTTGTAATGAAATGAAACAAGTTTCCATATGTCATTCTATTGTGCAGGGGGCAAGACAAAGATCTCTTATCTCTCCAATTTTGTTTGGCGTTGGAGTTAGTTTAGATCACGCCTTTGGATCTAGATGGCTGCTTGATTTGCTGTCACGGTTGGGATTTTCAATTTCATATGATGAAGTTAAACTTTTTTAACAATCAGTGGCTCAGAATGACTCCCCTGATACTCCTCAGTCTTTTCCTCAATGTTTTACGCAATGGTCTGGTGATAATCTTGACCACAACATTATCACTTTAGATGGAAGTGGTACCTTTCACGGTATGGGCATCATATCAATGTCTACTCCGTGTAATCGATTAGGGTCAGGACACTATGCTGAATCAGCTGTACCTCGATTGTCACGCCTAAAATCCAGTTGTGTTGTGAAAAACCGAGGTATTCCTATATTGGGATACACATTCCCCGACAAGTCATCATTATCATTGATGTCTTTCAAGCCCATTTCTCACTTAAATTTTCCTATAAAGCGCTATATAAATGGTCACATTTGATGATAAAGCAAACGTTTTATTAATATAAAAATATACTTTGAACTTGTCAAAAAGTATTTTATAAATAAGAATAACTTACCAGATTGTTTAGTGTATTTTTAACAGCATCTATCAGTGCAGTTTGTCCAGACCTCAACTTGAAAGAATACCTAACCAAATTTTATAAACCCTTTCAAATTAAACTTAAATCTAACCAAACTTTAGAAACCCTTTCAAATTAAACTTAACCAAACTTTTTAATATGCAGAAAACTTTTTGGGGACATGTTTTGAACTCAACCCCTAAAACTTAAAGCACCTCTGCCTCTTCCAAAGTCCTACCTGCACCTCAACGTGGTGGAAGAGTGAACAGTGGACACGGGGAAAGAATTCCTCCATCCTCTGGCCAACGCAGGAGGCTTAAAGAATATATTTTAAATCTGCATCAGCGTTTAATTCAATATTTAAGTGTTATCGTGATGATTTGCAGGATTTCTTTAAAACTCTCACGTAACTTGGAAACCAATAAAAAGGGTACAAGACAATATGGTGGGCTGCCAACCAGGAAGCACTCCTGGAAACTCAAGATTGATTTTTTCTAACTTTCGATCAGAGACGTCCTCAATCCGAAGTTTCTCAAACCACATACGATTAATTGCACTGGTGCTGTTGCTTCAGCTAGCAGCATCGTTCAATGCATCTACAAACTTTAGTTTTTCTGTCAGGGACTTTCTAAAGATTTATGTTTTTTCCGCATAATAAACTGCTTTTTGCCAGTGTTGGAAAAAGTACTGTGTTTCAGTACTTAAGTAAAAGTACAAGTAACGCCTCAAAAAGTTACTTAAGTAAAAGTAAAAGTATTTGCTAAAAAATGTACTTAAGTAAAAGTAAAAAGTAACAGCACTTTAAAGTTACTTTTAAAGTAAAAAGTAAAAGTACTGAAGCCACTTTTTGTAATTGTCATTCGTCAATCATTTAACTCTATTTTATCATAATTCCATCGTCTTTCAAACGCTACTGCGTTGATAAAACTGATAAACTAACTGGTAACACGCAAACTAATGAAAAAATTCTATTTTTACGTGCCTTTGTCAATTTTTCGTATTTCGATTCATGCGCTGGATGCACGCGTATCACGTGTTTCTTCAAGTTTGACAGAGAATTGTGGAATGCTAAACACATAATTACTTTACTTTAAGTTTGCCCAGCAAGCATGTGAATCTGAACGTTTTAGCTTCCATCGACTGAAATCTGAACATTTTAACTAAATATGGCCATGGGCGTTCTTTATTAAGTTCATTGTTGTTACGCGCCTATCATCGCCACCACTGCTCACGTTCGCTCCTTTGAAAGATTCCATAGTAGGTAATCTCGAACAATCTATTGTACACCAAAACAAGTATGACCGCGAAAATCTTAGCTCCACCCACAAGCTTCAATACTACTAACTACTAACATAAAAGTAAAATGGGGTTCGAAAATGCATACGTTAATAAATAATCATAGATAATTAATACAACATCGATTTAGACTTTATGTCGTATTATTAATTTTTTAGAGTACTTTGTAATGGTTTGTCCTAGAAAAGTAACGAAGTAAAAGTAAGTCCGAAAATAATACTTCGTTACAAGTAAAAAGTACTGAAAATAATCTGTACTCCGTTACAGGCAAAAAGTACGTCTGATGTACTTAAGTAAAGTAACGCGTTACTTTTACTTCGTTACCGAACAACACTGCTTTTTGCGTCACCCAGTGCGGTCGGCACCCCCTGGTGACGCCACTGGTTGTCTTATTACAATATTTATTTTTCAGCTTTGAATTTATTATACGCGCCGGAAATCTCATGACATCCTACAAAGACGAATAATCCGAACTCTTTTTCATTTGCGGTTATTTCATCTTGTAATCTGAGAATGATCTAAATCTACTAAATTTATTTCAAATTAATTCCTTACTTGTTAGCATTTTTATGTACAAGTATGATAGCCACATGTAGCCGTCGTCATTTTATAACTTCTTAAAGTCATCTCATGTACATTCTCACGATGTGCCCTCTTAGCATTGCTGTCGGTTTAATTTCGCTCAAACACCTTCAAAACATTTCCTATAAAATGCCATGGAACTTGCATAGGCATACAAGCCGGGGGTGGCAGCACTTGAGCAAAAGTTCCTATACATTTCAATAAAATTAAAAAAAGCTCTTGGAAATTACGACTACACCGGTCGTCAGCCATTTTAAAAGGAAAAGTTCAGAAGTCCAGAAAAGTGATCTACAACTGCCCCTCTCCCGGCCAAAAATCTAAAATAAAAGCAAAAGTTTACAAGTCTTCATAAAAATGGTCCATTAAAAAATTTTGGCAATGACGATTTCATCCACCCACTACGATTAGCTTTCGTCATCATCATGACTTCGATCAATTGCCGTCATAACTCAGACAAGTTCTGTTTCGTTTATTAACAGTTTAATTTTGTTTGTTAAACTGGTGGTCGGGAAAGTTTCTTTTGTTTTTGACATTTTTTGCAGCTTTTTATTGAATTGACTTTTATTATGTTAAGTAATAAAAATTGTAACTTATAAAGTTTATATTAGGTACTTCAAAGCTGAGAAAGACTTTTTAGAAATAGTAGGATTGTCTCAATCAGACGGAAAAAAGTTATCACAGATGGCAAAATATTTGTTTTCGAAGATATTTTTTTTATGTTTCTTGGTAGACGTTTTTGTAGGAATGATTAAGCAAGATTCCTCCATGTGTTAATTTTCAAACTAGAACTGTTCAAGCCCAATTGAACGGCTCGACTACTATGATTTTGGAAGAGTAATTTTTCATGGTTACAAGGATAACTTTGATCAGTTGCTTTTATTTTAGGAAATCGTCCGCCTTTTTTAATCGTACCTTCAGCTGGTTAATGAAATGGTCTTAGAATAAAATTAAAATATTTTTCGGTAGGTACTACTCTTATGGATCACCCGCGAAAGAATTTGCCTTGATTTTTTCTCAAACTCTTGGAGTTGTTGTGTTTGCCGATTATTATGTTATTTCTGATGCACTGATGAAAACTCAATAGAATTTTTCATTCACAATGCCTATTTTGCATTCAAAAACCTTCCGTAGAGCCATGACCTGCGCTATGGCATTTCCGATGTTTTGCGTTAAACCTACAGAAACCTGCTGCATGATACTGTTTTGGCAAGGCAGTTTTCAACTATTTGCAGAGACTTAGGAACCCGTTAAACTGCTTCGTAGCTGCGTCGGTAAACTGTCATTCTTCTTTACAAGCTTCGGAAAGGAAAAAATAAAATTACAAGATCCGTTCGTACATCTGAACATATTCTTGATGGTTGGATCATCACAGCTCTTGGAGCCAGCCAAGTTTAGTAAGTAAGTAAGTAAGTAAGTAAGTAAGTAAGTAAGTAAGTAAGTAAGTAAGTAAGTAAGTAAGTAAGTAAGTAAGTAAGTAAGTAAGTAAGTAAGTAAGTAAGTAAGTAAGTAAGTAAGTAAGTAAGTAAGTAAGTAAGTAAGTAAGTAAGTAAGTAAGTAAGTAAGTAAGTAAGTAAGTAAGTAAGTAAGTAAGTAAGTAAGTAAGTAAGTAAGTAAGTAAGTAAGTAAGTAAGTAAGTAAGTAAGTAAGTAAGTAAGTAAATCTTTATTATCCAGCCTGACAATGACGCACAGCGGTTTACATTTAAATAATAAAATAATAAAAATAAGAATTAAATAAAAAGGAATACGAGTTTCGACAATCTAAAGTTAAAGACTTAAAATAAAATCTAAAACTTGTCTTTTTTCAGAGATTTAACATAGCGTTCGGCATTGTTTGAGTTATTTTGAGTTCAACGATCTATGGATAAAGGTTTTTCTGAGTATGGAATCTGCATGCGGAATAACTCTGTCGTGAGCTCGAGGACGAAGGTGATATCCTGATTTCTTGACGTCTGGGAGAAGATGGTGAAGGACGTGAAGGCGGTTAGACAGAACCTGGTTGAACAAAGTTGAATCCGCCACCGCGCAGCGGTGCACAAAATCAGGGCAGTCGGGAGCCAAGAAACCCTGGCGTGTCACCCTCCTAATGACCGACTCGATGCGTTGAAGATCTCCCGAATCAATGAAACCCCACCATGATTGAGAGGCGTAGGTGATCCTGGATATAAGTGTCGCCTCCGTGACCGTCCAGAGCTCCCGACCACACAGCCCGTGAGCCCGTAAGTTTCTTAGTGCATACAAAGACTGTGCAGATTTTGTGCTGATCCAGTCAACGTGTTCCCGGAATGAGAGTTTTCCGTCGATCAGGACTCCCAGCACATTCATTATATCTACCTTTTCTATTCCGACCAAAGGGGTAGGGAGTGTGTTTGCCTTTGTTCTGGGGCGACGTACAATCAACATCTTTGTTTTTGAATCGTTTAAAGTTAGATTATTTTTTTTTGCCCAGATCTGTATGCTCGCGAGGTCGTTGTTGAAGGAGATTATTGAATAAAACAATTAATACCTGATGATTGTTTTATACCTATTGAACTTGTCCATTATAGCTATTGCCCTGTAACACCTTGGTTATCAAAAATAATTCATGGTTAGAGTCACTGTTCATAAAAGCCAGTCAACAGTGGCTTTGAAGTCCTTTAGGATTTACGCCACTCTAAATATTGTCAAAAAAAAAAAAAAAAAAAAAAAAAAAACAATTGAGGTACTCTCTGAATCAGCGTGATGAAAAAGTCCGGAATCATTTTTACTTTTATTTAAGCTTTCATTTATATTACAAATAATTGCTGCTCTAAGAATTTGCTGTTAAATCATCTGAGTTTATTTAGACAAATGAAAGTGTCATTTTCAACTATTTTTTGCTTGATCTGCCGGAGGAGGTAGAAATGTCTCTTTTTAGATATTACCTATTTGAAATATATCTTGCAGTGAATTAGTTTGAAAAAGGGCCCAAATTGTTAAATATTTGCCAAATATTAAAACTGTTGATAGTCGAGGGGTGAATTTTAGTCCCAGGCTTCAGTTAAACAACATGAAGTTGCAAGCTAAGTAAACAAATTGAAGTTAACATTTCTTGTTAAAACCTTTAAGTGGTGGCCCAGGCTTCCTGGCCCCCTGAATCCGCCATTGAATAATGGGCTTTTGTCGGCTCTGTGCTTTTTTGATTGAACTAATGTTTTTATTGAAAATGTAAAAAATTTCAAATCTATGGAGAATAAGAAAGTTGTTACAAAAATTTATGATTTCTTTGCATTGTAGACCTGACATCAATTGAAAGTTGAAAGGTTTCAAATAAAATTGCAAATGCAAATAACACTCTCAATCGTTATTCGATTTGTCAGAGATATTAAATACAAAATAGCTGTTATAAAATTGTGAGTGAGCCTGGCTGAAGATCTGAAGATGAAAGCGAAAATTTTTAAACATGACCAAACAAAAATAATAGAATTTTATGAAATCTGCAGTCTATAGCGCTATCAAATTAACTTTATATAAAGAAACAAAAAAATTTTTATTTTATGTCTTACTGGTCCTACCATTGATATATATCAATGGGTTCTACATACCAAAATCAAATTTTCATGTTTTCAAATTATGGTGTAGTTACTCTATGAACTTATTTAAAGTTGATTTTTATTTTGTGGGGGAGGGCGGTGACTTAGTTCCAGAGAATCAACGCTCCCCCAAAAGTATGTCTGAAAGAAACACTGACCCTGGGTCTAGGCTACGTCTATGATGTCTACTACGTGATGTGTAGGTATCTATAGGCCTCCTAAATGCTCTAAACCACAATTTCTGGAGGATTTCTACAACTTTTCTGAATCTCTCTTCTCTCTATCTACTCCTTCTTTTATCATTGGGGATTTTAATATTCCTATTAATAAAACTAAGGACTCTTTTGTTTCTCAATTTCTTGAAATCTTATCTACTTTTAACTTCTTTCAGCATTGTGACTTTCCGACTCATAATCGGGGTAACACATTGGATCTTATTATTTCTCCTCTTTTCTCTAATATAAGCAATCTTTCACCTGTTAATCTTCACTTTACTGATCACTACTTTATTTCTTTCACCTTACCTCTATCTCAACCTTTAATTAATCTTACTTCAGTCACTAAAAGGTGTTGGTCTAGATTTGATAATATTCAATTTTCAAATTTATTTCTCACCTCTGGGTTTTCTTCTTCTTCTTTCACCGATGTTGATTCCTTTATGGACAATCTCAATCTGACGATTTCATCCATACTGGATACTTTGGTTCCTTTTGAGACGTTTAAGTTTCGACTCTTTTCTAAAAAAGCTCCTTGGTTTGATCGTGATTGTGTTCTCTTGAAGCAATCTGCACGTAAAGCCGAGCGAGCTTATCGTTCTAAATTGTCTAAGGGTTCTTGGTATGAGTGGCAATACCATCTCAAACAATACCATAACCTCATCTTTACTAAGCATTCTTCCTTTTTGAGAAAATCTATTGTTCTTGCTTCTAGCTCGAGGAATAGGTGGTCTTCTCTTTCTAAACTCCTTAATAAAAAATCTCCTCCTCCTTCTTTTTCTCCTGATGACTATCATAATTTTCTTACCACGAAAATTGAAAGCATCAGATCTTCTAACAATAGTAAAACCCCTATTTTTTCTAAATTCTCTACTGAAACTTTTACTTTTTTCTCTCCTATTACACTTGACTATCTTACTAAACTTATTAACTCTATGTCTTCTTCTACTTGCTCTTTGGATCTCATTCCTACTACTATCTTTAAAGAGCTTTCTTCTGTTCTTTATCCAATTTTACTTGATTTAATTAATCTCTCTTTATCTACATCTGTGTTTCCCTCTGTTCTTAAGTCCTCTTTTATTATCCCTACTATTAAAAATGCCTCTCTTGATCCTTCTTCTCTATCTAGCTATAGGCCTGTCTCTAACCTATCCTTTATCTCTAAAATTATGGAAAGAGTTGTGTATGAGCAAATAAGTGCTTATCTAACTGCTTTCTCACTTCTTCCCTCTTCTCAATATGGCTTCAGACCTGGCCACTATACTGAAACTGCTCTACTTAAGCTTCATAATGACCTTATTGTTTCTTCTGACTCTGGCCTCTCTACCCTTCTTCTTTGTCTTGATTTTTCATCTGCATTTGATACAGTTGATCACTCACTGTTGTTGGATGTACTTGATAAATCTTTTAATATAACTAGCGATGCTCTCCGGTGGATTAAATCTTATCTATCTGGTAGATATTCCTATGTTTCTATTGAATCTTCTAAATCTACTCCTGTAACTTTGAGCTACGGTGTCCCTCAAGGGTCTATTCTTGGTCCTTTACTGTTTATGCTCGCTTAGTTTCTCGCACCTCCTACTCCTCTCACATCTCTCCATCTCTTGTTTTTCTCCATTGGCTTCCTCTCAGATATAGGGTGATTTTTAAAATCTGTTTAATAATGTACAAAATAAAAAATTGCCTTTCTCCTCTCTACTTAACTAATTTAATACATATCCCTCCTAAGTCTGGTCTTCGTTCTTCTTCTCGCAATCACTCTCGCATCTTCACTATTAAGCATTCTTTTGCTAAACGCTCTTTCTCCTACTCTGGTCCCTATCTCTGGAACTCTCTTCCTTCTTCTCTTACTAACTCTACTTCTCTCACAGTTTTCCGTCGTGGACTTAAAACATATCTGTTTAATAAGTTCACGACCGAGCGCTATTGAACACTGCCGAAATAGCGCTATATAAACAATTGATTGATTGATACCTCGAAGATGGTATCGTCACTTAGTAATCTGGCACCTAATTTATATCTTATAATTATTATAGTATAATAGTAAAGTAAAGTTAAAGCTACAAAATAGTTTAATTAAAAAAAACTTCTCTATGTGATGGGCAATGGTCGTTTCAATAGAATCGGAAGTCATTGTACCAAAGAACAATACATTTAAAGAGGTTCTTGTTTTATCGTCGTTGTATTTGTGAAACAATAATATTATATTTATATAACACAGCCAGGATGCTAAAGGTATGTTTTAAAGTTTTTTGTCTAGTTTATTTTAAACTTAAAAATGGCAAAGGTGAAATATAAAATATGAAATGCAGAAACACCTGCATGACTAGAAAATCTCGCTTGATGACTGGCACACCATAAAATCTCATTCAAAAAGGCAAAAAGATACAGCAATTAGCTGTGATGCTATTTTTAATTAAGGATTAAGCATTCGTGCGAAGTTTTAATGGAAATGAAATTATTAGTTTTGATTTTTAACTGAAAAATCATATTAAAGATGTAAAAAGAGGTCAGTGCTATTGTGCTATTGCTATTGACAGTGCGCGCCTAAAACATTATGTTTATTGTCAATAACACAAGTGTAAAATCGAAACCGTTGTAAAAGGTTTCGGCAGCCGAAATTTTCTACACACTGAATAGCCAGCTTCACAACATTATTTATATGTCCAACTACTATTGAAACTATTCTTAAGGAAATACACAGTATTCATGTTACAAACTTTGTTTTAACTTCCGTTCACTTTTTTTGAGAAATTACATAGGCAAATGCAAATTAATTATTGCAGAATATTTGACCTTATTGGTTTAGGCAGATTTTTAATGTAGTTTCAGCAGTTTTTGAAACTTTATCAGTTGTTTCTGAGCAGATTTTGCATCGAACTGTCCATAGCCATTTGTGATATTGACAATGCATTATTTACAGAAGATGTAAAAGTTATTTGGTTGTTTTGATGTCACTACACTGCTTAGTGAATCTGTGAATGTCACAAATATTTGTTAATTATTTATTTGTGAATGTTTAAAATAGCTTTTGCAAAACTGATGCTAAAGTTCAAGGTTAAATCTCTTCTATTTGTCTCAATCTTTTTTATTTAGAGTCTGACTGAGTCAATTTCTATGGAAAATAATATTGCTTTTACGACTGAATGTTTACAAACAAAAAGTAGTCATGTTACTAACCTTTCGATAACCCCACTTCCCCTTCTTTGCAGCTATTGGTATAAATAGAAATAAACTTACCCTGTTGTTGATGCATAAATAATTATGAATAACTAATGGGGTATCTGGCGTTGCTCGGGTTTTTAGAGGTTTTATGTCGTTTTTCTTTCTCGCTCCAATTTCCTTCCCCGCTTGCTCTCCAGCTTCCGGTCGCTTTCCTGCTCCTGCTTGCTCTCTCGTTCCCTGTCGCTTTCCCGCTTGCTTTCCTGCTCCTTCTTGCTCTCCCGCTCCGCTCACTTCGTGACCGATCTAAATTTTTTTCCACAAAAACCTTCCTCTATTGGGAATGAAGTAGCAATACATAAAGGACATATATATATATACATACAGACAGTGATATATATATATATATATATATATATATATATATTATTATTATATATATATATATATATATATATATATATATATATATATATATATATATATATATATATATATATATATATATATATATATATATATATATATATATATATAGATGAAACACAGAAGTTTTGTTATTATTTTTTTAAAACCATTTTTTTCAATATGATATTCTTACATATATATATATATTATTATTATAATGTATTTTCCAGCAAGTTAATCTCCAATTTGAAGACAAATGGCCTCACATGAGACCAACCGTTTTAAAACTTTTGCATCAAGAACCCGTCACCAGAGCTGAATGGCAAGATTTATTTTGGTAGTTATGTGCTTTTTTTTCTTTTGAAATTGAGAAACAATTCACATAAATAATTTTGCCTTGTGCTATTTTATGAATTGTAGATTATCAAACAGATAATTGTTATGGATCAGAAAACTAAATTTTATAATCGCTGTACAGGTCTGTTCATTCTGTTTGCTTGTGGGATGAAAAAGGAGCCAGTAAAGTGCACAAGGCACTGCAAGAAGATATTTTAGGTTTCATTAAAGGAGCCCAAGCGGTGAGAATGTATAATTAATTATTTTGTTATTGTAATAATTACCGATAGCTTAAATCATTTCTTAAATTCAGTAATGTCTGGAAAAATATAAATTAGTTTCTTCGTTGATTTAAAGAGAGTTCTTTTGCATCAAGAAGATTCAGCCTTGTTAAAAGCTTACATTGCTGAATGGAGCAAATTCTTCACACAGTGTGATTACCTGCCAAAACCATTTGGACAGTTGGAAGTAACCCTCGCTGGCAAAACAGCTTCGAGGCAGAACAAGACTCAAGGAGATGAAAGCATAGTCAGAAAAGTGAGATTGTTTTAGTTATCTTTCAAAACATATTGAATAAATATTGAACATTTCATAAATCATTAAATTGTAAAAATTCTTATTTTCACATGTTATTTATTACTATTTGTTACGAACTTTAGTATTTTATATGAACTTTAGTATTTTATATGAACTTTAGTATTTTATATAAACTTTAGTAATATTTATAAACTGTAGTATATGTGAATTCAATTTCATTCATCCCATGCATAAAGCATGCAATTATAAAACCTTTTTTGTATGTTTTTTCTCCAGTTAATGCTTGACAGTTGGAACCAGAGTATCTTCTCAAACATTAAATTCCGTCTGCAAGATAGCGCCATGAAATTGGTCCATGCTGAAAGAAATGGGGAGGCGTTTGATACACAGCTTGTCATTGGGGTTAGAGAGTCATACGGTTAGTTAGGTTTATGTTTATTTCTTTTCTTTATTTTTATTTTTCTTTAAAATTCTTTTGAATTATATAATATGGCAAATGTTTGTACACTACACCATGCATGCTGTAATACTAGAAAGTGTGACCAGGCGAAACCTATAAGAGCTAGAAGATTTTAGTTGTTAATTTTGGAAAAACCTGCAACTCAAACTTAGCGTCAACAAAATGAAACTTCAAATAATAAATGATGACAATGATGAGGATGATGTTGATTTTTTGTGAGCCATAACAGAAATGGTTGATTTTTAAGTCCTGTTCCTGGATTTTTGTAAATCTTTAAAAATGAAAGTTATGTCAAAAATATTTCAATGTAATTAAATCTTAATTCTCTGTTTTCCCAGTCTTAGGAGTGTATAATTTGTAAACCAACTATCTTGTAAAGCAAGCTTATTAAAACCTGATGATGGGGGGGTAATTGTTTTTATAAAATATTTTTTTTAATTTTGTGGCTTTCAAAAAAAGTTTTGCATGGTGCAGACTGCCCCCTATGCTACTCACTGACTCCACCCCCTTGATTCTGCAAATCTGTAATTATTTTTTTGAAGGGAAACTTTGATCTTGTGGAGACCAAATCTTGGGAGAATGAATGAATATGGGATTTATATGAAAAACTGTTTTACTATTCATTTGATTTCTTTTGTTTATTCTATTTGTTTGATCTTAATTACTAATAATGTTTGAAGAGGTGGGTTTTTTTTAAATTAATAAGTAGTGATGGTGATGATGAGTTGAATATTATTTAAATTACTGTTTTAAAATTAATTAATTTATACTTGCAGTTAATCTCAGCAGTAACTGTGATGATAAATTGAAAATTTACAAAGACAATTTTGAAAAGTCTTACATCGATGCTACAGAATCTTTCTATCGAACGAAAGCTCCCGAATACAGGTGGTTATGATTATGATTATAATTCTTTTAAATTAGACTTGTTTATCATTATTTATTCAAATATATAGAAATATTTAATGTATAAAGATGAGCCTGATGTAGGTCTTATTCATCAAAAATATTTTATCTCTTTAACTATGACAGTTATTCAGACTTGTTACCTTATTTATTTGCTGGATTCTATAGATTTATTGTATTTTAGATTCTGATAATAAACAAATTCATATTATGTTATGCAATTTGAACATTTTAATTTATGATTTTGCTGCATTATGATTATTGTTATTCTATTGTTATTTCTTAAGAATTTGAATTACATAAAGTTAAATATTTTTTAGAAATTATTCAGAAAGTATGTTGAAACATAACTCTTATGTATATTAATAAATTTTGTATTAAATAAACCAGGCATGCAAACGGAGTACAGAACTACATGAGGTATGCCGATGCCAAGTTGAAGGAAGAAGAAAGTCGAGCCATCAGGTATTTGGAGACGAGGAAGGATTGCAAATCAGTCGAAACGGTGAATTTGTTTGTTCTTATGTGTTTTGAAGTTGTTTATGTGTATTGAAATTGTTTATGTGTGTTGAAAATGTTTATGTGTATTGAAATTGTTTATGTGTATTGAAACTGTTTATGTGTGTTGAAGATGTTTATGTGTATTGAAATTGTTTATGTGTGTTGAAAATGTTTATGTGTATTGAAATTGTTTATGTGTATTGAAACTGTTTATGTGTGTTGAAGCTGTTTATGTGTATTGAAATTGTTTGTGTGTTGAAAATGTTTATGTGTGTTGAAGCTGTTTATGTGTATTGAAAATGTTTATGTGTATTGAAAATGTTTATGTGTGTTGAAAATGTTTATGTGTGTTGAAATTGTTTATGTGTGTTGAAACTGTTTATGTGTATTGAAAGTTGAAACGTTTATTTGTGTTTGATTCGGGGCCATGGAATGGTTTGCTTGTGGTATTTATTTTTCAAACGGTTTTATTTAAGAATTTTACGTGTCAAAATAATATTTATTATAGTTTAAATGTCCTGATGACAAAATGATGTATTCGAAATTTTAATTGAGTAATTATTATTATACTAAGTTGCCTAGCTGGCTGTAATGAGGATCTTAAAAAATTTCTGTTGCCAATAATGAATATTTTATTAATTTTAATAATTGGTTTATATCTATGATGATGATGATGATGGTTATTATGTTTGTACAGCTGGTGAATTGTTGTGTCAATGTGCTAGTGACGGATCACAAAGATGAAATTATTGCTCAATGTCCTTCCATGATACAAAACAATGAAACTGACAGTTAGTTATTTGGTTATTTTTCTATTAAGGCTTTTAAATTTCTTTTTGTCAAGAAATAATTGATCACAACGTAATTTAGAAAGAAAATCAAATGATTAAAATGTTCGTCTGAAGAGAATTGCTTTCAGATAAATAGATGAATTATGAAGAAATTTAAATTAAATTGTTATTAATTTAAATATCGATTTAATTGTGAAAATATTTATTTTACAATATTGAAACATCTTCTAAAGATAGCTTATAAATTATTCACTTGTTCAGGGTACATGAAGCTTATAAGTGATAGATTAGTTGTGGAGTATAATTATCAATTCAAAAAACAAATAGTAATGTTTGCATTCTGTTTATCTAAGCTGATCATAATAAGTTCTTAGATATGACTACAAATATCATGATATCAGTTGTGTCATTAGTTCTAAAATTGTTATAACCTTATAAACTGAAACCATACAAATCAGTTTAGATGGTTACACAAAATGTGTGAGTGTTGCAGACAAAGTAGCTTACCTTTTTTTAAGATATTGGAGACCTTCAACTTATTAGTTTCTGTATGTGGAACACTTTAGGCTCAGAGATGAATAGACAGATAAATCTTTATTAAATTAAAAAACTTATAATTTAATATGTCAGTTAAGGCGAAGGTTTTCAATGCAAAATGATTGGATGACTTTTCAAAATACTTGGATAAAAAATTTGATGGTAAAAACTAATTACTTTGATAGAAGAAAGACTTATGAATAGTTTTAGTTGATGCAAGATGAATAAAGTTGTGAAAGTAAGGACAAAAAGTCTTATTGTAGTTTAACCATAACTACAAAAATAACATATGTTGTGTCGTTGGTTGTTTTAATAAATATAATCAGTATAATAATAATAATAATGCTTCATTTAACACTTGCTCTGCTATGTTGTATATGTATTATACATATTTGAAGTTCTGCTGTACTTTTTTCTTGCAATAATAGTTGATTATTTTTATAACATGGTTATTCGGTTTTTTTCTCTCTGATATCTGGCTTTAAATTAATTTCACTATTTTAAAATTTCAGAGTTAAAGTTGATGTTCAGCCTGTTGGACAGAATTGACCAGGGAATCGTAGACATGTTGAGGTTTCTTGAAGAACATATCAAACATCAAGGAAAAGAAGACATGAAAGCTGTTGCTGATGTCATAACAACTGTTAGTTTGTTGTTGTTGCTGATGTCATAACAACTGTTAGTTTGTTTTGTTGTTTTTTTAATGATGTTACTTAGAGGACACTTTACAATGTTGGCGGCTATCAGATAAATAGGGACTAAACGAACTTCCCCCGAACTTCGCTTTGGCCCGAAGTTTAGACATTCGGAACTATTTGGACTTTGGCTTAAAAACGAAGCCGAATAATGAAATAATCGGCTCACATACAACAACCTTTAGGAAAATCTCAATATCGTGTGAGTGGAGTTTTAATAAATCAGTAAACGAAATTGCCTGGTAATTGAACAAATAATTAACAGATTTTTTTTTATTTATTTATTTGACAAATTTAAAGTGGCGTAAATCAAACGACTTCAAGATGGAGAGATCCAATCTTTACCCATTCTCAGCGGTGCTGCTTGGAACTTACGTTTCATCCGACTGGTTGACAGCCAAATTACTTCAGACTTGCTTGAATTCAGCTGAAGGCGACTGGAAGACATCCATAGGCTCACATCATCAATGCATGTAGAAACTACTGACGAGAGTTCAATTGCCTTAACAGGATCACAATGACCATAGATCTGTGTGTCATCAGCATAAAAGTGCGCACAAAGTCCATGATTGGAGATAATTTTTTCTAGGTGAGCTATATACATTGTAAAGAGAGTTGGTCCAAGAACTGAACCCTGAGGCACTCCACAGTTAAGTAGCAAAGTACCAGAAATGTCCTCTCCAACCCTAACCTGACATTTACGTTCATTAAGGTATGAGTCAACCCACTCTAGTGCAGATCCGCAGAAACCAAAGTGTGAGTTTAGCCGTTGGAGCAGAATAGAGTGATCAACCGTATCGAATGCAGCTGAGAGATCTAAGAGAACTAGCAATGTTATTTTCCCGCTGTCAGCAGCCACCAGAGCATCAGAAAAAACCTTAAGAACTGCGGTCTCTGTTGAATGATATTGCCGAAAAGCCGACTGATGAGGTGGAGAAAGGTTATTACTATCCAAGTAGCTGGTTATCCTCGAAAGAACAAGCCGTTCTAATAACTTTGAAATGACAGACAAATTGGAGATTGGTCGATAAGAGCTAGCGTCATCACAGTCAAGATTGGGTTTTTTTAGAACTGGAGTGATGTAGGATGATTTGAAATATTTTGGTAGGTATCCTTCAATGAAGGATTTGTTAAACAAGCTGGTTAAAAAAGGTGCCAGTAAACAAGCTGATTTTTTTAGTAGCCAAGTTGGTATCGGATCTAGTAAACATTGTTTGTTTGGAAGACTATTTATAAGTTTGGTCACTTCATCCACATTTGTTGGCGCAAAAATGTTAAGAGAAGAGTTGATGGCCCAGTCCACAAGAGGTGGAGCAAGACAAGATGCAGTTGAAGCACGTACATTCTCAGTTTTACTTTCAAAGAACTTGAGAAATGAATTAGCTGTTAAGGTTGTTCTGATGGGTATTTGACCTCTAGCTGTTATTGTGTTTAAGGAAGTCCATAGATTTCGAGTTGATTGACATTCATCTTCAATTTTTTTAGTCCAGAAAGACTCACGTTTACTACGAAGTAGTTTCCTGTATTTTTTAAGTTGATTTTTCCATTCTAAGAGATCATTTGGTGAATTTGTTTTGATTGCTAGTCGCTCAAGTCGACGTGTTAGTTTTTTGCAATTATGACAGTCGTAGTCAAACCATGGGTCAGAAGGTCGTTGACGATACCTGGACATTTTTAGGGGTATTTGAAAATCAAGCATGGTTAGTAGTTCCTTGTTATATGTATCAACTGCATCATCCAGACTGCCTGTAACTTCTTGGGTGAGAGAAGAAGCCTGAAGCTGAGTTACAAAATCATCGAATATAAATTTTTTCCAGTCTCGACGCATAGAGTTCTTATAAGTAGGAGGAGGGCGAGTTATTAGTGAGCTCCATCGGATGAGAAAGTGATCAGAAAAGCCAGTGTCAATTACTTCAATACTTTGAGCTAGAGAATCAGATCGAATGGCTACAGCATCGAGAGTGCCACCTTGCACATGAGTTGGTTGTTTAACATGTTGAATGAATCCATGATCAGCAAGAATAGTGTTAAAAGTTATAGCATTATTATCTTCACTTCGTTCCAATCTTATGTTAAAATCACCAGACACAACAACATCATCATTCAGGGCTGAAACAGTGTCAAGTAAATCAGAAAATTCACTAAAAAATTGTTTATTGATTATTCCTGTTCTGTAAATTACAACAATCAAACAACTGTAGGAGCCAGCTGTTACCCTACCAGCAGCACATTCATATGTTGTCGGCGTAACAGCTGGGTGAAACTGTTTCAACCGGAAACCAGGAGCTCCCAAAATAGCAACTCCTCCGTGGTTACAGCGTAGGGAATCATGTTTCACTCTTGGTCTGGGTCTGTCCACAACAGAAAAACCAAGATTGAGAAATTTCTTGAAACAGATTGAGTCTTCATCGTGCCATGTCTCAGTGAGAAGCAAAATGTTAATTTTATGTTCATGGAAAATATTATGAATATCATAAGTCTTATTGTTGACTGATCTGATGTTAAGGAGACCAAAGTTAGTTTTCTTTGTGACTGTTCTAGAGTGGCGTTCTCTTAGATTAATAAGTCTGTGTTTTTTAATACTTTCATTAGTGGGTTTTAATGGAACTGAGTTATCAATATGGTTATTATCAGGATTAGGATTAGTTTGTTTCAATTCTTCACCCTCTATCACTTTGTCAATTTCTTTCAAACTGATATCATTTCTTGAAGTCATATTCACATCTGATTTTAAATTTTTTAGTTCTTCAGCACTATATCCTACAGCCAGTTTGTTCACTCCCATGTCACTCTGCACCATCATATCCATCTGAAAACCTCCACTACTCACCAACTGCTGCCCCCTCATTGTTGCTTTTTTATTTCTACCATATTTTTTTGCTTGGTTATTTAAACAGCTCATATCTTCTGAACTTAAACAGTTTTTTCCTATAAATTTTGCTTTTTGAAGGCAACAGCATAGAATGCCCCTGCCTTGCCTTTTATTCTAAACATCCATTTGGTGATATCATCTTTTTCTCCAATCAGCCTCTTCTTTTCCTCAAGCAACCTCTTACATTCCAGTCTATCCTCTTTTGACAGGTCATTGCTTAATATGATGTTTCTTGTTTCTTCTGCTTTCTTCAACTTTGGTGCATTTTCCATTGTCAGATTTTTAACTGAAGTACTTTGAAACTTTATCATAACTGGTCTTGGTGTTTGCAATTGACTTCTTTTTCCTATTCTGTAAATTTCTAAAATTTCTTTTTCTAATTCCAAACCTGTAATACTTTCCAATATTTGTATAACATCTTCTTTATCTTTACTTTTGGAGTTCTGCTCATTTTCAGGTATTCTATAAGCTACAATGTTGTTTTTCCTCTGTTGCCTATCTTCTACTGTATTAATTTTAATTCCTGTTACTTCCACTGCTCTTTGAATATTTTTAACATCTGTTGTCACTTCTTTTAAACTCTCTTTAACTATTTCTGAGAATGTTCTATTTGTTCTACTGGTTTCCTCAAGTTTATCATTGGATTGTTTATTATATTTCACAATTTGCTCCTTCAACTCTTGAATCTGCTCTAGCTGCACCTCCATCATGTTATCACCACGACCATACCCCGCCTGACGACCATTTATCTCCTCCACCGACATTTTTACACCTCGAATTTCTTGTTCAACAAACTCCCTCATCTCCTTCATCATTTCTTTGATCTCTTGAGACTGTCCGTGTTCTTTATCCAACTCAACCAATTCTTTCAACATTTCTTCATTATTCCTATGGCAACATTCGCAAAGGTGAAGTCCCAGAACCATAACATCGCTCGCTACCTTCTTTTCTTCAAGTCTCGTTCTGCCGCCCGGCATTTGAAATATCTCTCCGAAATTTTTAGAAAACCGTTGAAATACACAAATTAAAACCCAAAAGTGAACAATAAACCAAGCAATTCGCAAATTATTAGGAGAAATCGTCAATTAAACCAACTAGAAAGTTGTTTATTTGTGTATATATTTCACACCAACAGTGGACATGTCAAGATACCAATGGCAATGATGACAATAGTACAAACAAGCGAATCCCTTTTGCTTGTTGTTCTTGACAGTGCATAAAAGAAACATGTATTCTATGCAAATATTGGAAAGCTAGCAGTATACTTATCAACAGCTTGCCTTCGCTACCAACAAATTCTGGGACGCACCCGTCAAAATGACGAATTTTTTTCCAATGCTTATATTAACTTGCTTTGTTGTTGTTTCTTTGACATTCGATTTCGTAGGGTTTCGGAAATAATTTTCTTCAGAATGTTCGGTTAATCGGTTTCGGAAAAATTTGTGTTTCAAACTTTCGAAAACCGATTGCGAAAGTCCGGAGATATTCGCATATTTCTCGGAATAGCCACACACACTTCTGAAAATTATTCAGAAATGTTACAATTGCAAAAATGTTTACTAAAACTGATGGAATCCCACGCATTAAATTAAAATTAACACTTGAATAACGGAAAACTAACAAAATCTTATTTATTAAACTAAAAATGACATATGAACAGCAGGAAACTAAAAAAATTCTTATGTATTAAACTAAAAATGACATATGAACAGCAGGAAACTAACAAAATCTCACATATTAAAGTAAAAATAATACTTGAACATTTGGCTGATTTTATTTCCTTGTAAACATACTAATAATTTACAGAACTGAAAAAAAAAACAATTTGCTAGTGGTTTACACCGAGCATGGAAGTTTCTTCCATTCCCCTGAAAGATCGGTTTTTTGTTGGTTTGTGAAAGTTCGGAATAAAATTATTTCCAAAGCCGAATAAAAACGGAACTTATATGCTTGGTGTAAACCACTAAACAATGACCTCTGTTGATATTATAACAGCTGTTGGTTGATTTGTTGTTGATGTTATATTTGCTGTTAGTTGTTTTGCTGTTGATATTATAACAGCTGTTATTTATTTACTTTGTTGCTAAATATTTAATTATTTTTTTTATTTATGGGGATGGTTGTTCTTTAATCAGTAAATTAAGCACATTATATTTTTAATAATACACTTTATGATTTAATAACTCATATATTTAACAACATGATTCTATATTTTGCATTATGTTTATTTTGATAATAATTAATAATGTTTAATATATTTCTTCTAGGATTCTGAAATTAAATGTTTAATATATTAATTCCAGGATTCTGAAATTAAATGTTTAATATATTTCTTCCAGGATTCTGAACAGTACGTGGAAAAGCTTCTCGAGTTATTCAACCGCTTCAGTCAACTGGTGAGGGAAGCGTTTAGTGATGATCCACGTTTTCTCACATCTCGAGATAAAGTTGGTTTTCTAGTTTTATTAATTTTGAATGTTCAATGCTTTCACATACTTTATTTCATCTTCTTAAAGTTATTATATTGTTATTATTATTGTTATTAATAAACTTGTGCAATGTTTCTATTTATAGGCTTTTGAAGAAATTGTCAACGATACTTCTATATTCAAACTTGAACTCATCTCTAAAACCAAAGGGTATGATAGAATTCGTTGATCGACATTCGATAGGTTTTAATCGTACTTATTATTGTACACACTTGGTGTTACACTCAGAATTTTTATATCGTACAATAATCCTATATTTTACATGGATATTATATATTTACTAGCATCAAAGCCTGTTAGACGGCAGGCCTAAAAAAGAAAATCACACAAATGTTTAAATATAAAAAATAATTATATTATCGGTTCTATCAAAATCATATCGAATTACAGACAGAAAATTAGCCAATTATATATAAAGTAGATGTTTAATTTATTTGTTAAAAGAACAGCTTTGGTGAAACCAATGCAACCCGAATCCAAATGTCCAGAACTGTTGGCAAACTACTGCGACATGTTGCTAAGACGAACACCTGTCAGTAAGAGGTTGACGTCAGAAGAAATTGAAAGAAAACTCAAAGATGTCGTCAGTTGATGATTTGTTTTTTTTATTTTAATTTTTAATTATTTTATTAACACTTTAAACATTACAACTGATATACAACAATATGCGTGGTAGCTTTGCATCTGCATGTTTCTTTTGTGTGCGTCAGTGATTACTATTGGGGTATTTTATGGTGCATATTTTAAAAGTAAACGTCACAAAAGTGCATAAATTAATAAATAATTTATTTATTTCATGACATTCAATTCATTGATGGTTTCCTCATTGTGAGTTATAAATCATGACTTGACATTTGTATGTGTTTTTGAGTGAAATTTCGTCTTAATGCTCTTCCTTGCAAACCTTCCTTTAATTTGCATACATTCAAGGACACATTGTAGTTCTGTTCTATCATCCTTGGTATTAAATTTCTTTATTAGCTGGCAATTTTTTACTTGAGTTTTTACAAAAACTCAAGTAAAAAAATATAAATTTTTACTTTTTTCGTCATTGAAAACATTCTATTTCACCATATTGATAAAACACATAATTTATTTAACTTGAAAAAGTCCTCAAACCGTACAGGCAGAAATAATAAATTTAAAATTATTATTTGCAGTTGTTGGTGTTGAAGTACGTGAAGAACAAAGATGTCTTCATGAGATATCACAAAGTTCATCTAACCAGGAGACTCATTCTTGAGTCGTCTGCTGACAATGAGAAGGAAGAGAACATGGTTGATTGGTTGAGGGTTTGTATTTGTTTGTTTGTTTGTTTTTATTTGTTTTCATCATGGTTTGTATTTGATTCATTGTTTGTTTATATTTGTTTTCATCATGGTTTGTATTTGTTTGTTTGTTTATATTTGTTTTCATCATGGTTTGTATTTGATTCATTGTTTGTTTATATTTGTTTTCATCATGGTTTGTATTTGTTTGTTTGTTTATATTTGTTTTCATCATGGTTTGTATTTGTTTGTTTATATTTGTTTTCATCATGGTTTGTATTTGTTTGTTTGTTTATATTTGTTTTCATCATGGTTTGTATTTGTTTGTTTATATTTGTTTTCATCATGGTTTGTATTTGTTTGCTTGTTTATATTTGTTTTCATCATGGTTTGTATTTGTTTGTTTGTTTATATTTGTTTTCATCGTGGTTTGTATTTGTTTGTTTATATTTGTTTTCATCATGGTTTGTATTTGTTTTTAGTTCAGTTTATTTCTTCATATTTTTGCAAATTTTTGTATATTATGCTGTTTCTTGGTTGGCTTTTTGTTCTCTTGGTGTGGAAGATGATTCAAGTTGTTGTCATTTTAACTTTTTATGAATTTCTTCATACTTAAATTAAATCATTTCATTTGTATCAACATTGATATTATGATTATTATAATTTATATACAGCAATACAAGATTTTATTTTATAATTTGATATAAAGTACAAACCGTAGCTTACCGGTTTTTAATTTCATTTGTTGTTAAAGGAGGTTGGAGTTCCTGCAGATTTTGTCAACAAGTTGCAGAGAATGTTTCAAGACATCAAAGTAAGTGAAGATCTCAATCAGGAGTTCAAGGAAGCTCATAGAAACAACAACGATAGTCTAGCAGGTTGTTGATGTTTCTGTTTGTGTTTTATTTGATGAAAATTGTTTTACATGGGTCTCACAAAATATCTAAGATTATAGGAAGAAAAACTATGCCATCTATATCCACTCTAACTTTAATTGTCTGATATCAATCTACTTAAAATGTTCTGACTGTCTTTCCTGCCATCCATCCATCCTACCATCCATCTATCCTGCCATCCATCTATCCTGCCATCCATCTATCCTACCATCCATCTATCCTGCCATCCATCTATCCTGCCATCCATCTATCCTGCCATCCATCTATCCTGCCATCCATCTATCCTGCCATCCATCTATCCTGCCATCCATCTATCCTGCCATCCATCCATCCTGCCATCCATCCATCATACCATCCATCCATCCTGCCATCCATCTATCCTACCATCCATCCATCCTGCCATCCATCTATCCTACCATCCATCTATCCTGCCATCCATCTATCCTGCCATCCATCTATCCTGCCATCCATCTATCCTGCCATCCATCCATCCTGCCATCCATCCATCATACCATCCATCCATCCTGCCATCCATCTATCCTACCATCCATCCATCCTGCCATCCATCTATCCTACCATCCATCTATCCTGCCATCCATCTATCCTGCCATCCATCTATCCTGCCATCCATCTATCCTACCATCCATCTATCCTGCCATCCATCCATCCTGCCATCCATCCATCCTACCATCCATCCATCCTGCCATCCATCTATCCTACCATCCGTCTATCCTGCCATCCATCTATCCTGCCATCCATCTATCCTGCCATCCATCTATCCTGCCATCCATCTATCCTGACATCCATCTATCCTGCCATCCATCTATCCTGCCATCCATCTATCCTGCCATCCATCTATCCTACCATCCATCTATCCTGCCATCCATCTATCCTGCCATCCATCTATCCTGCCATCCATCTATCCTGCCATCCATCCATCCTGCCATCCATCCATCCTGCCATCCATCTATCCTGCCATCTATCTGTCCTGTCATCCATCTATCCTGCCATCTATCTGTCCTGTCATTAAACACTAAAGCACAAAGTAAATTTTTTACTGGTCCTATGAAAAGAGGTATTTGGTTCTTTACCAAATTAAATATATATTTCCTAGTCTTAGCAGCATAATCTGTAACATGGTTTACATATATTTGACAGATAATCAGTGATTTGCTAGAATATTTGATCTGCTTTATTAATAAATATTATATTATTTGTTTTTCTCCGTAATAGACTCCATAAATATAAAAATCTTGAATGCCGGAGCGTGGGCAAGAAGTAGCGATCGAGTAGCAGTTACCCTTCCCACGGAGCTGGAGGATTACATACCCGAAGTTGAAGAATTTTACAGGCAGAAACATCGGGGCCGAAAACTTCAGTGGCACCATCTCATGTCAAATGGCATAGTAAGGCTTTATATATATATATATATATATATATATGTGGTAGCAAAGAGGTAAAGCGTTCGCCTGTCAACTTATAGGTCGGCGGTTCGAATCTCTCTTAAGCAAGGAGTTTACACGCATAGCTCAGGTTGAGTGTCTGGCGGGGTTAACTAGCTCCTTTCACTAACCTAAAAAAAATATTAGTTGAAGGCTTGGCTGAAAGTTATGATGTGTTGGATGTTCCTAATTCTAATAATTTCATTTCTGATAATTGTCATCATAAATAATTTTTTAAAAACTTCAATTCAGCTGACATTCACGAACAAGGTGGGCAGGTTTGACCTGGAAGTGACGACCTTTCAGATGGCAGTCTTGTTTGCCTGGAACGAAAGACCCCTGGAGAGGATCAGTTACGAAAGTCTCAAACTTGCTACCGAACTGCCAGATTCGGAACTCAGCAAAACGATTTTTGTTAGCATCCCTGTTTGAATATCTGATTTTGAAACTATATATATATATATATATATATATATATATATATATATATATATATATATATATATATATATATATATATATATATATATATATATATATATATTCATATATCTTAAAATGTTGTTCACAATATTTCTCCAGAGTTTGGTCCAATCTCCGAAACTAAAAAGGCAAGTTCTTCTAATCGAGCCTGAAGCCAAGAAGCTGAGTGACATAAATGAAAGTTCCGTCTTATTGGTCAATCAACAGTTTTGTGTAATGTTAGTGACTTCTAGAAGATTGTGTGCGTTTGAAAGATCATATGTATTTATTATATAGGAATTGATTTAGTTGAAAAAATATTTTTTTCTTATATTATGAGAAAGTTTCAGATGAATTGTTTAGCTTTCCTGGTATTTCTCAGAATTAATTAGTTAACTCAATTAAATTCCATTTTATAAAATTTGTTAGAATATAATAAATTACAATAATTCAATAATCTTCTTAAAAAGAGCAAAATGGAATTGTTATCGTTTGTTTATTTTTAAATTCAATCTTAAATTTTTACTTTATGCTTGATCGATAATGATAAAATGGCAAGTTTATTTTAATGATGTTTTTAAGAGCGTATTATTATTTAATAACAATATGGAATTTATCTGAAATTTCACAAATACTGCACACTTGCCAAACGATGCAGCTATGTATCAAGATGTGAGATGATTTGCTTTCATTGATTGATTGATTTAATTTGAAATAACAGAAAAAACAACAAATTGCAAACAAGAGGAAAGGTGAGTCTGATTGGCAGGTTGCAGTTGTCAACCGATCGAAGCAAGGAGGAAGATGGTGAGAGCATCATTCAATTGAGGATACTCAGGGTTCAAGTAGGATTCGTAATTATATTGTTATTCGTAATGACGTAATCTGTGTGTGATGTAATTAATTTATATGTTTGTTTCCTGATTGATGTTTAATATTTATTGTTAATTAGAGTTGTGCACGATAATGGGATAGCAGAAATACTGAGGTATCCTTGGGAATAGAGCAAAAAATGGTAATGAATGTTGAGGCGTTACCAGAGAGATTCTGTGGCAATACCATAAAAATAAAATCATTTTTTAAATACATCATGAAAATGATTTCACTTTTGGTGACTAAAACCTATAAATTTTAAGTCTTCAATACTTTTTTAATAAGTCTTACAGATTCTTTAGTAATAAATAGTCTTTAAAGTTTGTAATGCTGTGGTTTTATATGCTCAGGTTTAATTTCTAACTTCATAATTTGTAATTTAGTTAAAAGTTTTTACTAAATATGAACAAAGTAGAAATTTAGAATTTAATTAACTATAAACTTGATTGGATATATAAACTGATGAATTGAATGAGAAGACAAGCAGAGATGTAGTCAAGACTTTTAAGACCAAGTTCAAGGTGATGACTTTACTCCAAGACCACGATCAAGATGTTTACCTCCAAGACCATGTTCAAGACTATAATCGAGGCTTTCTTCAAGACAATGAAAAACAATAAAGTTATTGCATCAGAATTTTTTTTTGAAAAAAACGTCCTGCAATATCGAGATAATATAAATATCGAGCACAATATCGAGACCAAGACTTTATCCTCAAGGACTACATCTCTGGGGATGAGCATTGTTTGGAATTTGTATGGCACAAACTATCTGGAGCAGTGAGAAATATGTTTGATGTGTCTGTTACTAACACATCTTCACAAAAGACATTCTTCACAGTTAGAGTAATTGTTAGTGATCATAATATCCAGCTAGGAGTATAAACTGTTATTTATTCATGGACTTCAAAAATTAAAATATTTTTACAATTTTATTTCTTAATTCATTATGGAGGAAGGAAAATAATGACTGTTAAGCTGGGGATAAAAAACTGCTGCAGGCATGTTTAGGAGGAATTGGGAGTGGGGATGATTTACTACAGTGATGTGGTTGAGGCAAAGCACTCTGTTCGATGGGGATAATACTGATAATTGTGGTTGTAGATGAAGACAAAAGTTGGTCCCCCATGCACACTTTTGATGTAAATTACAACAGCATTCTTTTTGGAATATTTTAAAAATTACATTAATGATATGTTTTTAATACTACCTATACATTTCATTATTATCATTTATTTAAAAATGATCATTTTTATATGTGAGATGATTAATGATTTGATGTTGATGATTAATGGCTATTATAAATGCAAAATAATGTTTTTTAATTTTCAACCCAGGAAGCGATTGTTAAAATTCTGAAAATGAGAAAAACCATAAGCAATGCGGCTCTTCAGACGGAACTGGTTGAAATCTTGAAGAACATGTTTCTGCCTTCGAAAAAATTAATCAAAGAACAAATCGAATGGCTCATTGAACACAAGTATATGAAACGAGATGATGAAAATATCAACCAGTTCATATACATGGCCTAGTTATCTCCTTCATCTTCACTGCTCTCTCACTCACTCTTTCTTATACTTTTAGTTTCCTTATTTTTTCCATCCCTGGCCCAAGTTGAGCAACACTTAGAGAGTTTATCTATGCATAAATTTGCATATTTAATAATTTAAATTAACCACGTTGTTGTGCATTCAAAGAGTTTTACGCATCTTTGAAAGACTTGTGAATCTGTTTGCTTATACATATGTGTGTATGTAAGCTCGATATGATTCAGGTTGATAAGTTAGTTAATGGTCAATTTCTTCTTGGGAGATGAAGATAGCGAACGACCGTCTTATCTTTGAGACCACATCGTCATTGCTGTCACAGTTTTGTCGGATGTTGTTGAACTTCACACAAAAACCAGTATTCATTTTCTAGCATCCTGATAATCTTGTCCGACGAGCGAATCATGTCTCCCCCGCGTTTGACGTAACGGATGCAGTTTGTGAACATGGATTCCACATGTGATAATTCAACTGTTTTTTTTTTCAAACGTTTTATTTGCTACTTACTGTTCAAAGATCTTGTACTTATTGTACAGAAGTTATAAATAATGTTTGTTTTTTCTTGATGAAGCGTGTAGCGTGGCGGCTGTATCTCGTTTTTTTTTTCTTGGTTTGCCTTTCCCGCCATTGATGTAAATATTTTTCTTGTTGCTAGTCACTCTTGTTCACTTTCATTGTCTACTAGGTCTTTAAATTATAATCAACTGGCTCAATGAACCAGACATATCTAAAACAAAATTATGATGCACTGGCTCCACTAGTGCTATACCACTCAACAATGCATTAATAGAAGACTTGCAGTTTTAAGAATTGCCGTTTTTGCACGATTTAAGCAGAATGGAAAAAAAATCGAATGTTTACAAAGCTATCTTAAATTAATGGTGCAGCTGAAGGTTAAAATTTGCTTAAATTTATACTTGTAAGGAAAATAATTTTGTTGGTTTCATTCAAATTCAAGATATCTCATATTATTTTCTTGCTCTCACCATACATCGGGGATATGATATGGTGACCTATATCAGGGTATGACATGGTGAGTACCATCAGGGATGTGATATGGTTTTTCAAATGCTTGGCAAAATTTTCGAGGAAAATGTTAGGCCGGATGCAAGAAATCCGACAAATGAACACATATTTAAAGCAATAAAATATTTTAAGAAATGAACTGCCAGAACACTCAATGTTAGCCCTGTTCAAATGCCTTCTTGAATAATTTAACTGACACCTTTATTATAATACATAGTTGTGAGTTAACCTATCATCTACAATAATACTGGCAATTTGGAAACACAGTATCATAACAGTGGATCGAGAATTTCTATGCATAAACAGAAATTTAAAAAAAGTCCGAT
Organism: Erpobdella octoculata; assembly: GCA_963978895.1. NCBI lineage: Eukaryota > Metazoa > Annelida > Clitellata > Hirudinida > Erpobdellidae > Erpobdella > Erpobdella octoculata. The sequence continues at coordinate 19,012,075 of OZ022246.1, forward strand.
TAATAAGTACAGACGATAATGTTGAATGCTCTTAACTAAATTTAAGTACATACAACAAAACAATAAATAAAACATGTCGGTTATTCAACGCAACTGTCAGCTGAAAAGTAAGTAGAATATAAACGCATGAATATTCCGATTTCTAATAATTAAATAGAATATAAACGCATGAATATTCCGATTTCTAATAATTAAATAGAACATAAACGCATGAATATTCCTATTTCTAATAATTAAATAGAATATAAACGCATGAATATTCAGATTTCTGATAATTAAATAAAATATAAACGCGTGAATATTCCGATTTCTAATAATTAAATAGAATATAAACGCGTGAATATTCTGATTTCTAATAATTAAATTAGAATATAAACACGTGAATATTCCTATTTCTAATAATTAAATTAGAATATAAACACGTGAATATTCCTATTACTAATAATTAAATTAGAATATAAACACAGGAATATTCCTATTTCTAATTAAATAGAATATAAACGCATGAATTTTTCCGATTTCTAATAATTAAATAAAATATAAACGCATGAATATTCAGATTTCTGATAATTAAATAAAATATAAACGCGTGAATATTCCGATTTCTAATAATTAAATAGAATATAAACGCGTGAATATTCTGATTTCTAATAATTAAATTAGAATATAAACACGTGAATATTCCTATTTCTAATAATTAAATTAGAATATAAACACGTGAATATTCCTATTACTAATAATTAAATTAGAATATAAACACAGGAATATTCCTATTTCTAATAATTAAATTAGAATATAAGCGCACGAACATTCAAAGTCCTTCAGGTTTTTTTATTGAACCTGTTTTCAGTGCATCCTCGAGTAGTGAAGACAGCTGTGTGACTTGTGTCATCACCTTGCTGACTTTAACAATTTTTGGCAAGTATTTTAAATAAATAAATTCTAACAATTTTTTAAACTGTCTACCGTACACTCGACCCATGTCATAGCCGACCACTAAAAGAAAACTGTTCAAAATTTGGGCAGAGATTCCAGAAACTGGGGAATGAGAGAGAACCTTTGCCAGCCAAGACCAGGTATGTTTGATGCCATATGGATGGTTGTAGAGATTTTGAGGAGAAACAGGACAGGACACCATAACAGAGGCGAACAGTGTGATGTAGCCTGCCATCTTAGTGAGGTACTGAGCCTCAGTTTCTGGTTGGCCGTTACTTTTGATTGTATAACCAAGAAGTCTGAAAATAAGAAAAAAGGAAATTATTCTATTAAATCTGACAACAAATGAACAACAAAGCAACATTCAAACCGACGTGTAAAACTCGGCGTCCGTCTCACTCGTTCTCTCGGCAAAGTACGGAATGACAAACGGACATCGATAAACAAAATTGGAAATGAGAAGATCTCCAAAAACGGGATGTTGAAGCCAAACATTAACAGCAAAAGAAGCCAGAGCAAACACAACTTGTGGTCTCGAGGAAGACTGAACGGATCCTTTGTCCTTGAAGAAATCAAAATCACAAATTTTATTAAAAAAAACCCACAGTGGATGTAGAATGCACCTCCTGAATCGAAAACATTCAAACTGGAATTCTATTTAATATAGAATTTATATCAAAGTAAGATGCATTCATTGCTGTTGTCGTGGTGAGTACACGAGCCAGAATAGCATTTCATAGGTCAACATAATCTGACAGTATTATTTATAGAATAATTTTTCAGGATGTCAGTATTAAAAGCTTAGTCGTAGCCTCAGATCGTGGCCTCTGGTTCGCATCTCATTCATGAACTGAAAATTGCTACATTATTTCTGCAGAATGACTCATACAATCAATATATAACCACGATTTGTAGGTTGATTTGAAACCTTAAGCAAAACCTTTGAAAGTTTACATTTTTTAACAACTCTAATTCACTAATGAAAAAAACCAGCATTTTTCAAAACTGCAAATCAAAACTTTGAATGATTGCTAAAATATAGAAGTCAATCTTCAAATGAGACGTTATCAGTTGTACTATAAAATTACCTATTTAGCATTTTAAATAATTCCTTTTGATAACTTCCATTTTATTAAGAAAACAAACTAATATTATAGCTTAGGTTAATATACCTATATCGACCCATGCGGATGCGTTTTGTTGTCATGCACAGCAAAGCGTGCGCTGGTTAATCGACTTGCAGGATGATCGACTTTCCAATTTGAGTCGATTAACTGTCAACTGTCGATAAAAACACAGTTCGAGGCGCTGGTGGCAGAGCGGTAGAGCGTTCGCCTGTTGATCGAAATCGAACCTCGCCGGCGTCACCAGCGTAACTCCCTTAAGCAAGGAGTTCACTCGCATTTGCTAAAGGGGTAGGCGCCTATAAATGGCTGCCTTTGCAAGTACCCTCCCTCTCTCGCCTTGAGCAAGATTTGTCTTGATAAGGCGTATGCTAAATCTCAATCTCTCAATAGCTTCAACAAGGTGGCTAAAAAAGTCAGAAATCTTGACATAATGTTTACAATTGTAAAGAAAACTACACAAAATTTGCATAATAAAAACAAAACATACAACAAGTCTCTTTGCTAGTCTGTTTAAGAAAAACAGTCCAGCTTCCGGAAGGTTTTTAATTGAAATCCTCTGCTCTCCACTCAAAACTTGAATTTCGTCGCCTTTTAGGAAACTGAAAAACGAAATAATATAAAAAAAAACATTAAAAAAATGAAGAACATCACTCAATCATTCATGAACACCTCTAACTCAATCATTCCTGAACATCACTCACTCAATCATTCATGAACATCACTCACTCAATCATTCATGAACATCACTCAATCATTCATGAATACCTCTAACTCAATCATTCCTGAACACAACTCAATCATTCATGAACACCTCTAACTCAATCATTCCTGAACATCACTCACTCAATCATTCCTGAACATCAATCATTCATGAATTTCTCTCACTCAATCATTTATAAACTTTACTTGTTTAATTTAACGATGGCACATTTCAGAATCTCCCGATTGTTTTCTGAAGTTATTTCAACCAGTTCAGCGACAAACTTCATTAACTGATGCTTGAGGTTTTTATGCTTTAAAAACAAAACAAATTATGAACAACTCACAGAGAATGCAAATCATTTTATTTATTTAATCAAACTTTTTAAATAATTAAAATATATTTAGTAAAAATAGTAAAACAAATTAATTACCTCAGTATTTTCAAAAAATGTGTTGCAGGAGTCTTCATGATCATCTAAAATTCTCAAATGTTTAAAATATTGAGTTTTCGCAGCAGCCATATCACATTCCGGCGTCTGAAAAATAGCAAGTCAACTCTAATAAATCAAGAATTTCAAAAATTAAATATCATTCGCATAATTTTTTGATTCAGTAGTTTAACTTCAACCAGTTGAAATATTAATAGTTGATAACTTGAATTAAAAAAATTTCAGATATTAGGATAAAAAAACTAAACTGAAACAAATTCAAACACACAGCCTATCTTAACTGGAAAAAATTTAATAAATAACAACTAACAGAGATAACCAATTCAGATTGCTTTTTATTATTTTCCAACTCAGTTTTCTTCTCAGCTTCGATTTTGTTGACTTCATCTGCAATTAAAGATTACAAAACCTGAACATCTAATGAGTGAAATTTTAAAACTTTCGAGCAAGAAGTTTTATCTTCAAATAATCTTAATAGGAAACTTGTAAATTTCCTTACTGCTGAGTATTTTTAAATTGAGTGAGGATGGTGGCTGAATGAAAACTAAGCATATTAGGACAAACTATCATTTATCCCCCATCTTGCAAATGAATTGCTGAATCCAACACAAGAAAATTCAAATAAAATTGACTATTATAAGTCATTCTTAATAGAATAATTGATAATTATATAATAAACTCTACACTTATTAGGACTCTAAAATAGCCTATACAGCAACTTAATAGCAACACTGTCTCAATTTTCTCTGCAGCAAGAATTCCCACGCAATATAAAATTCCCAATTCAAATTCATGTTATTCACCAGATGTCACTCCGACATGAAATTATTCTTAGATTGTGAGCAGACACCTAGTGAGACGAAAAAAATTTCAAATCGCCGCCCGACGACACCGCTACATAAACATTCAGTTACGAAACTATGGCAACGGCCAACCAAAACTTAGTTTGAGGATGCGCGACATAAATGGTGGAGATTTTTAGAAAAAATCGCGTTTTTTGTGTGTGGTAGGTCAAACCTCAAATTCATTTGATTAATAAAACTAAAAATACAGTTTTTCAGGATTATATTAACCGAACTTAATTATTATAAAACCAAATTTATTGTTTGTTTTATTTTTATTTTTAGTACAAAAGTACTTTTTGTACTGCCAAGTACCCTGCCCAAATCCCCAAGCCACAAACTTTTTAAATATTTATTTTCCTTTAACAGACAGGATAAATTAAAAAAATAATAATAACAATGATCTCATAACAAAAAAATCAAATTCTGCTGTTGTTTCTGAACTTATGGGCTGTTCATAATTTATTATCAAAGACTCAAGAGAAAAAAATCTGGAAAGATTTTTGACAAAATGTTGGAATTTAAATTATTTTACGCGCCGGATGTATATCGTTCGATTTTCTTATTATTATTTACTTATCTTATTTTCATCAGAAAGTTATATTATATATCATAAAATGAGAAGCAGTAAATATTTTTTGACTTTATTTTTGAGGAAGGTCTGACCCTTATTGCAACATTGTAATGATCGGGAAGAATAAGGTTAACAATTGACTAAAGTTTTGTGACATTATTATTTATGGATAGCCTTTAATGAAGTTTAAGAATAGAAACTTCAGCAAATTAAATAAGATTTACACAAAGAAAAAAATAACAATTTACCAATTTGAACTCGAACAAGGAGCAAAACCTTTCTGGCTTCCGACGATAAACCAGTCGCAATGGAAACATCTTCCACAAAAAGTTCTTGCTTTTGAAAAATGTTGGCGAATCTGTCAAGAATTTGCTTCATGATTGTTGAACAATTTTTCGTTGACGGGGGGAGCTGATCGAAAAACTCGAACGTAGAAAGAAGTTGCGACAACATTCGTTCTCCGTTCTCAGCCTCTTCAAACTCTTTTTTTATTCTTTCTTTCAGACTGTCCTGTTCTTTCTTTTTCCTAATGAACAAATACAATGATGTAAATGAAAAAACAGAAATTTAAGAATATTACAGATAAATAGGATAGCAAAAAATAAATATACAAATAAAAAAATTCAATGTACACACGAGATTTCTACAAAACTTTACCTTATAGCCTCCCTTTCTTGAATCACACTTTTTGCTTCAACATTTTTTCTGTCCAGCAACTTAAGGTAACAAATTATAAATAAACAATCAATCAGTCCAATAATTAATTATTAAACAAATTAAAAACTTCAAATACACATAAACAGAAAAAATTAAATTAAAATACCATTTCAAGATTCAAGTATTCTCATGATAAATACACTATAGACTACATCTAACATATTATTCAAATTGTAAACACACCAGAGTACTGCAAGGACCGATTTTTCGAGGCCTGGCCAATGTAATAGGCCAAGACCAGCCCATCTTTACAGACTAATATCCCTAAACTTGGCAAAAAATCTCGTTCCAACCAATTTGAAATCCCTAATATTAAGGTCCACTTCGTGCAGTACACATGCACTATACAGCAACACATAAGATTTGTTTATGCCTTTTAGTAAATATTAGCTGTATCACACAGACTGCGTTCTTTAAGCTTACTTTTGCATGGCTGTGATGACTTTCTTTCAACTGTTCTTGCTTGTTTTGCAACTCTTCAAGGCTGTTATAATTAATAAAAAAAATATTATCGTAACTTTAAAGAAAAATAAATTTAAAAAAATGAACTGCAGCATGATGAAACTTCAAAATTATAACAAAACTTACAATGCAGCAAAATTATAACAAAACTTACAATGCATCAAAATTATAACAAAACTTACAATGCTTCAAAATTATAACAAAACTTACAATGCTTCAAAATTATAACAAAACTTACAATGCTTCAAAATTATAACAAAACTTACAATGCTTGTTCGCTCTCTGCTTCCTCCTTTTCAATTCTTAACAGCCTTTCTCTTATTTTGCCACAAAGCATATTCACATGATTGACATGTTTCTCATAAATCTTCTTATCTTTCTCATCTAAATCCTTCTTCTTTTTGTTAATATAATTCTAAAAAAACAAATACAAATTTCTACATACAAATCACAGAATAGACATTCTTCCATGCAAAAAACTGCAAAGGAACAAACCAAAACCCTTCTGTCAATTTCCACATCATAAGCCTTCATAAACGAATCATTAAGACTTGATCTGTCCAGATTGAGTGATGGAGAACTTTCATCGGCCGGTGGTGTTGAATCGATGATCGCATTCGAATCCAGATTGAGATCTTCATTTTCTTTTTCATCACCAAACGACGATCTCTCATAACTCCAGTCTGAAACTTCTGGACCTTCAATACCGTACAAGGGATCTTGTGCTTCTGAACTATAAAACGTAAAAATGATTACATCCAGCATAAAACTTGAGACGTAAACATAATTTTCATAAATCGACTATGAAAATGTGTTTCATGTCATTGCCATGCAGTGGTTATATGATTTGCTGATATTTTTGATTTATAAAGATAAATGCTTAATAAAGCGATGGGGAAAATTTTCGGCATTTTATTAAATAGATTAAAAACACTCCTTTCAGATTATATAAAAAAAATATACTATTACAAGACATTAATCTTAACAATTTCTCCTTATTAAGACAATTTAAACAAATTGCATAAGATAATAAGCTGCGCGGCTACCGATCTCGATTATTTGTTTGTATCCAGGCAATCTGCTGTGACATCACATTTTTGTGACCTATTAAATTAAATTAAGTTTTATGTAATTTTTTTTTCATGCATTTTTGTAAAGACAAGAGGCTTTGTTCCTGCACCTAATAACTGATTAATAATCACTGTCATAAACCTTGTTATCTATAATAGTTTAGAGTCCTCTACACCAGGTGATTTAAGACTTCAATACCTGTATGTCAGAAATACTAAAATACTTCCTTTCACAGATAATAATTTGATCCTTTTTTCTTCCCTCCTCTTTTTTTACACACTTTCACTTAACTTGACTTCTCTGTCTGTCGTAATAATGCATTCTATCAAATTTTCGGATCGATTGGACAAAATTTAATTAAATAATTATTTGTGATATTTTCGTCAAACTATTTATTGCCTATGCTAATATGTTTGTTGTTTATGTAGTAAAAAAAATATAAAAGTGTGTTTTTAAAAAACTTTGTTTTTGCTTCACTTGTTCCAGGCTTGGGACTGGCTCGCAAAAGCAAAGAGCAAAAAGCAAGAGTTGATGTAAACAAGTTCAAGCAAAAAACAAAATTCTTTTAAAAAAACACTTATATATTTTTACATTATGCAAATCGATTTCTAAATATGATAATAGTTTTGCATTTGTTTATAGTATTACTTTAGTCCAAATTTTAATAAGTTTTGGACATAGTCATAATTACTTAATTACCTAAAAGTTCATTTAATTGACACCATCTAGTGAATAATTTTAAAATTCTAAGTAATCCAAAAGTCGGTAAAAAATCAATTAAAAAATTTGACCACAGACAGACAGAGAAGTCAAGTTAAATAAAAGTGTGTAATTTTTTTTTATAATATTATATAGTCCATTACACCAGGTGTTTTAAGATTGAAATAGTTGTATGTTGGAAGCACATTAGTACTTCCTGTTGTGGTCATAATTTGATCCTTTTACCTTTAATCCAGGCATGGGATTGGCTAGCAAAAAGCAAGACAGAGTTGTGTAAAAAATTTTTTATATTTTTTATGATAGTTTATAGTCCTTTACACCAGGTGTTTGGAGACTGTGATGGCTGTATGTAGGAAGCACCTCCTGCCGTGGCACATTATTTGATCCTTTTAACTTTTCTCTCCTCCTTTCCCCAGGCTTGGGAGTGGCTTGCAAAAGCAAGGCAGAATTTTGAGTGTGTAAAAATCTCTTCAAACAAGTGAAGTTAATATAGTGCAAAATGTTTAAAAAGCAGGAAGCTTGGGAAAGGATCATAATGAGATTATTGGTAGTATTTTAAGAATATTCACTATAAAAGTAATTTTATAATCTGGCTACTTATCACGTGAAAAATTCAACCACAGAAGTAATTTCCAATGTTTATCAGGGTTGTTGTCAATAGCAGCTTGTACTTTTGAGAGTGAACATACTGTTGTTGGCATGCACTGTCAATAGTTAGTACCGTGTTTCCTTGAATATAAGACCTACTTAGAAAGTAAAACCAACCAAGTCTGTTCATGGAGATTTTAATATAAGAAGCTTCTATTGTTTGACTAGTCCAATCCTACAGAAACTAGAATATTCAAGCTTGTAAGGGTCAATGTCCATAGTTAATTTAGCTTTATTTTCTCACTTGTCCTCTACGTTTTACTTGTGTCTCTATACTTTGCTAGGTAGGTCTTATATTCAAGGAAACACAGTAAGAGTTAGCACATTTTCAATAGCAAGTCAAAAATCTTTTCATACTTTAAATTAGTGTCAAACTGTCAATAGTCATTCTAGTGCACTGTCAATAGATTTTATGTTAAATATTCTGTACTGAAATCCCTACCTTTTAATGATCTTTGCATTGTATTTGGTAAATGAGCAGGTGTCTTTGAAAAGCTGAAAAAATAAAAAAAAAATATGGCAAGTATGTCACTTAAGTGTGTCTGTCAATTTTCTACTAAAAATTAGTAACTAAGGGGACATCCATTTATTATGTCAACGAAATAGGGGAGGGAGAGGGTTTGAAGAAGTTTGACAATTGTTGACATGGGGGAGGGAGGGAGTTCAAGATAAATTGACGTCAACAATTTATTTTTTACAAGAGTTAATAAATAAAAAAAATAGGAAAGTATTAAATGCATTGTATGCCAGTCAGTCAATTAGAATCTGCCTACCCCCAAAAACATTCAAAATACGCACAGTTTACGATAATTGCAAACTGTGTCGTATTTTGATTTCTAATTAAAACTTAACTGTACATTAAATAAATAAAACTGATTAACCTAAAATTGTAAGGTAAAACCGTAAGATCCCACACGTTTAAACTATTGTATTCAGTTTTTGAAGTTTGACAACATGCTAACTCGATCGGTAAAGGCATTCAAAATTCCTCCATATGATCTGTACTGTCCTTCCATTCAGTTGTCGTTGTTTGAACGGACCTGCAAAATTTGTCACCTCTATGTTGCTTCACAAGTCATGTTGAAGAAGCATGTTCGACAGCACCGACAATGCGAATGCGATCTTGGGGCTAGGCAATTACCACATGCTCTTCAACCGCAAAGAATTTGACTAAAGGGAGTGGCTGCCAAAATACAGAGAACTGATGGCAATTATTGCGCATGGAGAAATGTTAAGCGCAAAATGGTTAGATGAAGATGATGTTGGCTTGTCGTGTGTATGTGTATCGATTCCACAAAAAATTGATCAATCATCTACTATGCCCATTATAACAATTTAGGAACATTTGAACTGTTGATAGTCAATTTGAAATCGGTTACGCAAGACTAAAAAACTGTATTAAAAACTTAGTTGTAGAACTTATAATATCTACATACGTACAATTCTATTTTTAGCAAAAAAGCCAGTTGTATAAGATATTGTTAATTATTTTTTGTTTTTTTTTTGGGGGAGGGGGTAAAATTTGTTTGACATAATGTTGTTAGGGGGTGACTGAAAGTTTGACAGTTGTTGACAAGGGGAGGGAGGGGGTAACAAATTGCCTAAAAATTGTTGACATAATTAATGGACGTCCCATTATAATAAATTATTCATACACATTGTTCGTCGGAGCTCTCTTTTTTAGTTTTGGCAAATATTTTTCCTTTTGCGGTAAGCTTCAAAGCTTTCACAGTGTCGTCAACTGACATCTCTCTTCAAGTCAAATCTAGTAGGAAATACTATACAACTTTATATTAATTGTCGTGACTATAATCAGTAAAATCTTCAACGACCGGGTACATGCCGGGTAAATATTATATCGCTCAACATAACATAAACATATTTACATTTGTGACTATGGGGCTCAGTGCTTATAGTAGTCTTTACTAGCTTTTAGGTGAAAGTTTGATCTGATGTAAATGTTTGATAATTTATAGAGCGCCTTTTCCGGGTTGTTCAAAGGCGCTGTTCTTTTACATCTTTTTTTTTCTTTTTTAAAATAATTTATAGAGCGCCTTTCCGCTTTGTTCAAAGGCGCTGTTCTTTTACATGCCCCACGGAGAGAACGATTTTACCCGCTAAGTTTCCGTTGACTTGGGCTACTAGGCAGTGAGTGGGAGTCGAACCGTGAAGCTCTAACATTCGAGGCTAACACTCTACCAACTCAGCTAACCTAGCACGGAGAGAACGATTTTACCCGCTAAATTTCCGTTGACATGGGCTACTAGGCAGTGAGTGGGAGTCGAACCGTACAGCTCTCACATTCAAGGCTAACATTCTACCAACTCAGCTAACCTGATGTTGGCATGTTGGGCATCTGCTAAGACTATTTTGCTAAAACAATAACCAGGGCGTATTTAGGGGGGGGTTTACGGGTTCAAACCCCCCCTCCGAAATCATGAAAAAATATAAAATCGGTGTAAAATAAGAACAAACATGCCAGGATTATATAAAATACCCTTGAAAAATTGCAATGTTAATGTGAGTTGACAAAGCAAAAATTTGTTTGAGATCCGTTCCACCTTTAAATTTTAGTTCCGCTTCAACATTTTTTGGTTTTCTATCGGCTTTTCCGAATTAAAAGCTGTTGATAAGTTATTTCAAAATGTTTAAGCAAATAAAGTTGGTGAAATTCTTCAACAACAACAACAACAACAACAACAACAACAACAACAACAACAACAACAACAACAACAACAACAACAACAACAACAACAACAACAACAACAACAACAACAACAACAACAACAACAACAACAACAACAACAACAACAACAACAACAACAACAACAACAACAACAACAACAACAACAACAACAACAACAACAACAACAACAACAACAACAACAACAACAACAACAACAACAACAACAACAACAACAACAACAACAACAACAACAACAACAACAACAACAATAACAATAACAATAACAATAACAATAACAATAACAATAACAATATGATATATATTATAAGGAAACATAGCGTTGATATGTTTTTACGAGCCACATATATCAGAAACTTGGATGGCGTACAATCCACCACGAAATGTGTTCAACATACCCCAACAAAAGCGCTTAACAACCACTGTTTTTTGGCGGTGGAAGTGGCGCAGATGGTAAGGTAGTTGGCATGATGCGAGGCGGTGTTGCCGATCCGACAGTCGTGGGTTCGAGTCTGAAGTTGAGACATGTATATTTGCGTTATTTCGTGGTGGATTGTACGCCATCCAAGTTTCTGATATATGTGGCTCGTAAAAACATATCAACGCTATGTTTCCTTATAATATATATCATAAAAACATATATCTTCGATAGTTATTAAATTAGCTAGTGACGGATTGTACGCCGTACAACTTATAATACTATCGAGCATTGATTCGTACCCATTCATAGTCGAGTGTTGTGTTCAACATACCCCAACAAAAGCGCTTAACAACCACTGTTTTTTGGCGGTGGAAGTGGCGCAGATGGTAAGGTAGTTGGCATGATGCGAGGCGGTGTTGCCGATCCGACAGTCGTGGGTTCGAGTCTGAAGTTGAGACATGTATATTTGCGTTATTTCGTGGTGGATTGTACGCCATCCAAGTTTCTGATATATGTGGCTCTTAAAAACATATCAACGCTATGTTTCCTTATATATATATATATATATATATATATATATATATATATATATATATATATATATATATATATATATATATATATATATATATATATATATATATATATATATATATATATATATATATATATATATATATATATATATATATATATATATATATATATATATATATATATATATATATATATATATATATATATATATATATATATATATATATATATATATATATATATACTAGCGGGGTTACCCGGCGTTGCCCGGGGTTTTTAGAGGTTTTTCTAATGTTTGTCTCTCTCGCTCCCGTTCCCTTCTCCACTTTCCCGTTTTCGTAGCGTTCCCGGTCGCATTTCCGCTCTCGGTCGTTTTCCAGCTCCCGGTCGCTTTCCCGCTCAGAAGTTCTGTTATCGATTTTCTCTCTTGCTCGCGTTTCCTTCCAAGCTTGCTCTCCCGATTCCAGTCGCTTTCTGCGTTCCCGGTCGCTTTCCGCGTTCCCGGTCGCTTTCCGCGTTCCCGGTCGCTTTCCCGTTCCCGGTCGCTTTCCCGTTCCCGGTCGCTTTCCCGTTCTCGGTCGCTTTCCCGTTCCCGGTCGCTTTCCCGTTCCCGGTCGCTTTCCCGTTTCCGGTCGCTTTCCCGTTCCCGCTCACGCTTGCTCTCCCGTTCCCGGTCATGCTTGCTCTCCCATTCCCGGTCACGGTAGCTCTCCCGTTCCCGTTTCCGTTCCCGCTCATTTTCTCTTTTATATATATATATATATATATATATATATATATATATATATATATATATATATATATATATATATATATATATATATATATATATACTAGCGGGGTTACCCGGCGTTGCCCGGGGTTTTTAGAGGTTTTTCTAATGTTTGTCTCTCTCGCTCCCGTTCCCTTCTCCACTTTCCCGTTTTCGTAGCGTTCCCGGTCGCATTTCCGCTCTCGGTCGTTTTCCAGCTCCCGGTCGCTTTCCCGCTCAGAAGTTCTGTTATCGATTTTCTCTCTTGCTCGCGTTTCCTTCCAAGCTTGCTCTCCCGATTCCAGTCGCTTTCCGCGTTCCCGGTCGCTTTCCGCGTTCCCGGTCGCTTTCCGCGTTCCCGGTCGCTTTCCCGTTCCCGGTCGCTTTCCCGTTCCCGGTCGCTTTCCCGTTCTCGGTCGCTTTCCCGTTCCCGGTCGCTTTCCCGTTCCCGGTCGCTTTCCCGTTTCCGGTCGCTTTCCCGTTCCCGCTCACGCTTGCTCTCCCGTTCCCGGTCATGCTTGCTCTCCCATTCCCGGTCACGGTAGCTCTCCCGTTCCCGTTTCCGTTCCCGCTCATTTTCTCTTTTACATTCTTTCATAACTTCTGTTAGCCTATAAAACGCAAAATAGATTTGCTAAGACTATATATATATATATATATGAATGTTTGTGGGTTAGTTTGTCTATTATAGAAACGGGAAAGCACCCGGAACGGACAGCGAGCGGGAACAGTAAAGCAAGCGTGAGCGGGAATGGGAGAGCAAACGTGAGCGGGAACGGGGCAGCGACCGGGACGGGAAAACGACCGGGAGCGGGAAAGCGACCGGGAGCGGGAAAGCGACCGGGAGCGGGAAAGCGACCGGCAGTGGGAAAACGACCGAAAACGGAAAAGCTAACAGGAGTGGGAAAGCAGGTGGGAAAGGAAACGGGAGAGAAAGAGACAAACATTAGAAAAACCTCAAAAAACCTGGGCAACGCCGGGTATCTCCGCTAGTACATACATAAACACACACACAGACACACATACATGCACATACACATACATACATACACACATACATACGCACATACATATATATATATAGTTCCCGCTCGCTCACCCGCTCCGCTCCGCTCATTTTGTGACGGATTTCAAAAATTTTTTTTTTAGTTTTGATTTTCATTGACTCTCAAGGTTGTGTGAAAATTTCATTACGATCGGATGAATGGTGTAGCAATGCATAAAGGACATTAACATAAATACAAACATTCATTTTTATATATATAGATATATATATATATATTTATATATATATATATATATATATATATATATATATATATATATATATATATATATATATATATATATATATATATATGTTCATGTTGTCGAAAAGGCAAAGTAATGTTGCCAAACCAATTGACATTCACGGTAATACACTTATATATATATATATATATATATATATATATATATATATATATATATATATATAATGAATGTTTGTATGTATGTATGTATGTATATAGGTATTGTATTCATGCATTGCTACACCATTCATCCGATCGTAATGAAATTTTCACACAACCTTGAGAGTCAAGGGGAATCAAATATAGAGAAAATTTTTTTGAAATCCGTCACAAAATGAGCGGAGCGGAGCGGGTTAGCAAGCGGGAACTATATATATATGTATGTGCGTATGTATGTTTGTATGTATGTATGTATGTGTATGTGCATGTATGCGTGTCTGTGTGTGTGTGTTTATGTATGTACTAGCGGAGATACCCGGCGTTGCCCGGGTTTTTTAGAGGTTTTTCTAATGTTTGTCTCTTTCTCTCCCGTTTCCTTTCCCACCTGCTTTCCCACTCCTGTTCGCTTTCCCGTTTTCGGTCGTTTTCCCGCTGCCGGTCGCTTTACCGCTGCCAGTCGCTTTCCCACTCCCGGTCGTTTTCCCGTTCCCGGTCGCTGTCCCGTTCCCGCTCACGTTTGCTCTCCCATTCCCGCTCACGCATGCTTTTCCGTTCCCGCTCGCTGTCCGTTCCGGGTCGCTTTCCCGTTTCTATAATAGACAAAATAACCCACAAACATTCATATATATATATCTACTAGCAGTGCCCGTAGCGGCTTCGCTCGCATGAAATTATAGAGTTTGAACCGGGCATCCATAGTAGAGATCATTTTTTTAGGTCTCGGCTCGGCCCGTCGACAAATTAGCCCAGCCCGTTTTAAAAACCCAAACTCCTGGCCCGGCACAGCCCGTCTGAATCAGGCCCGGCCCATTTTTACAGGCCTAGAAGTTCTATATACTTGATGAAAAACTTCGGCCCGTCCCACCTTGACCTCAGGTTTGGCCCGGCCAAACTGAAGACCCTAAAATCACTAAAATATCTGTATACTTGGTGAAAAACCTCGGCCAGTCCCACTTTGATTTAAGGTTTGGCCTGGCCCGTGTAAAAATTCTAAAATAACGGCTTGGCCCGGCCGATGATAAACTGGACTTAGCTACTTTTAACCGGCACAAAACTTCAAAATACTAATTTTTACATTTGTAGCACTTACAGTTTGTGAGTAGCAGTTATTTTGAAATCAAATAACCCTTATTTCCACCCCACATTTGAGGTCCTGGAAACCAAATTTTCAAAAAATGCTAAAACACGTATTTCATTATTTTTGGAGTAGAAACTAAATACTAATTTGTACTTCTGTAGCATTAACAGTTTTTGAGTAGCAGCTACTTTAAAAACCAAATAACCCAAAAAATGACGAAACACGTATATCTTTTTTTTTTGAGTAGATACTAAGTATTAATTTTTACATCTGTGACAATTACAGTTGCTGAGTAGCAGTTACTTTAAAAACCAAATAACCCTATTTTCCAACCCACATTTGAAGTCCTGGAAACCAAATTTTCAAAAAATTGTGAAACCCGTATATCATTATTTTTAGAGTAGAAACTAAATACTAATTTTTACTTTTGTAGCATTAACAGTTTTTGAGTAGAAGCTACTTTAAAAACCAAATAACCCAATTTTCCAACCCACATTTGCGGTCCGGGAAACCGAATTTTCAAAAAATGGTGAAACACGTATCTTTTTATTTTTTAAAAAGAATCTATATACCAAATTTCAAAATCTCCTCATTTTTGGTTTTCGAGATATACATTGTTTTAGAAAAAAGTTTGTTTTCCAGTTTTTTCTCCTCAGGAGCAAAATTTTCAAAAATCCTTTCTTAGCGGATGTTTACGCTATAAAAGTAATATAAGTTCCAAATTTCACGTTCCTAGGATGAGGCGTTTGAGCTCGGCGTTGATTATAATTATCAGTCAGTCAGTCAGGACATGTTCTTTTATATATATACTAGCAGTGCCCGTAGCGGCTTCGCTCGCATGAAATTAGAGAGTTTGAACCGTGCATCCATAGTAGAGATCATTTTTTTACCAATGCTTTTATTAACTCGTCGTCTCTGTTTCTCTGTCTGTTTCAAATATTGCAATCAATTTTTGAGTCACTTCCTGATGATAGATTTTGTTCAAATTTTGCATACATGCTCAAAATAGAAGACAATGCAATATTAAATTATTAGTTTTACAATAAGTCAATTAATTTAGTTAATTTTAATTAATATCGATATTTCGATATAATTAAGATATTTCGACTTTAATATAAAATAAAAGAGTAATATAAGAAAAAATTGATTGCAAAATTTGTGTTTTAATTACATATAAGAGCATTGGTTTTAAAAATTCGTTTTTAATTTACTTGTTAGGTCTCGGCTCGGCCCGTCGACAAATTAGCCCAGCCCGTTTTAAAAAACCCAAACTCCTGGCCCGGCACAGCCCGTCTGAATTAGGCCCGGCCCATTTTTACAGGCCTAGAAGTTCTATATACTTGATGAAAAACTTCGGCCCGTCCCACCTTGACCTCAGGTTTGGCCCGGCCAAACTGAAGACCCTAAAATCACTAAAATATCTATATACTTGGTGAAAAACCTCGGCCCGTCCCACTTTGATTTAAGGTTTGGCCTGGCCCGTGTGAAGACTCTAAAATAACGGCTTGGCCCGGCCGATGATAAACTGGACTTAGCTACTTTTAACCGGCACAAAACTTCAAAATACTAATTTTTACATTTGTAGCACTTACAGTTTGTGAGTAGCAGTTATTTTGAAATCAAATAACCCTTATTTCCACCCCACATTTGAGGTACTGGTAACCAAATTTTCAAAAAATGCTAAAACACGTATTTCATTATTTTTGGAGTAGAAACTAAATACTAATTTTTACTTCTGTAGCATTAACAGTTTTTGAGTAGCAGCTACTTTAAAAACCAAATAACCCAAAAAATGATGAAACACGTATATCTTTTTTTTGAGTAGATACTAAGTATTAATTTTTACATCTGTGGCAATTACAGTTGTTGAGTAGCAGTTACTTTAAAAACCAAATAACCCTATTTTCCCCCCCACATTTGAAGTCCTGGAAACCAAATTTTCAATAAATTGTGAAACCCGTATATCATTATTTTTAGAGTAGAAACTAAATACTAATTTTAACTTTTGTAACATTAACAGTTTTTGAGTAGAAGCTACTTTAAAAACCAAATAACCCAATTTTCCAACCCACATTTGAGGTCCGGGAAACCAAATTTGTAAAAAATGGTGAAGCATGTATATCTTTATTTTTAGAAAAGAAACTAAATAATAATTTTTACATCTGTGGTATTTACTGTTTTTGAGTAGCAGTTACTATAAAAGACAATTAGCCCTATTTTCCACCGCACATTTGAAGTCCTGGAAACCAAATTTTCAAAAAATGCTAAAACACGTGTTTCATTATTTTTGGAGTAGAAACTAAATACTAATTTTTACTCCTGTAGCAGTAACAGTTTTTGAGTAGAAGCTACTTTAAAAACCAAATAACCCAATTTTCCAACCCACATTTGAGGTCCGGGAAACCGAATTTTCAAAAAATGGTAAAACACGTATCTTTTTATTTTTCAAAAAGAATCTATATACCAAATTTCAAAATCACCTCATTTTTGGTTTTCGAGATATACATTGTTTTAGAAAAAAGTTTGTTTTCCAGTTTTTTCCCCTCAGGAGCAAAATTTTCAAAAATCCTTTCTTAGCGGATGTTTACGCTATAAAAGTAATATAAGTTCCAAATTTCACGTTCCTAGGATGAGGCGTTTGAGCTCGGCGTTGATTATCAGTCAGTCATCTGTCAGTCAGTCAGTCAGTCAGTCAGTCAGTCAGTCAGTCAGTCAGTCAGTCAGTCAGTCAGTCAGGACATGTTCTTTTATATATATATATATATATATATATATATATATATATATATATATATATATATATATATATATATATATATATATATATATATATATATATATATATACTAGCTGACTCAGCAAACGTTGTTTTGCCTTTTAAATTATTTTGGTTTTTTTACTAAGAGTTTAATGTACAAAATTAACGATATATATAGGTAAAAATGATTATTATAATAATATTAGTATTAGCATTATAAAAATCAAAATTGTAAAACAGATATAAATGTCACTGCATGTGAAGAATAAAAATATATCAACTCGACATCAGACATGTGTGTGCGTGTTCAACCCGCTTGTTTGTTGTCATATTAATTCAATCAGCCAAGCCTCCATAATCTCCCGCTAATCCAATTTGCCGTCAGGTCAACCATGGAGTTCATCAGGAGGTGGCTTAATGTCGTCACGTGGCGATTTTATTAATATTTTCAATCGCCTCAACTCTTCTTCCATCCGCTTTTATTCGATGAAAGTCAGACTAATGCCACTTGAAGAGTCGTCAGCGAGACAAGACGCTGGATTAAATGTCTTAAAATCGAGCGTGAGTTGATGGAGATTCAGAGCAGGTAATGATTCACTTTGCAAGAACATGTGCATCACCTGTCTGCCTGCCTGTCTGTCTGCCTGGTCATTTGCTTCACAAGTGACTCAGCTGTACACTGCATAGTTAATAACAAACTAATAACTACACTGATGATGATTATGATGATGATGATGATGATGATGATGATGATGATGATGATGATGATGATGATGATGATGATGATGATGATGATGATGATGATGATGATGATGATGATGATGATGATGATGATGATGATGATGATGATGATGATGATGATGATGATGATGATGATGATGATGATGATGATGATGATGATGATGATGATGATGATGATGATGATGATGATGATGATGATGATGATGATGATGATGATGATGATGATGATGATGATGATGATGATGATGATGATGATGATGATGATGATGATGATGATGATGATGATGATGATGATGATGATGATGATGATGATGATGATGATGATGGTGATGATGATGATATAATAAAATGTTAATATGATTGAAAGTGATGACTTTTTTTCAGGGTTTAACTAATGTTCTAAAACTTTTAAATTGATCGTAGTTTTTTTAATCGAAACTTCATTATAACACGCACAAGTATGAAACGAGAGAAGTGTAAAAAAAACCTGCGTGAACGAATTCCACTTCTTAGGCACACGGACACACAGACACACGGACACACGGACATACAGACACATGGACACACAGACACACGGACATACAGACACACGGACACACAGACACACGAATACACGGACGGGTCACCACATGACTGCATAAATCTCAGCTCGAAAAGCTCCTTGCGATACATTGATTGATGTTGCAAGACCATTTCAACGTAATCACTCCCATACAAATCCTATCTTTCACAGATAATTACGTCATCGGCACGTGATGTTATCTACGACCCGTCCATCTATCAGGTGAGTGATAATTCATGAGCCTCTCCTCGCATGTCGAATGCCAAATGACAAGCGCAGTGGTGGTAGTAGTAGTAGTAGTAGTAGTAGTAGTAGTAGTAGTAGTAGTAGTAGTAGTAGTTGTAGTAGTAGTAGTAGTAGTAGTAGTAGTAGTAGTAGTAGTAGTAGTAGTAGTAGTAGTAGTAGTAGTAGTAGTAGTAGTAGTAGTAGTAGTAGTAGTAGTAGTAGTTGTTGTTGTTGTTGTTGTTGTTGTTGTTGTTGTTGTTGTTGTTGTTGTTGTTGTTGTTGTTGTTGTTGTTGTTGTTGTTGTTGTTGTTGTTGTTGTAGTTGTAGTTGTTGTTGTTGTTGTTGTTGTTGTTGTTGTTGTTGTTGTTGTTGTTGTTGTTGTTGTAGTTGTAGTTGCAGTTGAGGTTGTTGTTGTTGTTGTTTGTAATTTTAGTTTTCAAATTTTATTTTAGTGCAACTTTTAAAGTAATAATCGGAAAATAAATATGAAACAAACCGTCACCGAATAATAAGTGTTTTATTTTTATATTTTATACAATTTTATTATTAATACAACCATTTTGAACAAATCAAAAACCAAAACAGCAACAAAACCCCCGAGCAAGCGAAGATGCGCGATGAGCGATGAAACGGAAGCAGGGATATGAATTATATGATCCGCTCTTATCCTTAGCTCTGATTGGACGTCGATTTGGAATTAAAGAGAAAGCGAAGATTTGCGAGCATTCTGCAAGTCGAGGAGGAGTTAAGCGCCAAATAAATTTAAACATAAATACGTCTTTTTTTGGCATTCCCGCGCTAAATTTTACAACCATTTGCTTGAAAAACTTTTACATTTTATCATTCACGCGATACAATCTGAATTTTGTCACTTGTCATAACTTTACTTTTTTTACATTAAAATAAAAATAGCCCCGGGTAGGTATTGTTAAGCAACAGCTCAAATATTAGAAAAGTGTTTTTCTACTACGTAAACAGAAAGACATGTCTGAGTTAAAGATAGATTTTTATTAACGAGCGTTCATATCTTTAAAAGTAAGTGAAGAATTAATTAAGAGGTTTGTTTTAGCTAAAATATGATGCATAAATTCGGGATTAACCATTATCTGAAAATTTAAAAAATATTTGAATATCTGCTTCGAAAGCAATAGGCCACAGATGACCAAAAATGTCACACACAAATTTGATTAGATTAATTATCAATAAAAATTGTTTTTTATTGAAATCATTATGAGTTTATTGAAGTACGTTGAAATTTGTGAATGGATAATTAAATAAGGCTGCACGAACGATAACATGACATTCGCTTAAACATTGTTCTTTGAGGATGAGTCTCTCGTGTCGGCAGAAGATAAGGATGGTTGGTATTTCATCAGGAACCTGGAACGGAACTCTTAATACAGCTGCGTTTTACAATAATTTCTGTCTCTATCTGAACTTCTGTCTCTCTCTGAACTTCTGTCTCTCTCTCTGAACTTCTGTCTCTCTCTCTCGAATTGTGAACTTCTTCGAACGTTGTAATTCACTTTTTAGGCGATTGTTTCCGTCACAGGTTTTTCACGCTTTCTTCTTTTCACACGATCAGCATTTAAGTCTAAATTCTATTAATTTATTTTATCATTTATTTCATCTGATTATTTAATTTTTTTTTTTTAATAAAAACAAAACTTCAAAAATCATCTGGAAAAAAGTATTCGATAATTTATAAAAAACATAAAAGTGTTAAAAAGCAAAATAATCCACTTAGACGATTATCATAATATTAAGACACTTTTTGTTATATTATAACGTGTAATCACTTCCAATTGTAAAAAAAGTTTGCTTCAAAAATGAAATAAAAAATATCGATAGAAAACAAAATGGCCGCCTACGAGTTTCCGACATCTTTTTTGAGATTAACAGCGACTGGTTGAAAGTGCGATGTGCGAGTGAAGATGATGAAATTTTCAAGCTGCAATCGTCCAATCAGATATGAGCGACACGTTGAAGTGACTTCCAACCATGGAGCGCTTATCCAATACATCTTCGCTGCTAAGCCGTGCGCTATATAAATGGCTGCTTTATAAAACCGCATCCGTTGTGTGCCATTCTGGATCGTAGCTGAAAAAAAAGCGATGTCTCTCTTTGTGAGAAATAAAAGATTGGTTCTCCAGAATTTATTGCATGTATTCTTCAATTCGTATTTTATCTTCCATTTCTTACTGAAATATTAACAATTAATCTTGTGTGTATGTGTGTGACTGTGGATTTGCATGACATATATATAAGTACAATGGAACGACCTCTCAATGGATGATCACAAAGAAGAAGATATCTTACATCGCGGTGAGTTCAACAAACAGTTAATATATGTTTGACAGTTTCACTTCTTATGAACACTGAAAAAAGCACAAATTGAAAAAGCAAATACTAAATTAATTGACTTTTAATAATAACGACAAATATCAAATTTTTTATTATTAAAATTACGAACATTGAAAGAAATTAATTAAATTGAAGATAACTTTGTTTGCTGCATTAACAAATATTACAAATATTGCGAATTATTTCTCAATGTCATTTATAATGTATTTATTTTCAATTTGTTTATATAATATTAACCAACTATAATATTTTTGTTGTAATTTAAAAAATTAGTCAAATATTAATACAAGTTTATTTGATTGAATTGATTAATTGAGTGTGTGATTGATTGATTATTTCATTGATTGATTGATTTATTAAATGAAAATTTCTAATCATATTAATTTAAACCCATAAAAGTTGAGGGAATATAAATAAAAATAAGAAAAAAGTTCGAGATTTATTTTCGATAGAACAATTAAGAAAATCGAATGTCCATTCTATCAAAACACTGAAGCAAAAATGAACGATCAGTTTTTCAGCATCGCAGAAATAATTTTTGTAAGGATTTTAAAGACGTTTTTGTTCGATGGAGCAAAATTACCTCATTCCTTCATTCAATCCTTCATTCGTTCTTTCATTCGTTCCTTTATTCGTTCCTTCATTCATTCCTTCATTCATTCATTCCTTCATTCTTTCTTTCATTCATTCCTTCATTCATTCCTTCATTCGTTCCTTCATTCATTCCTTCATTTGTTCCTTCATTCGTTCCTTCATTCGTTCCTTCATTCATTCCTTCATTCGTTCCTTCATTCATTCATTCTTTCATTCATTCACCCTTTCAAAGGGTTTTTTTAAATTGAAATTTTTTAAACTTCATCGATAATATTGTTATTAAAAAGCGGTTCTGTGGTAAAAGTGGTAGTTTGATTTGATTTGGTTCTTTTTATTTTATTCATCGTCACATGTAACATTTTCCAATAGAAAGTTTCAAAAGACAAGTTAATTGTGAGTTTTTGTTTCGTCAAATAGTTTTATTTTCAGTAAAAAGATTTCTAAGTTTTCTCAAAGTCAGAGATCGCTTCTCGCTTGTAGTACCTTTCTTTTTTTCCCACGTAACTGAAAAAATGATATGTTGAATAAAACTTACTTTTAGCACCACAGAAACTGGCTGAAAAGAATGGTACGGAGACAATTGTCTGACACAACAATCATTCGTTGAAATAGTAAAATCATATTTTATTAACACAAGTTGAAAGTTTCACAGAACAGCAAAGTAGGTACTATAACGCGCCTATATTTAGTTTTAATGGTATTTTAAGATTTCAAAATTGCCATAAAATATGAGAAATTTGAGAAAAGTCTGAAAATACAGTTGGATCTTTTTTTGCTGCTTGGTTGGAGATACTGCAAAGATTGCAAAGACGTGCCTTTCTCAGTTTCTCAAAAGAGAAAGAAATGTGGGAAAGTTCTTTGAGCAGAGTTTGTTTTAAAAGTGCAACAAAGGTAACTACAACCAGTGTTTTAGACAGACTCCTTGACTTTAAGAGGAATTTGACATTTAGGAGGGTGAACGATAACGCCGATACCTTGATTGAGCTTTTCACCATTTTTTAAAATTGTGGGTGTTTAATTATACATTGGAAGGGCCTGATGCAGCATTTTTCATCAATTATACATAACATATTCTTATGACTACTTTTAAATTTTTACACTTTTTGGCCATTTATGTGATTTTGTATATTTGTATTGATAACCGAATAAATACAACTTTACATAACATTATTTTACTTTCACTCGATCATCGTAGACATCTTGAAAAGTAAATTAACGTTTACTCCTCCCCTGTCACCGACATTTTTTGAAGAAAGTTCATTTTATTTCAACCCCCACCCCCCGTCATAGAATTTCTTTGAGAAAAGGTTCATTAGATTTTAATTCTTTCTAGTGCTTCATATTTGTTTCTTACCATTAGGGCTCCACTTCGTGTAATATACACTACAGCAGCGCCGGGAACTGCTAGTGCATACGGGATCACACAGTGTTATCTGCCACCCGCACGTGTCTCCGAAATCAAGATGTGCCGAGCCCTATTATAACCCCATTCGCAAAACTTATACTCATTTATTGACACATGAATGAAAAAGCGTAAATAATGGATAAAGTGAAAAGTGAATAGAGGGTAATTTGTATTTCAAAATAGTGCAGGGTGAGTCTGTGATAATTAGATTCTTAAGTGAGGCATTCTATTTTTATCTACCCTATTTTCTTGAACTCTGACGTTCCTGCAAAGGTAATAAAAAAGATGTTGCTCTATCAATCAGAAAATGTAAAAACGTAAAATGTATTTTCAACAACGTGTTTATTACATTTTACCAATCAAATTGTGTTTATTTATAAAACTACATTTTTAACCTCTCTCAAAGCCTTCATATACCTATGCGAAAAACTACGGTAACTGAAAAACATAGCCATTACTAGTATTTCGAAAAACCTTTGGCCAACAACTGGCTTTCTACAATTAATTCTTTTGTAAATTTTTACTTAGTTTTAAATTCGAAGACTAAAATAACTAACAAATTTTGAAAAATCCTAATTTTTTAGTGGGAATTTGAAACTTTTGGGGAGGAAAAAGTCTCCGCTAAAGCGTCTGAATAAAACACTGGGTACAACAACAATGGTATAAATACGGGTTGTATACTGCAGATTTTACAGATTTAGCTATAAATTTGATATCTTAAAGACAATAATATCCATAAATGTTGTATGTATTAAGTGCTTTAGTAGTCATATATTACAACATAAAAATTTACTGATGTCGTTCCGAAGAAAAAAATATTACAAAAATAAAGTGAGAGGGAAAGAAAAAGACAAAGAAAATAAACAAAAAGTTCAATTCCTCTAATTTTGTTTTACTCATTAAAAGAAATTCAAGATATCCTACAACGAGTTTCCTAACGACAGTAATCAAAACTTAAAAAAACGTTTTAAGTTCCTCTTTACGAAATCCCTGGATCCACCACCGGATGGGAACATACGTTTTTTTGGAGTGCTGTCAATTTATACCATATTTTCGGCTTCTGCAAGCAGATAGAAAATCATAAAATTTGTATCCTGATTTCGGTGAAGTCTCAGTATGATGACAGACAAAACAATTGTGTCAAACACAACTGCACTGAACCTTTGCAATATTACCAGAACAAAAACTTAATAGATTATATAAAAAAAATGATATCACAGAAACTGAGACAAGCCCATTTTGTCTATCGTGATTTAGTCTTATAACTCGTTTCCAATCAATAAATCTAGCAGAATCAATTTTTGACAGCAACCATAGACATGTTAAATGGTAAAAAAAAATTCGTAATAAAAATCTCTGCAACGTTAATGGGAGATATAAATTTTGGCGACACTGTCCTGTCATTGCAAGAGAAATGGTTGAAAAACCAGGTTTTGAAAAGTTTTGCTTGAAAAGCAATCTCATTTTCTGAAAATTTGGCAAAATAACTGGATTATTTATTGTGCAACTGTATACGAGAAATGCTGAATGAAATCGCTAAAAATTACATGGACTTGAAGCGTTTTGTAATTATATTGCAGAATGAAGTACATCATCTGGAAACAGCATATTAGGAGTTTAATGAAACTGTTCAAAGATGACACAAGTGTGTTTATATTTTGTGATTAGCCAGTCATCAAAATGATACTTTTCCCCAAAGATTTTACAAAAAGACTTTACTGAAGACAGTTGTGAGTGAAACAACGTTGTATCAAAGCAGCTAGTAAAATGTGATTTCACAAGATCGCTGAAACTTTAGACACGACGTGTGTGTCAGTGCTTAACTAATGTTCAATAAACTTGTTAAGCCAAAATATTGTGCAAGTGTTGTTAAAATTAAAGAGAAACAAGTTTGCCTCTTCCAAATATCGTGCCTGAAATACTGTCAACCAAAAACATACTTCATCACATCCTCCCGCCAGAAAATCCTGGGACCGCGCTTGCTGTTCCAGTTGTGACACACGAGGTAGTTGTGACACACGAGGTAGTTGTGACACACATAGTAGTTGTGACACACATGATAGCCACCGTCATCCGTGTTCTCGTTGTGCGACCAAATTTAAGCTTTTGAGGCATCAAATCCAGTCTTTGTCGAACTATTCACCACAAACCGGGCAGGGCATGCCTGTTCGTCACTACCTGCAACAGATTTTGATTTTTTCTTAACTTTGCTTAATGGCTGGCATTGCTTTTCATTGTTACTAAAACTGCATCTTTGTTAGGTCTAGTTTGCTTTTCCAGGTTCAATGTTTTAGAACCCCGTAATGAAATGTACGATTTCACGAAAAAATATAAAATAAAGCACACAATTTATGTTGCCATTTTTTTCAGATGTTTTACATAAACTTTATTCAAAACTAGTTTGAAGTAGATGCTAATATTAATCCGGTTTTTCTAAAAACAACTGATTTTTTTATCAAAAGGTAAAAATTGGAGCAAAGATTATATTTTCCAAAAATAATTAATTATATGTTTTTCTTAGCTTAGATATCACAGTTCTAACATAAAACTCTTTATTATACAGCCCGGTCTCCACTATCAAGCAGGGGTGGTTATTTTTGCTCAATATCGGGGCATTGGGTAACATAGTAGATGACCTGGTGGAAAGTAAAACTTGCAACCTTTCCTCCAAAAGTAGTTGTTGACTAATGGTGAGGTGAAAAGTTTAAAAAAATTGGGGAAGACAAAAGGCTATACCGTTCCCTCGTACAACCCTTCTCCAGTTTCTACGCTCAAAGCTCAATAAGTACCGTAGAAAAATCAAAACAATGTTTATTACAAAAGGTTTTTTAAGAAAATTTTTATTTTAAAGGTAAATGTCGTAACATTAGGGTGTCACTTGGTGAAATACAACTCAGTATACTGTTAATTGTCAATTGTCATATAAATAAATTTATTGAAAAATATTTTGCTTTTAAATAATCAAATATTTTTTAAATTTTCACCAGTCAATTATTTAAGCTGCAAATCTTCTGAGGAAGTGCGATTCTATGGTGTTTATAAATGATTACTTTTTTGTTTTGGATTTAAATTTGTCATTTTGTACGTCTAAAGCGATAATTTATAGAGTTAAGGAAAAATTAAATATTTTTATTCACGATATTCAATTCTTCAACCTACCTATCTATCTACTTGCAAACCTTACATAAATTTTTAGAATTAGGAAAAAATTAAATAATTTTATTCACGATATTCAATTCTCTTGCATGCCCTTTCATCCTACCATCTTACAAATTTACATACCTACTTACCTATCTGCCTGTCTACGTACCTACCTATTAGACTACTGCAAGGGCCGATTTTTTGCATCCCGATCCGTTTCATAGGTCAAAATTCCAGGCCAGACCACCCGTTTTTATAGGCCTAAAATCCCTGTACTTGGCAAATAATCTCGGCCCTGTCCTGTTAAAAACCTTAAAAATCACGGCCGACCCCGTGCAGTTCTCTACTACGTCCAAAGGGCGAATCATTTACAAAGGGGCAAAACGTCTTGTTACCTACCTAACTGCCTGCCTGCCTATCTACCTACCTACCTACCTACCTACCTACCTACATTACCTACCTACCTGCCTGCCTGCCTATCTACCTACCTACCTACCTGCCATACCTACCTACCTACATACCTACCTACCTACCTAACTTACCTACCTACCTACCTACCTACCTACTACCTACCTACCTAGTTAC